>CM050167.1:279902385-280394885 GCA_027410445.1 Discoglossus pictus
TATTTAGCAGGTAACCTAAAGAACCTTTCATAGTTTTTGTTGTATATGAGATATCTGCAATTAGCTAGTTATTATTATGTGCTTTATCCTGAAATTTTTGCACAGATGTTTATCTTATATATGCTTTGCACAGGACTTTTTGAATTATTGTACAAATATTCTAATGGATTAATGGGTTGATTCAGTTAATTACACTAACATTCACATTCAATTAAAGTGTGTGTTGCGACTTCATGTAAAAGATTTACAGTTAAAAGAAAGCTGACTTGTTAGCAGATTGTTGTAACATTAAGATTTACTCCTAAAGGCAAAAGGTCATGGTAAGAAATTTAACAAATGAAAAGCCAATAAAAAGAGCAAGCTTTTTGCATCATTTATATAGAAAAATTATCTACATCACCAAGGTTATATAGCTATATGTTTTGTACTACTGTGTATTGCAATTAAATGGATATTACTACCTTGAGGTTACTTATATCTACAGCATTATATGGCTTCTTTTCTACTTTCCTCTTTGCTCCATTTACCGGGACCACCTCCCATTAGCAGAGAAAAGGATGTAAAAGGGTTTGTTTTTCCTAACAGGATGAAAGTTATGTTTAACAACCCTGTGCATATCTGGGGCCTCATTCCAATCCAACGTTTTTGCATAACCAGCTGCAAGGGGAGGCCACAAGCTACTTAGCTATTCGATTTGCGGCCTACGATCGGGTTACGAGCCTCGAGCTGCGATTACTTATGATTTGCTCAATCGCAGCTTATATCCGTCAAAGCCTTTGATCTTGCGTGGCCGCAGAAATCCCAAATCGCTATTCAATTGCTACGATCACCCTTCCGTCAAGCCCGTAAATTGCTAAAATCGAACTGTAACTTACTTACACCAAAGAGGTCCCGCAACAGTCTTATTTACAAAACGTAGAACTAATTAAGCACATAAAAAAAGCCATCCTGTACTTTTTATTAGAAGTGAAAGTGATTTTAGGTCTTAGAATATATAGCACAACATTCCCCTACTGTAATCAGAAAATAAAAGTAGTGTATTTCATGTTACATTTTTTGAATCCAACCTCCGGGCTTTATGACGGAAATTTAACATGAAATAAAGTAGTTATTTTTGACAATTTGAGAGATTGTGATTGTTGTATTGTTAAATCTAAGACCTAACATCACTTTCTCCTTTTAATAAAAGTACAGGATGGCTTTTTTATTTTATTAGTGAAGTAAGTCCTATGCGGTCCTATGGGCTTGAATGACCTCCAAGCCGTAATTCGGTATTTGCGTCCGCAAGCCTGTAACTCGGGGTACAAGCCCGCAAATTCGGAGCACTGGAAATGCAAATATAAATTTAAGACAGCACTTTAAAGCTCTGTAATTGATGGGGAACACAATGGGTGACATGAGGATTAACACAACATTCTCAAGCTGGCACGTCGCCACTGTACAATACTTTAATAACGGACTTTGGACGGAAACGTGAAATAAACGTGAAATCAAGTATTGTATTGTGGCGATGTGCCGGCTTGAGAATGTTGTGCTTTTAATCCTCCTGTCACCCATTGTGTTTCCCATCATTTACAGCGCTTTCTTGAATTTATGTTTACATTTACAGTGCTCAGAGATTGCAGGCTTGGAATACGGGAAACGGCCTTGCCGGCCGCGATGCTGTTCAAGCAAGGAAGTGCTTACTGCCGATAGCATGGTTTGCGACTCGGCCGTAAAGGAGACCTCCTTGTGACGCTGCTCAGTTGAATAGCAGCATGGGTGTAGCAGTACTCAGGGTCATAACCTGGTCACAAGGAATCGCAGACTTGCAGCCGATTACGGCCCTGATTTGAATGAGGCCCATGGTCTGGGACTCTGCTGCACCCTTTACCATCTTACTGATTGACTTTTAACAATGCTTCTTTGGTACTTCTGTGACCACCTCCATGCTCCCATTAACCCCTAACTTTCCTGCAGTGTGAGCTGCCTTTGGGCCCAAGATGACTCACTACCTGACTACTTTGGGACCTGAAATAGCAAATTCAAATTCTTAACGTTTAATTTATATAGAGGTGGTGCTGCTAGCTGCAATGTATTATATGCTCAATATTTAACTTTATTAGGATTGGCTAGCATCATAAAAAATAATGTGCTTTGATAGCCACTATATATATGCCTTTACAGAATAAGTCACACCGTTGGGACAGAGCAACCCTTTTAATATTTTATCATCACTTTGCTTTGTTGCATAGCAGTCTGATTAGAAATCAAACTGGGACTGCCTATATGATGACTTTCCTTCTCCTACTTTTTCCTTTTCCCCTATATAATAATAAAAATTTAAAGCTCAGGAATTGGAATACATAAACTCTAACTGACATATTATTATATACTGTTTATATTCTATTATATAACTATTACATTTTGTACTGCACCCTATCTGTAATATTTTGTTTTTCTACATCATATCCATGCAATTGTTTTAATCTTCTATAGTTTTCCCAAAAAATTGAAAGTCAAAAAATAAAAAAAAGTATAATCCCGTTATCCAAATATTTTATAACTTCCTACATACCTTGCAAGCAATTTTTTTCAAGGCTGCAATTACTTTAGGTAGAGCTTCCTAGCAAAGAATAAGTAATGATTAAACTGCGTAACATCCAAGTTTATTATATTAAATGAACAACCTAAAATATGAAACACTTTATCATATTAATTATCTTTGACATTATATTACATTTACATATTATCATACACTTCTAATCCACTAATTAATAATGAATAATTATCATATATCTTCTAATGCAATAAATGAGTTCTTATTAAGAAACAACATGGCTATTTCTTCGGATGTGTCATAGTTCATCCTGAGGCACTGTTGCCTCCTCAAGACTGGAGGATTATTCCCTTAGAGGTTAATTTCATGTTTTTTGTCAACCAACCATTATCCTTTTGATAATGTTTCATAAAACCACTAGAAAGTTGCTTTGTTTTCTTGGGAATATTACTGTGGGGTTCTTGGTGCAGCTATTGGTTATTCTGCTTGTAATATCAGAGCCCATTTAAGATGTACATATTGCCCTTCTAAACAGTTGTAAGTTGTAAGATAGTCTGCATTACTTTACATTTTTATTAATGTTATTTATTTAGCAAATCATAATGAAGAAAACATTGACACCAGAAAGTAAGAACCTAAAATAGGTCAGGTACCTTAGAATAACATTTTAAAATTCTTACTTACCTTTGATATCTTGTCAAAACATGTTTGTAAATTTTTAGACTATAAAGTAATAAAACATTATTGTTATGTTACATCTTATTACTAAGTATACCTTTTAACATATTTTCATTAATGCATTTTATTACTACAAATTATAATATAATGGTATAAATAATATTTGAACCACAGTAAATATTGTCAATCATCTAATTATGTGGGCCAGATTTCCTTAATGAAATGAAGCTGGCAAAGTGTAGTGGGTATGACAAGTAGTTTTGCTATAGTCATACTATCTTGAAACTAGTATCCTTAATAATAACTGATTCAGTTTATGAGAACAGTGAAAAACACAACGCATACCATGGATTGTATTGTAAAACTATGGTTAATATTGTATGAACAATCATATGTTTGTCATCCTTTGGAAACGATTTAACAGAAGAGAAGATTTAACTTTTATCAATATTATTATTCACTTCATCTACCATAATATTCTCTCTGCATATGGTGAACATAAAATATATTGATATTTATAAAATAAAATGGCAAACATTGACATGTGATATAACTTGTAATTGGGAAACAGTGTCTTAAACATGTAAGAGATGGCAAAGTAATTTGGGTATTTTCTATGTCTCTTTAGTGTTCAGTACAAGTAGTAAACGTATATATTTGCTTTTTACTTACAAACCACCATATATCCCACAAAACTTGAGGTGTTGATGGAGTTGTGCCCTTCATTATCATTAACTCTTAGTACAACTGTCTGTTTAATTGTACCCATGAGTGATAAAGGACTGGACAGTTTATTACTACTTTGAGAAATATAAGCTATCAAATGCTGGGCTATGGAAAGTGAATAAAATATAACTATAAATGGTTCTGTAATATGATAATGTAAATAATGTTTAAAACTTTTTCTTATCTAACACATACTGCTTATATTAGAAACATACATTACAATGATCCATTCTATACACAGGCAGATGTATTTCATATTAAAAAAATGGTGTGCACCCCCCCCCCCCCCCCAGAGGTGCCTTGGTAGGCACCTGGTACCTACCAATAGAAACGCTGCATTTGGGTATATTTTTTAGTTCTATACTAACCAGTAAGTAGCAGCAAAGTTTAGATCCAGAGCAGTTGCATCATTCAAAGGAGTAGAGAGAGGTGTGTGATCGGAAAAAAAAGACTATAAACCCCCATGATGCTTTGCTGCAGAAACTGAATTCCCGTTCTGCTATAATCATTCAGTCTCGAAATCAACTGCGTGAAAACTAAATAAATTATGCAAGCTCTAGGGTAAGTTAATTAATTAATTAATGTTTGTTTTGGGTGTTTTCCATGTAAAAATTTTTTGCAAAAACTATCAATAATCCTCTATCAGATACATTCATAATCCATTAAAAAGTTAAACATTGAAGTGACTGTGTAAAAGAAGCTTGTGAACTGAATAGAAAAAGTCAGTATTAGATTATTTGAAAACTAAGCTCATTTTAACTCAATAAATACTTTTCAGTTTAATGAAACCTGATAAGAACTTTAATAACAATAATATAATCGATATATGGTTTCAAATTGTCATATTTCAGTGTTACTTTAAAATAGTGGTTTATCCAAAAATTATGAATGTTTGTATAGCATATATGTGAATGTACCTTATCCTAACATGGAGTATTAATGGGACATCTATACTCACAAATAATATATATATATATATATATATATATATATATATATATATATATATATATATTCTTTCAGGCATACAAACAAGATGTATGCATATTTCTGCTATTATTTAATACATCTTCTTTAACTATTTTAAACTAAAAAATGTATAAATTGTGAGTTAACATTATTGATTGTTTAAACATATAACTTACTAGTGCATTGTTATTCTATCAGACCTGCAGGTGTCCCAGTACTTTGTTGGAGTAGTTTATGTCCTCCATACATATGTGTTCAACGTGTGACTTCTACAATCCATTGGATAATCATGATAAAAATAAGTTCTTACCACTGTACATATAGCCTCCAATACACTTTTAGGAAGCAGGCAGTTATCCTACAAAATATTCCAAAAAACAATTGTTGAAACAGTGAAGCTATATTTAGCAAAATACAAATATACAAAGACAAGACATTTTTGGCTAGTGACACCCACCAAGCAGCTAAAGCTGGCCATGTGCCATATACAACACAATCTTCATGTATTGAGCTTCATTGTCATTTACCTTCTGTACACATTGGGTGTTCTGTTACACTTTCCAAGAAAGGCCTCACTTATTTTCTGTCTTTTTCTGCAGTATGTAGTTTGCAAGAAACATAAAATAGTCTAATTTCTAAGTCTACTATTCAATATCTATCTATCTATCGGGTGCCATATATTTGCATTAAAGTGGAAATTATTTATTAGAAACAAATTGAACTAGATGGTCAATGCTATAACAAAATAGATATTACCTATGTTTACATTTGTATGGATTAATTATTTGGAACTAAGATTTTTGCATTTTGATATTGTACAACTGTATCATAAACATAATGAGAAATATCTGCCTTTTTTTTAACCTGTTTACAGAGAGCAATAAAAAATCCTAAATGCACAAATGACATCTGAATTTTGAATTAATTTGCAGGCCAAGAGCTTACTTGATTTATCATCTCTGTCTAGGACTCACAACACTAACTGTCATTCTGACTAACATAAATATAATTTGTTACATTATTTCTAGAACGCAATAAACATGGAAAAAACAGCTTACCAAAATCCCACTTAGAACTAGGTTAGCGAGATCTACTGCTTTCTTCTGCTCGCTTTCGTCAGTTGATTCAAAATATTTGCTCTAAAATACAGTATACATATGTATGTCAAAATTGGAGGGTACTTGCTTTTATTCTATACATATGATTCTACATAGCTACAAATATGAGGTGAACTGTGATGTGTCACATTGCTACGTTTCTCAGTGAATATACCCTATGTATTTATTTTGTGAGATATTACAGTCAAAGTATTTTAATTACCTGACTATGTAATCTTTTAGCCAAACTACTCCTTTCCTTCAAATGTACAATTATGAATGTCTTGTTATTTTAATTGGTAAAGGTTAGGCTATGACAATATTCTCATTTTTAGACCTGATCTCCAAAACCAAAAACGATATTGTACAAAATACTGTTTTAAATAAATTTGGTAGTACAAATGGGCCAAAAAGGTTACCAAGAATACAAATATCTGCCCAATTTTACCATTTCCAGATTGTCATATAAATATCCAGCCATATAAATATCCAGCAATCTTTCTGCATATTCACATATAGAAGTTGTGTTTTAACTTTACCTTTTTTTTTATGAGCAACTGAGGCCCGTGCCCAGTGACCTCGCCAGCAACTGAGGCCCTCGCTTCGCGAGGGGCCTCAGTTGCTGGCATGGAGCGCCTTCGGCGCTCCATGCCAGCAACTGAGGCCCTTGCCCAGTGACCTCGCTACGCGAGGGCCGCGGCTCGCTGTGCGAGCCACGGCCCTCGCTTCGCGAGGCCCGCGGCTCGCTACGCGAGGGCCGCGGCTCGCTTCGCGAGCCCGCAAGCGTGAGCAACGACCCGTACGCTCACAACTATATATGTGATTGGGCCTCTTTAATTTGTATCCTCTGCTTGCTGACGTCATGATGATGGACTCATTAATTATTGGGTGGTTCTATGAAGTAAATTATTAGTGTCTTGCTTAAATAATGGCAGATCATATGATCATGCCCCATGAAATCCTACTTAAAAAGGCATGGAAAGAATTAAGTTGCTGGCTTGAGTCAATCGAATACATGTAGCCATTTAGAGAAAAAGAAAAAACGTGCAGCTAAAATTACAGGTTAGAGTCACTTACGGGCTTTATGCTATTCTGGTTCTGTGAGGACATCTTAATATTTAGGCAATGTTTGGGGAACATTTACTTTTTAATATATTTATTTATAGAAACACTTGTGGTCCTCAGAACGGGTTTCAATTTTAATTTACACACAGACATCTTACCAAATCTGGAACCTCACACTTTGCAGAATCCTGTAAAGTAATTAGAAATTAAAATAAATGATAAGACAATCTGTAGTGAATACTTACCTTTCACATGTACATACATACTGTATTATAAAAATATATATAAAACAGGAAATTAAAATGTGACTTTTTCAGAAAGATTGTTTCTTTCAGATCCATATTCATTTATGTTTATAATATAAAAGAAAACATGTATGTTCTCATTTAATAATCAGATACGTTTTTTAATGTTAACTAGTTGGGAAAAAATAACTTACCAATATATTTTTCACATTTCCATAAACGGCCATTAAAGACTCGGGATTGTTCTGTAACATGACAATAATAATATATTAATCAATACAAGTTACTATTTTATTTACTGAAAGTGTACTCTTATCTAATTTTATGTATGCATTGGTGTATTTAATTGCAATTAGAGTGTGTTAATTTTAGGTTAAGAAAATATCTTATAGTGTGTATGAGCAATGAACATTCATAAAATGAATGCTTTCTTGTACTAAAATGTGTCAACTGTATATATATGTATATTTAATGATTTAGACAGAAAACAAAGTAGAGGCGCTCAATCCGGGAACAAACTAGCCCACATGAGTTTGTTCTGTCAGCATAGTAACCCACTCAGACAACAGCCTCTTTTTCTCACATGTGCCCTTCATGGGAAAGACATTCACTATAGCGTATCACGCAGATCTCCCTCAACATGTGACCCAAGTCTTGACATACCAGGCAATTCTTCCCTGAGCAGGAGTAACAATTAACCCTAGATGTACATTTTAGCCTTTTTGAGCTTTGTCACTGAGGTCTAGCTGTGTTCCCTAAAGCACATTTAGATATATGTTTTCAGATTTGCTATATAAGTTTAAAATGATGTTTTATGTTAATTATGTGGTCAAATTCATTCACTAAGCTTCTGTGATTTGCTGAGGTTGTAAAGGCATTTTTTTTCTACAGAAAATATCCATTGCAACTCAGAGTAGGCCACTTTGCAGCCCCTGTGAAGCTTAGTAGATTTTTATATATGATGTTTAATGGGTCTATTATGTTTGTATGTATTCAGAGCATAACTCTTTATGTTTTAAAATAACTATATAGATAGTAGATAAGCATCCATTTCTGTTCAGAATTATGAACACACATATGGTGTTTTGCAGCATACATTGATATATTTTTTTTTGGACAAACATATCATTTAGAGTTATAAACTATTAAGAGATGCATGTCTTGACTAGAAAAAGAAGGTTTTAAAGCTTTTCCCTCCAGTGATATGTTTATTGAATAAAAGGGCAATACTATACTGTAATACTCCTATTGTCTGTCTGTACACAGGTAAAATACCATATATATAGTAAAAAAATAGTTTAATAAAGGATATCTGTGTTTTTAATATGTTCTGCATGTTTTTGTTCATACGAGTCATGTCATGTAACTTAGTTTATACACCTTAGCAATAATAATAATAATAATAATCATCATCAGTATTTGATATATTACATTCCGGAAGTCTAAATAATTAAATAAGTGTGATGTATCTAAATAATAGCACTTGCAATTTTGTGCAAAAGTTTACTTGTCACACAATAAAACTGTATTGTTCATACAATTTATGGTCTTGCATGAAGTAGATTTATACTTGAATTTTGTAGACAAAAATATTTGATAACAATGCCACAATCAAATATATTCAATTCATGAAAAGTCAACAAATATCACAATAATCTTGCTTTTTATTTCTGAAAATGTTCTGTCATCTGTGATTGCAACAAAATATATTCTTTACCGATATCTATTAAATGATCGGCACCAATTCCTACTGTATTTACAAAATATTAATGAAATATAACAATTTAAATGAAAGTTATAAAAAATTCAATTATACATGTTGTTTATGGCATAAACTGAAGCAAGACATTGCAGTTGAACGTAGGAAACTAACATATAGAAAAAACATCTTAAAAATATGAAAACAATAAGTGATCGGGATAGTTTCACATGGACTATTATGGTTGGTAAATTTAAGGCTTTTGAAACTATGCACATATTAATTAAGCTTATGTGGGAAAAAGAGATATTGTAGACCCAATATGTACAAAGTTTAGACAGCAAAATAGTACACTTGTGTTCCCAGTGCAGTCTGGGAGATAGCGTGGGTACCTGCCACTGAGCTCACAAATGTCTTGCTCTGTAAATGCCTAAAAACACTTTAATCTTTATATCATATGCATGCCTACTATTATATCACAGCTTTTGAGCATAGCACAGGATGGATTTGCATGCGTTAGGTAATACGCACAGGCGTCTGATTTCGGTACTACTTTGGTCAAGGAGAATGTTGCAAATCTGGTTGTTTACCTTATCTTCCAAATAATTGCAAAACTCATTATGAAGTTTTTTAAGAAGTCCCGCTACATCATCCTAAAAACACAATTACAGATAAAATTAATTTCTTCTCAAAAAAGTTTTGCATTATACAGAACATACAGACTACAGTGGTATCCAACTATCACACTACTATTTTATAGAATAAATTATCTAATACTAGCAGCATTATTAAGACAGCCCTACATGAAAGATTTTGGAAGTTAAATCTCAGTGCTTAAATAACGTACAGAGACAAAGTCGTAAACGCCAGAGCAAATGTAGAGTAGCAAAATAACGTTTTGTCATCTAATTACTGATATCCCGATCATCTTCAAACCTAATGTACACAAACCAATGATTGAAATAGATAACAGCAAACTGTACAATAGTAAAAAATGGATTTGTATTAAAAACCAACAGAGTTTTAAACCTGCTTACGGTATCTTGTAAATATAGAGTTTCTTTGTTGGGTATTGTGTGATGAGAAAATATTAGAAAGTCATGGATATAATCAATTTCCTCAGCCTTATATGTTAATTTTACACAACTACATTTTGTAGTAAGAAAAACTAAGCAAAACATTTGTGATAAAGGATTATGTATTGCAGTTTGCGGATTAGTGGAAATGTCAAATATTAGTACATATGTTCATGGGATAACATAACCCTCCAGGCATCTATATGAGTGAGAGACGCACACGTGAGTATGGCAGTATTGACACAATTTAATAATGTAGGTCATTACAGGGAGAAATCTCCCAAAATATATCAGTCTGTACCTGCCCCTAAAGACAGTCCAGAACTGAAATACTAGGCAAATCGCCTCTGTATGGCGAGCCAGAAACCCCTAGACATGCATTTCAGCCATAATTGGATTTTGTCAGTACTGATGTCACTAGACTAAGGATTTATCCATCCAGTCACTTTTGCTTTTCATCTCCAAACATCTCCATCAGTTCATTCTCCAGTGCTTATTCTTGTTATCTGTTAACTACCTGTCTGTGGGCCTCATTCAATTATGATTTGGCCAATTGAATAGGGCTCTATATAGGCATATAGCATCTGTTTTTACATAAGTTTTTAGTTAGTGAAGACCTTGCTTTTGGATCGAAGTTCACTAACTAAATGCTTCTGTAAACAAATAGGCTATGTGCTTATATAGAGTCCTATTCAATTTGCCAGATCGCAATTGAATGAGGCCCCTGTGTGTATTACCTCTATACAAACTGCAATTAAAAGAGAATGTGCAGGAGAAATAGGAAAGGTCATCAATGAAAAATGACGAAATAATAGTACCTTCAATGATGTGGTCACGCATCTGATTGTTTCTAAAAAAAAAGAAAGTTGTATATGAAACAGAAGTTAAATTAAGTTACATATTTATTTTAATGTTTATGAATGAATATCAACACCTAAACGACCTGCAATATAATATAACATGGCACATTTATATATATATATATATATATATATATATATATATATATATATATATATATATGCAAGTTACAAATAAATAATAATAATAGTACATTACTTCAAGTACTTATAGCTTACCAGCCAAATCCGGAGTAGACAAATCATGATCAGGCGAATCATGGGAATAGACGCTGGCAACAAGCAACAATGAGAAAACAAAAATCTTCATGATGAAGACAGGTAGTTTTCAGGTCTAAGACTGTACAGTTCAGTCCAAGAGATGTATACTTTTCAGTTTCAGGGGATTCCTTTTATATTGAGAAGGAATGATTGCATCATCACCTTTCAAACATGGGATGATACATATTGAAATTTTTCCAAACCGCAAGCGCCTTTAATGTTCAAATCTATCACTATAAATATTGTTGGAAGCAGTAATGGAAACAATACACACTTGTTAGCTTTCTTTTATCAAGATTAAACTTTAATTTAAAGGAAGCAAAGTGTTTGACCATTATTTACCCAATTTTTAAATGTCAAAGGATTATTCTTTCTATGGGACTGGATTTTTTTGGGACACTTTTCAATGTATATACTCAATAATCTTATATAGTGGCTACATTTCAATACATTTCAACTTGTCCCACATTAAACTACTTTTATTATAGTGATACCCTTCGGTGGTGGAAAATAGCTCTGCTAATTACAGGGGCAATGCATGTTATGAAATATGTGTACTAAGATAAAATATTTGCAAGCTGTGAATAGTTTTTTTTCTGTTTACATTAAATTTGCATTACATTACTATAAAATGAAAAAAAACATCAGGGAATTTAATAAATATCTTATAGGGGGAAATAGCGTTTGTCATGTTATCTCAGCTCTTCTCACCTAATCTCAGATGTGAAAGTGCTTAAAGGGACATGGAGGGTTCCCTTTTTTGAATATTGAAATAAATGACATACATGCTTTTTTGCATATTTAAACATAATTTTATTAACAACTGCCTAAAAGCTCGATTTTTACGCACTAAAACCTTTCTAACAGTCCATGTAAAGGTCGACACCATGTAGTTCATGCATACATTGCTTATATTGTGCTAGATTTACTAACCAATGAAGGGCTGTGTCTCTGTAGCATTTTACCAACATGTTGCTGACTCCAGTCTGTCATGGCGAATGCATCTTGTACTATAGTTTGTGGAAAGATTGAGCCTAATTAAATTGAGAAATTGTAGCTAACGGGAGCTCGTAATCTAGCCCGTAAACTAATTTGCTATTTAATTGGCGTCTTTTTGCAATACACGGGTTACTATTCACGATCTACGGGTTAAGGGCTGAAAATCCCTGCGGTTGTTACAACTGTGACTTACGCCCCATCTAAGCCTTTGATCTTTCACATCAGAAAGATTTATGACAGCTAAAATTGCAAATTGCTATTCAATTGCTATAATTTCGCAAGCCTGCAAATGTTTTCACACTCGTAAACATCAAATGTAGAAGAAAATCCTAAGGGTACCAGATAGGACCCGCAAAGGGGTTAAAGACATGATCGCAGCACTGTAAATGCAAATAAAAAATCAATCCTGCACTGTAAATTACAGGGAAAGTGATGAAAGACATTAGAATTAATTGCACAACAGTCTCAAACTCGCAAATCTGAGGTACGATTTTTTTTTTTTATGTTTCATTTCAGTGTTATATTGACCTTGGGAATCAATGAGTTAATACACATCAAGCCACCCACATGGACTAGAACAATATTGGCATTCATTTTTATTATTTCGTATTGTGCGGGTTTGCGAGTCTGATTGCATATCTGACCACTAAAAGCTAATTGATTAATATGTAATGCCATCTATTGGCCGCTTCTGACTTGGGAGTTACGGCCTCGCTTAATTGATCTGGCTCATGCTCTGAAATGCTACATACATTGGATGGTTTACGTCTTCGGATTTCGGGCTTGTTCATTTGAATCACAGCGTAATTATAGCAAAGTTCAAGCCTTCAAATATACGGCCTGTATACCATAAGTTGCGTTCTTGTAATTGAATGAGGCCCATTGTAGGTATGAACTATAGAGGGTGGACTTTTGCAGGGGCTGTTTGGAATACTTTAATGAGTAAAAACAGAGCACGTATTAAAACAAATGATATTTAAATCTGCAAATAAACACTTTGTTAGTTTATTCTAATATTAAAACAGGCAACCCTCCATGTCCCTTTAATACATTCTTCACATTGCTTCAGTATTTGTGCTATCATCACAACTTTATCATTTAGAAACAATCAAAATGAATGTTGAATAATTAAATTAAAACTTACTTATCAAACAGAGCATCTTGTTTTTGCCAGTCTTGAGAAAATTAATTTTACTTCTGATTGCTTCATTACAATTTATGCATTTTACTTATATTCTTGAGGCCTCATTCTATTAATAGCCGTAAAATGGCTGCAAAGCTGCGATTATTTGCGAGGGTGCGGCGGCCCCTTGTAGCCGTATTTCTACGTTGCTATTCAAATGAAAGGAGCCACAGCATACCCCTTTCTACGGCCGATCGCAAGACAGGCAATCATCCGTTAGCTTTGACGGGTCTATCCCTGATCGCGGGCGTTAGCCCGCGGATCAGAGTGCAAGCCCGCCAAACTAAAAAGTGGAAAAGAAATTCAATGCAGCACTGTACAGCGCTGTAATTGATAGGGGACACATTGGGGGACATGAGGATGATATTGCCGCTAGCCAATACTGTAATTTGTGGCCACAAGTCCGCGGACTGCAGCAACAAATTACAGTTTTGGCTAGCAGCGATGTGCCAGCTAGCCAATGTACAACATGTCATCCTCATGTCCCCCGATGTGTCCCCTATCAATTACAGCGCTGTACAGTGCTGCATTGAATATATACTAACCCCTAAAGATGTCCAAGCCAGTCCAAGTATGGGCGTGGATTCAAATCTCCAGCCATGGCTTCTTAAAGGGAAAATTCAAATTTCTAACCCCGCACCGGTCCTTAAAGGACCAGCGAGAAATAGAAAATTAACCCCTGCGTGGGGGTACTATAAGTCCCCCCCAGCACATAAAATTAACCCCATCACTCATGGGGGCCATATAGACCACCATGAGAGAAAAATGAACCCCCTCAGTCCATTAGGGGTCTATATAGACCCCTATAGGACACTATTAAGCACTAGGTTAACCCCATAAGTTCCATGAGGGTCTAAGCACTACACTACACTATTAACCCTAACTATACCCCATTAACCCCTTGACCCTAACTATACCCCATTAACCCATACTAAACCCCATTTAACCCTAACTGTACCTAATAACCTTAACTGGGCCTATTTAACCCCTCTAGACCTATTTAACCCTAAATGGGCCTATTTAACCCTAACTGGACCTAATAACCCTAACTGGGCCTATTTAGCCCCTCTAGACCTATTTAACCCTAACTGGGCCTTTTTAACCCTATCACTTATGGGGTCTATACAGACCCCCATAAGCCTCCATCTAACCCCTTCCTTTATGGGGGTCCATACAGACCCCTATAAGCCTACATCTAACCCCATCACTTGTGGGGGTCATACAGACCACCATAAGCCTCCATCAGACCTCCATAAGCCTGCATCTAACCCCATCACTTGTGGGGGTCACCCCTGTAAGCCTCTCTTTAACCCAATCAGTCCCATATGATTCTTTGAAGACCCTCATGGGACAATTAGAACCCTAATATTAACCCCATAAGTGCCAGGAGGGTCCTCCATGATCCTCATGACACTAAGTACAAACACTATCTACACTATCCCCCCCAATAAACCACTAAACTAACCCCTCTCTACCCCAACCTATTAACACCTACACTACCTACCTACGCCCTATTAAACCCCCACCCCACTAATTACACAAAATAAAAAAAGCTAAGTTACAAAAAATAAAAAAATAATTACAAACCCCCTTACTACAAAAAATAAAAAAGAACATTACATACCCACCCCACCACAAAAAAAAAAAAAATTACACCCCTGCAAAGAAAATACATATACATACATTATATACATAACATTACAATACAGTAATATGTACATTACAAATATATACTATTAACCCCCTAAACACAATATATTTCCCCCATCAACATTACATATCCCCCTGACTACAAAATATGACCTCATCTATAAAACATTACCCCTATCTACATAACATAACACCCTATCTATGTTATGAAGATAGGGGTAATGTTTAATAGATAGGGAGTTATGTGTTATAGATAGGGGGTAATGTTATGTAGATAGGGTTAATGTTTAATAGAAGGGGTAATGTTTAATAGATAGGGGTAATGTTTTATAGATAGGGGGTATGTGTTATAGACAGAGGTAATGTTTTATATAGGGGTAATATTATGCAGATAGGGTTAATGATTAAGAGATAGTGGGTAATGTTTTATAGATAGGGGGTAATATTTTGTAGTCGGGATATGTAATGTAGATAGGGGGAAATGTATTGTAGTTAGGGCGTTAATCGTATATATTTGTAATGTATATATTGCTGTATTGTAATGTTATGTATATATGTGTATGTATTTTGTTTGCAGGTGTGTAATTCTTTTTTTTATTTTTTGTAGTGGGGAGGCTGTAATGGTTTTTTTTTGTTTTTTTTTGTAGTGGGTGGGTTTGTAATGTTCTTTTTTATTTTTTGTAGTGGGCGGTTCGTCATTTTTTTTTGTAACAGCTTTTTTTAATTTTGTTTAATTAGTGAGATGGGGGGGTTATTATTAGTATTAATAATAATAATATTAATAATAATAATAGTATTATTATTATTATAGAGGGGTTAAATAGGCCCAGTTAGGGTTAGATAGGGCCAGTTAGGTTTAAAAAGGGCCAGTTAGGGTTAAATAGGCACAGTTAGGGTTAGATAGGCCCAGTTAGGGTTAAATAGGTATAGAGGGGTTAAATAGGCCCAGTAAGGTTTAAATAGGCCCAGTTAGGGTTAGATAGGCCCAGTTAGGGTTAGATAGGCCTGTTAGGGTTAGATAGGCCTGTTAGGGTTAAAAATGTATAGAGGGGTTAAATAGGCCAATTTAGGCTTAAATAGGTCCAGTTAGGGTTAAATAGGCCCATTTAGGGTTAGATAGGCCCATTTAGGGTTAGATAGGCCCAGTTAGTGTTAGATATGCCCAGTTAGGGTTAGATAGGCCTGTTAGGGTTACATAGGCCTGTTAGGGTTAAAAATGTATAGAGGGGTTAAATAGGCCAATTTAGGCTTAAATAGGTCCAGTTAGGGTTAAATAGGCCCATTTAGGGTTAGATAGGCCCAGTTAGTGTTAAATAGGTCTAGATAGGTTAAATATGCCCAGCTAGGTTTAAAAGGGTACAGTTAGGGTTAAATAGTCCAAGTTAGTTTTACATAGGTTTTAGTGTAGGTTAATGGGATATAGTTAGGGTCATGGGGTTAATGGGGTATAGTTAGGGTTAATAGTGTAGTGTAGTGCTTAGACTTTGTCATGAGGTGTTGGGGGGGTACTTATAGTACCCCCGTCGCTTGGGGGTAACCATTAGTGTGCCACAGGCCCTTTAAGGATCCGCGGCGGGAAATTCAAACCCTGCAAGTCCCCGGGCTCGAATTTTGAATTCAAGCCCGCGGTGGGAATTTGAAATCCTGTAGATGCTGTGGGGGTCACAATCGATGACGATCGGGACCCTCTGCAGCAAATCAAGGGGCTAATATGGGGAGCCTGCAGGGGTCCCTATTGGGACCCCTGCAGCAAGGGGTTAATGTGGGGAGCCTGCAGGGGTCCCGATCAGACCCCTGCAGCAAGGGTTAATGTGTGCACATTGCAAGGCTCCCGTTCGGACCTCTGCATTATATGGGTAATGTGTGCACCCTGCAGGGACCCCTGTATTATAGGGGTAATGTAGGGACACTGCAGGGGTCCCGATCGGGTCCCCTGCAGCTAGCGGGGGGCATTTATTGGAGCAGCTGCAAGGGCTTCACTGGCCTTGTGACGGCTGCAGGGTGGAAGTAACTGCCTCCATTTTTGGCTGTTTTGCAGGCTTGGCGGAGAGGTGGCCGGAGTATTTTGAATAGGGTTGTAAGGTTTCCCTACAGTAAGCTGAGAGGGGTGGCTGCAAGGAAAATCAGGGTGCCAGCCGCAAGACCACCGGAGCCCTTACTGTACTCACAAAACTGCTCCCTTTCATTATATTGCCGGTCTAATCTATTCACATTTTTCTGGAGAGCTAAAAAAATGTCTTTATGCATTTTTGCTTTTTTTAAATAAGTGCATTTCCTCTCTTTGACTTATATTTTGGGTTTTAAATCACTTGCAACATTTTATTTTTGTGTATTTCTACTACCAAGGCGTCTACATTATCTCCTCTCAGCATAAAGTCACCTTCCTTTTTCTCTCCATGTATTACCCGTTTTGTTTAAATTTTCTCACCTTAGGGGTAAGCAGACGTGGACTCCTTGCTCACTGTGCCTTAGGGAATACAGCTGCACCTCACTGATGAGGCCCACAGAGGCTGAAACGCGTCTCGTGTTTGCTGTTTCTCCTGTTCAGGGACAATTGCCTGGTATTTGGGGGCTGGGTCACTCTTCTTAGTGAGACCAGACTGATATACTACAGGATATTCCTCCTTGTGAACAGCACAAGTGAGCTAAAATAGGTTGCTACCAGAATAGGTAACCAGACATATAGAAAAAAAACACTGAGGTATTTTCCGTTCACAGGTGAGCACCTCTACTCTTTTTGTTTAATAGAACAATTTAGCATAGGAACATTACAACAATAGAACTATGAAGGCAAACTGATGTGGTTGAAAATTAGATGACAAAATAATAGATGGGAAAGTCAAGAGATCTCTTCAAGGAAATGGGGGATCTGGAGGGAACCATTCATGCCAAAGTGGGAATGATAAAAGTCAAAAAATGGAAGGGACTTAATAGAAGCCGATAAGATAAAGAAGCGGTGGCAGGAATACACATAAGATCTGTACAAGGATGATCTTAACAACACTGATGAGCTTTAGCCAGACATCTTGGAGAGTGAAGTGCCATGGTTGCAGGAGTTCACAAAATCCCAACTGAACTGATTTGGAAAGCTCATCAGTGGCCTGTGGACTGGTAAAGTTTAGTCTACATCCTAGCCTCAAAAAAGGCAGTGCTCCAGTTATTGGACAATTGCCATCACATGCCAGCAAACTAATGCTTAAAACTCTGAAAGCTCAGCTCCCACAACATATGGACCGAGAGTTACCAGATTTGCAAGCCAGGAACAATAATTGCCAGTTTCCATTGGATTACAGAAAGCAAGAAAGTTCCAGGGAAAAAAAAGGATGCTCAAAGGGGCAGTGGCTGACTGTTGTGCCCGACGTGCTGTGGTTCATATAGTTCATATGATTATAGAGAATTAAACATGGTTGAATGACTGAAAAACAGGAGTTAATACATTTCTGATGTATTCCTTTTAGACATTTTAGCTAACCTATATCCTTACTAATATTAATATACAAGAAACGTAAGCAGTGTATGAGTAACCACACTTAATATGTTTCATAATAAAGAGATATAGAACACACTCATATGTAGGGACCAGCAATAACAGCTTCCTGTGTATTTCTTATCAGCTACAACATAGTGCAGCACCTATATCAGAGAGTATCTATGGCATATAACAATATACAGTTTAAAGAAAGTATGACTATGGGATTTTAGCATGATTACTGTATGCCTTAGTTCTTTTTAAATCATAATGCTTTGCTGTGCTAAGCCCCTAACAGATATGATGGTATAAATGCCAAACCTTGAATCGGTGTCTTCATCTTTAAAATAAGGTTATTCACATACTTCTAATTGACTTGGGGGAGTGTAGATATTAGAGACCTTTTAATGTTTCACTGCTTAATATAATATTCTTTATTCTTGTGGTGGGATCATATACTTGCTCTTGCCTTGGCAATCAGCTGAGTGCTAAAACGCAGTATGACCACTCATAGGAACGAAGAGCCTGTCTTCTTTAAAATTAGGGTGTGCACAACCCATTGCATTAATGTAGAAGGGCTACAATGGTATAACTAGATAACATTTTAGTCTTTCCTCAAAAAAGGGCATTTGTTATTGCCACTGTTAGCTAATTGCCAATCCCATAGTGGCCAGCTGATATCAACAGGCTCTTGAGATTTTTGAGGAGAAATAGCATACTTTTTATTTTTTATTTTTATGAAGATCACATGATATTTAAAGTTTCTTTCCAAACAGAGACAAGACAAGTTATAGACCCAGAGTTTTTTTTAGGATGTGGCATCATTGTGTGACCATGATGATGTAATTATGTGTTTAAGGGTAGCTTTGTGTGGAGACGTTAGTCGTATATTTTGGCAAACTACTACACGAAAGGAAATCATGTGTGTGATGTAACATTTGCACAGTGTAATCGGCATTATCAATGTGAAAATAATAATATTTACTGAACTGATGAGGGTAAAATATAAATACAAAAAGTACAAACTACTTGGTCATTTATAAAATGCTCATTGTACTGGAAAAATAATGGAATGACTGTACACTATCATTTGACAAATCCACAGCTATTTATATAAATATACTGCATAAACATAATAAGGACATTAAACAATGATTAATCAAATCATCTGTCATATTAAAATGCAAACATTAAATAAATGCCATATTTTTCTTGTGGTCTCAGCGCACCTTCCCTATTCTATGAATTATAAGAACTGAAATGATCTCAGCATCATTAAATATCTGTAGCTACTACTCCCACATAGAGAATGGGTTTGGGGTAAAAAGGGAGTGAGGGACAGTAGGAAAAACACGTTAAACGGCTAGACATTGTAGTATTAAAGCTAGTAACCATGAGCCCTATTCAACTGGCCAAATCACAATTACTTGAGCCGTGAATGTAGCCCGTAAATGTTATTGATATTCAATTGGATACATTTTGCTGCTTGCATTCCAATTGTGAGTTACAGGCTCAGAATCCCTGCGGTTGCGAAAACAGTAACTCTGTCCTATCTCCTCCATTGATTGTTCAAGCCCACACATGTTACTAGTGCTAAAGATGCAAAATCCATATTCAATTACAAACTTTCATATAGCCAGTAATTGCCTTCTAACCCGTAGATCGCAAATGTATCAAAATTGTTTAAAAAAAATATTACAGGTTCCAAAAAGGACTCGCAAAGGCTTTTTTCAAGACTTAAGATTTCCCTATCAGCAATTAAAAAGACAGTAAACCACTTTAAAACAATACAAAGGCATGGAAGTTCATCAGAAGGAATTGTACTACAGTCTCCAATGAACAAATATCATAAATTAAAATATTTAAAAAAATATGTTGGCCAGTAAGGGCCATATTCAATTCGGAACACGCAACTCGATCGCAGAAAGCCAAATGTCTGCAAGTGTGTTGCGGGCTCCCGTTCGTCTCTGATTGCGATGCTATTCAATTCCTCAAGGCCGCAAATTACTGTACCAAAGCCAAAACCGTAAAACATGCACTGGTTCGGAGCAGTTCAGAGCGGGAACATGATCAATCAAGCAAGCCTGTAACCTCCCATTAGAAAACAGCCAATAGAAAAGGAGACTGTCATTATTACGGCAGTAAAACATGGAGGTTACATGTCAATCAAAGCCAATTACACCCTTCACATTTTTGTTAATATTTTATTATATCTTCTCATGTGATAACACTGAAGAAATGACACTTTGCAACAATGTAAAGTAGTAAGTGTACAGCCTGTATAACTGTGTACATTTGCTGTCCCCTCAAAAAAACTCAACACACAGCCATTAATGTCTAAACCATTAACCAAAAAGTGAGTACACCCCTAAGTGGAAATTGCCAAATTGGGCCCAAAGTGATAATATTTTGTGTGGTCACCATTATTTTCCTGCGCTGCTTTATCCCTCATGTGCATGGAGTTCACCAGAGCTTCACAGGTTGTCACTGAAGTCCTCTTCCACTCCTCCATGATGACATCACAGAGCTGTTGGATGTTAGAGACCTTGCACTCCCCCACCTTCCATTTGAGGATTCTCCACAGATGCTCAATAGAGTTTAGGTCTGGTGACATGCTTGGCCAGACCATTACCTTTACCTTCAGCTTCTTTAGCAAGGAAGTGGTCATTGCAGACGTCGTCCAACCCAACACTTTTGTGCCTTGGGCGCCCCTCGCAAACGCAGCGATAAGCACCTTTAACGCTCATCATGAGTTTCGCAATGTGAACCCCTCCCCACTCTCAGACCCCTGTGTCTGTATCCCCCCTCTCCCTTCCATGTGTCTTTTTCCCCCTCTCTCCCTCCCCCTCTTCCTGTCCTGTTTTCCCCCCCCTTATTTTCCACCTCTGTGTCTATCCCCCACCCCTCTCAACCCTGTATCTGTTTCCATCCCCTTCCCTCTCTCCCTCCCCTGTGTCTTTCTCCTCTCTCTCTCTGCTCAAGTCTTGCGTGGCTCGCGAAGAGCGCAGTTGCTTTTATTTTCCAAGTCTTGCAGTTCTCATGAGCGACGTTGCTTGTATTTTCAAAGTCTTGTGGGCCTGGAGTTGTTGGTCTAAGTGTTACGGGCTTCGGCCTCATTTTTTATCCTTTTTGAAAGCATTTACGTTTTTAATTAGGCCTCAAATTATCCTGCAACCTACGTCACAGGCTCCCTGCCTCTCCCCCTTGCTGTGGCACTCATTGCGTGCCCAGCAAGCCTGTTACTGTTAACATTGCATGACCACGTTATATAAATACATCCAGGGTCAATATAAGGCTTTGTCAAGTGAACTTTTTGTAGCAAGAGATTATCAACTGACAAGAGGACATCCTTTGAGGTTAGAGAAAAAAATATTTCACCTTAAACAAAGAAAAGGGTTCTTCACAGTTAGGGTGGTTAAACTGTGGAATTCTCTACCAAAGGAGGTCGTGACAGCGAATTCAATAGACAACTTCAAAAAGGGGTTAGATATATTTTTGAATAAAGAGGGCATTCAAGGCTATCCTAGATAACTAGCAAGGAATATTGATCCAGGGAGAAATTTCTGGGGTCAGGAAGGAATTTTGCTTTTTTTTCCCCTTATGAGACAATTGGCAAAGTTTCAATGGGTTTTTTTTTTCTGTTTGCCTTCCTCTGGATCAATTAACAATTAACAATAATACTAAATAGTCCACATTAAAAAGATCAATAGAGATCTAAAAAGGTTGAACTTGATGGACTAACTCTTTATTCATCCTCCAATACTATACTATTAATAATTATTTAATCAATAATTTAATTAATAACTAATCTGCATATTGCAGATCAGAGGAGATCTTAACAGGTTGAACTTGATGGACTGAAAGTCTTTTTTCAACCTTAATTACTATGTAACTATGTAACTATGTAACTATGTAACCAACATTCGTAACTTACCACAACTATTATACGCTATAATCCCCTTCTTCCAAACAACTTATAATGTTGTCAATGTAAATTAGAATGTTTATCTACTCGTTTTCTTGATTCTTTGAATAAAGACATTGATCTGCTTTACTTCTTGAGAATGTTTCTTTTGAGAGTAAATCATTGACTTTTTCATTCCACATTCTTGCAGCCTGTTTGAGCCAATAGAGTCTCTTTTGAAGTTTACACACAAGGTTTTGTCCCTTTTCAAACCCTGGTGGATATTCCATTTAAAGATCCACCTCATTGATGTCTCCATATAGGAAACAGGTTTTGAAGGGGATTCTCTAATGGTGGTGTGCTTTATGACTGGAGCAAATGTTTCATCATAATCTTCCCCAAGTTTCTGGAAGTATCTTTTGCAAACTAATCTTGCCTTGTATTTGAGGATATTTCCTTTTGCATCATATCCCACTTTGAAAGTCCATTTGCTTTCTACAGTTTTGCTATTGGGGGGGAGGTCAGTGAGGGACCAGGTTTTGTTTTCCTGAAGTTATTTTATTTCTTCTTCAGCTGCCTCTCTACATTGATTGGCTTCCCTTTTTAGCAATTTTTCTATGTCTTCCCAGAATATTGGTTCCTTGATTCCATATGTCTTAGCGGTGTATGTCAACCTGCAGGGCTATATTCACCCGAGTGGATTGTCTGATTTCTGGTTCTTCGGTTGGTTTCTACTGGTTTGTCCACTGTAAGTTCCACTTCTTGTTCTGACTCTTGTGCAGCTGCACTTTAGTAAGCATCTGTTGCTGATTCAGTGGGCAAATTCTCTTCACAGCTTTCGAGGACTGTTTTTTTTCTGATGCTTCACTTTCATCAAAATAAACACTGCAACTTATTGTGACCTTGTTGGTCTTTGGGTGAAGGGTTCTATATCCTATACTTTGTTTGATGTTGCCCATCAGAATCGCTTCTACGGCTTTGTTCTCCAATTTGGAACTTTTGTCGCTTGGGACATGGGCATATGCTTTACAGCCAAACACTCTGATATGTCCTATACTGGGTTTTGATCTATTCCATATTTGGTATGGGGTACTTTCAATGGTTTTTGGTGGTAGCCAGTTCTGTAGGTATGTTGCGGTCATTATTGCTTCTCCCCAGTACTTGTTGGGTAAGTTGAAAGCATGCATCTGGCCATTTCTGTAAGAGTGTGGTTTTCCCTTTCTGCTATGCCATTTTGATCGGGAGTGTATGGTACAGGTGTTTGGTGTTTAACACCTTGTTTTTTTAGGTATGATTCCACTTCCTTTCCCATATATTCCCCTCCATTGTCAATGCATATTATTCATGGTTTCCTTTGAAATGTGTTGCTGCTAATAGCTTCAAATTCTTGAAGTCTGTCTGATCTCTCGCTTTTGTGCTTCAGTAGATATGTCGTTGTGTGTCTGGAATAATTGTCAATGAAGGTCAGTAAATAGCTGTTCCCTCTGAGTGTGGGGGTTTTCATTGGTGCACATACGTCATTGTGTATAATTTCCATGGGTTTAGTGGTCTTTCTTTGACTGATCTGTGGAAGTGGTGTATGTGTGGCCTTTGCTTTGATACAATACATGCATTTCATGAGAGTGTGGCAAGACAAAATTGTCATATCGCTCTTTGCAAAATCCTTTACGACATCTGGGTTTTGATGCCCCAATCTTCTGTGCCACAGGTGGATACACTTATTGTGTACATTATGAGTCATTGCTTTGGCTTGTTTGCTTGCGGCTGAAACATCTTTCAGTAAATTGGATGCAGCTCTTGTTTCTTCACTCAGTATTTACTGAGACCATAGATGCAACACTCACGTATTTGTGGTTTTCCTTTAGTGTCTGGGCCCATAACCTGTTAGTTATGCATCAAAAAGAGACACTTGTTTTTACAGTTCTATTATTTTATCTTATTCTAATAACTATATTTCACTTACATTTTGATTACACATACAGTGGATATAAAAAGTCTACACAACCCTGTTAAAATGTCAGGTTTCTGTGCTGTAAAAAAAAATGAGACAAAAAATAAATAATTTCAGAACTTTTTCCATCTTTAATGTGACCTATAAACTGTACAACTCAATTGAAAAACAAACTGAAATCTTTTAGGTAGAGGGAAGAAAAAATATAAAAATAAAATAATATGGTTGCACACCCTTAAACTAATACTTTGTTGAAGCACCTTTTGATTTTATTACAGCACTCAGTCTTTTTGGGTATGAGTCTATTAGCATGGCACATTTTGACTTGGCAAGATTTGCCCACTCTTCTTTGCAAAAACACTCCAAATCTGTCAGATTAAGAGGGCATCTCCTGTGCACAGCCCTCTTCAGAACACCCAACAGATTTTCAATCGGATTCAGATCTGGGCTCTGGCTGGGCCATTCCAAAACTTTAATCTTCTTCTGGTGAAGCCATTCCTTTGTTGATTTGGATGTATGCTTTGGGTTGTTGTCATGCTGAAAGATGAAGTTCCTCTTCATGTTCAGCTTTCTAGCAGAAGCCTGAAGGTTTTGTGCCAATATTGCCTGAAGGAAAACGCCCCCAAAGCATGATGCTGCCACCACCATGCTTCACTGTGGGTATGGTGTTCTTTTAGGGATGTGCAGTGTTGTTTTTGCGCAAAAAACATATCTTTTGGAATTATGGCCAAAAAGTTCAACCTTAGTTTCATCAGACCATAACACATTTCCCACATGATTTTGGGAGACTTAAGATGTGTTTTTGCAAAATGTAGCCTGGCTTGGATGTTTTTCTTCGTAAGAAAAGGCTTTCATCTTGCCACTCTACCCCATAGCCCAGACATATGAAGAATACAGGAGATTGTTGTCACATGTACCACACAGCCAGTACTTGCCAAATATTCCTGCAGCTCCTTTAATGTTACTGTAGGCCTCTTGGTAGCCTCCCAGACCAGTTTTCTTCTCGTCTTTTCATCAATTTTGGAGGGAGCTCCAGTTCTTGGTAATGTCACTGTTGTGCCATATTTTCTCCACTTGATGATGACTCTTCACTTTGTTCCATGGTATATCTAATGCCTTGGAAATTCTTTTGTACCCTTCTCCTGACTGATACCTTTTAACAATGAGATCCCTCTGATGCTTTGGAAGCTCTCTGTGAACCATGGCTTTTGCTGTGGGATGCGACTAAAAAAATTTCAGGAAAGACCAACTAGAGCAGCTGAACTTTATTTGGGGTTATTTAGAGGCACTTTAAATGATGGCAGGTGTATGCTGACTCCTATTTAACACGATTTGGAATGTGATTGCTTAATTCTGAACACAGCTACATCCCCAGTTATAAGAGGGTGTGCAGACTTATGCAACCACATTATTTAAATTTTTTTATTTTTCTTCCCTCTACCTAAAAGATTTCAGTTTGTTTTTCAATTGAGTTGTACAGTTTATAGGTCACATTAAAGGTGGAAAAAGTTCTGAAATTAACTATCTTTGTCTCATTTTTTTACAGCATAGAAACCTGACATTTTAACAGGGGTGTGTAGACTTTTTATATCCATTGTATATACTATGTTATTTATGCATAAAAAAGAGACACTGTTAGATAGTGAAGAACCATATTAGACTTTATTTGTTTGGATAAACCGCAAACATTTATAATATCACATATATATAGTTGTTGTACTGGGAGTTGTCGTGACGCAAAGCAAGGCGAGCCAGTGACCGCGAGCCACGCAAAGCAGTTGAGGCACGCAGGACTTAGGCTTCAATGAGCACCAAAGGCACTTATTGCACTGTGAGCTTCGCAAAGCGAGCAGTTGAGGCACGTGGGACAGCTGCAATGAGGCCTCATCGTGAGCCCTCTGGACTTTGCGACGGAAGCAAAATTATGGCCTATATGACCTGAAGCACCTAGATGGACTGCAAAATACGACATTAAAGCCAGAACCACCAAACTGGAAAGTCCAAAATTTGCCTCAAATTAACTTCTAGACTCACAGCACAGTGGGAGAGCCAGGGAGCCTGTGAGTGAGGTGGCAAGTTAATTTGAAACATATTTTACCTTTTTTCACAATCAAAAATCGCTGAAGCGATAAAAAAAAATGGCTGCCGAAAAAACGGAAACAAGACGAAAACGAGGCAGAAGGACGTAAATACGACCCCTAAGCACTAAGACTCATGCAAAACAGTAACACTTAGTACAAGGCAGTAACATTCAATTCAAACCAGTAACACTTACACCAAGGCAGTAACACTTAACCCAAGTCAGTAGGGCCCTAGCAACGAGCACCAAAGGTGCCGAAGTCGATCATCGTGAGGGTCGCAAAGCAGGTGTGGCTTGGCAATGAGCGGCATCGCCATAAGAGCTCATCGTGGGCGCCAAAGGTGCTCAGCGCAGGGCTCGTGATGAGCGCCGACGGTGGGGCTATATGTTCGCATTTGGTGGCAAACAGCATTGCCAGGGTTCAAATTGTATTGCCCTCATTTTTGACGGGCAAGTCGCTAGTATTACATAACTTACTTAACTGTCAGTTAGAGATCACCTTATAACATTCTAAAATAGTTAACTCCTTATAAACTGGACACAATTAAACATACAGTACATGAGGATGTGGGACGTAGAGGAGAGGAGGAGATGGAGAAGCTGAGTGGAGAAGGAAGAGTTGAGTGTAGGAAAGGAGGTGGTGAGTGGGCATGTGCCCATATTGACAGGCACATCTACATCAGGGTCAGAGGGGAAGGGGCTTGATCCCAGGGGGAGTTAGCAGGCATGAGGGACAGGCCTCAGGGACAGATGAAGGAGGCCAAGATACCCCTCCACAGTCGGGAGGGCAAGAGGCTGCGGGAAGATGGTGGTTCTCCTGCATGCCATTATTGAGCGGCCTGTTATCCTTTCAGGGGGTAGGGAAGTTAGGCCCGGTACCTAGGGCCCAGGCATGGAAGGAGGTAGCAGCCACAGTAACAGCAGTGGGCACAGCAGAAAGGGATGTGAGATCTGTGAAGCACAGCTTTGATGTCAGGGTCATGGGATATGGACGCAGCTTCAGCAGCAAGTGGTGGCCCCAGCATGACCATGTTACATATAATGAGTGGGAGAGGGACCTGAAGGACCTGGTGGCCCAGCAGGATCCAGCCTCCACATCAGGTGAAAATCTCACATACACCAACATGAACATCAAATACACTACACATGTACAGGATGACCAATAAGGGCACTGATGTGTCAGCTCCACAGAATTAGGGGGATAGATGGTTCAGAAGGGATAGATGGTTCAGTCATGCGTCACTAAGGCATATTCTTTCATCTGCAAGCATTGTGAAAGAAATTAAGTAGTTGAAAGATATTCCCAGTGCCTCTCAGGTAGACATTTCTTCAATGACAGACCCCCTTAACATGTATCTCCAACAATTTTCAAGCTATCACATATCCAGATGTCTGAGACATGATTGTTGTTAACTTAAACGTAGATCAATACTGCTATGTTGATGGACTTCAAAATATCACAATGGAATGTTAATGAAAGCCAGCCCTAATCCATTCAATAGTGAAGCATGTGAGCCTCTCCTCAATATCAGTATGAGAACAGATCATTGTGTCTGATGTAGGTAACAGTGATTAAGGTTGATGACCTTTGTGTCTTCTCTGTATTAATGGCTATTTATCCCATATTGCTGATATCATGAGTATCCTTTAAAATGTGCTAACACCTATATAGCCGATGTATGTGATATCAATGTGGCTAAACAATATCAGATGGAGAAGGTGATAGTACACTGGGACCACTGACAATGGTCACATGAAAACTTTTATTGGGAGATGACATATTATTAATGGTCATGGGCATTGAGATATCCTTAAAACTAGCTAATGGTTAGTAATGCTTGCAGAGGGAAAGTGAAGGGAAGGGTAGTTGGTATAATGTTACAGTTTCAGTATTTACCCATGTAATGTGCATGCATGCTTTTTTGTTTTTTTATCCTCCTCCGTCTTTTTTTTTGTAGATCAATTATTTTTAGCTTTTTGGCCTGGGAACACACTGTATGTGTGGAACTGGATTGAATTACACAGTCCAGATGTTTATGCATCTGTTTAATGGAGCAGATGTAGACAAGTTGTAAGTGCTATGCACATTACTGGTTACTTTGATTAAATGGAGGGATTTCTTATGATCCTTTTTTCATCATATTCCGGTTGCAGTGGTGTAGTGACCACATGGGACCCTGGTAGGTGCTATGCATCGTGCCTATTCTAGACTATGAAATTACTCCTTTAGGTATCCCCTTTTTACCCAAAAAGCCTCTTGCCCTTTCGGGATCCGCCTACACCACACCCCTGATATTGTTGCACAGTCTTGTACATTTCTGAGTGTGCTCTGTGTATGAAATAAAGCTTTGTTATACCGTTCTCTTTGTTATACTAGTAGCTTGGCCATCATAAATGACATAAGAAAATGTGCCTAAATATATATCCTTCTCTTTTTCCCTTTCTCTCTCTAACTCTCTCCTTCTCTCTATCTCTCCCCTATCTTTCCCTCTCTACTCTTTTTCCCTGATGGATGTGAGTTGGCTGTTGCTCCACATGCCTCTGCACAGCCTCCTTGTGTGTTTGCAGGCCTTCCTGATGTGTTAGAGTAGATTAGTGTGGTGTATGTTCCCCTGGTACTTGATATATGTAATTTATTTTCCCAATCTAGATGTGATGAGTGAGATGTATAGGCAAATATCGTTATATTTTAGGGTCCACATGAGAGCCTCTGTGAGTGAGAAATGGATAATATGCCAGGCAATTTCATGTTTTTGTGTTGCAATTTACTCAAGTAGTGTGTCTTTAATTGCTTAAGGCATCTTGCAGCAACATTTTAATATTGGCATATTCATGACCATTCCAACATATGATGAAATAAAATATTTTTTAATGCCTATTTTTTCTTTGTAGATTGTTGTACATTGATTTCTAATGCCTTTCACTGCTTTCCATGTTTTAAAGTCCAGTAGTGTGTTTGTATTGTCTTTTACAGTGTTAAGTAAGCTTCTCTGTAAACCCTTTGCAAGTCCTATTTGAAGCCCATAATATTTTTGGCTACATTTGCCATTTACAGGTTTGAACGCAAATGCGGCTTTGGGGAATTGTAACAATTTAATAATGATTTTCGATTTTAGCAATCGTAACATTCGGGCTTGAAAGATCAAAGGCGTTACGATTTTGGCAACTGCAGTTGCTTTTTAGCCTGTAACCTGCAAATATTTGGCGGGTAGTTAAAAGGGGCTACGATTTGTGGAATGTAATGAGGCCCTATGCTTCCTTTTTATTTACCACCTTATCAAAACTATTTGTAAGAAGTTCTCAGTGCTAATTTCATAACTGATATTATTCTAAAACAGTGGTGCATTTTAGGTTTCATGCTGCCCTAGGCCCATAATCTTATATACAAGCTCTCCAAAATATATACACAAGTGTGATTATACATTTATCTGTATATATAAGAAGCTTTGATAAAGTGATAAAATATCCAGTCAATGTTAGGTCAGTTTCTTTAGAATTGAAGAGTGTGATTGTCTTCATTTTAAATGTATTTTCTCTCCTGGATGTTTCTGGAATTCCCTCTGAGTATTTTGATTTTCTGGTTTTGCATGGAGTGATCATTCTGAATGAATTGGTGTCCAACTGGGGTGCAATAACTGCTTTTATTGAGCTTGTTGATGGAATGTCTGTGTAGATTCATCCTTGGGTGCAATATTTGGCTGGTTTTCCAAGTGTAACAGCCCCATTCACATGCACTAAATTGTATTATGTATATCACATTGTAGGATATGCATGAATATGACCATCTGTTGTTGTTGTGTGTGGCTGCTGTCATCATTTCTAAAGCATTTTATTGCAAAGTTTTGTACCATTTTCTCTGTAAGGCAGCTATATACAAGAAACCACTTACTTTCTCAACAAACTTAGCAAGATTAAAGACCAACCTGCTAACACCCTACTTGTCACCATGGATGTTGAATTTATTTACAGCAACATCTCACACAAAGATGGCTCTGAGGCATGCCTTAAGTTTCTTTCAGCACACAATTAGAACCAGCTATATAATCCTGATACTATTGACAAAATACTAGAATATATCATGACCCACATCTACTTATCCTTCAGACAACATTTTTACCTACAAATAATGGGGACTACAATAGGTACCCAAATGGCACCACAATATGCCATTCTATTTATGGCTGACCTGGAACAGAAAATATTATCCACATATGTTCACAAACTCTACAGATACTACCGCTACACTGATGATCTGTTCATCATATGGACAGAAGGAGAAAATCAGAGACTTCTACAATTCTTTCAATAACTCCCACCCATCTATTAAACTTACTCTGCAGAAAAGGTGAACTTTCTGTACCATCATAACTTTCATAACTATCACCAATGGCACAGTCAACACATTTTTATATTGGGAATCCACGGACGGATGCAGCTTCTTCACATTTCTAGTTATCATCCCTCTCACGCTAAGCAAGACATAATCCATACCCAAGCCTTTAGATACACCAGATATGCTCAAACACTTAGGACCCTGACTAACCATTAATAACACTGTCTGAATTTGTCAACATTAAAACACCCTGCTACAATACAAAACTAAAGAAGCTATTTCACATAAACCTCTAGTGACAACATACCATCTGGCACTAGAAGAAATATGCAAAATATTCAAAGATTTACAGCTACTACTAACAGAGGGCCCAGAATTAAAAAAACATATCCTTTACGCCGTCCATTTTTGCATTTAGACAGCCACCGAACCTGAAGCAAACATGGATCAGCAAAACCTTGGCCAATGTACCAGACCTTGCAATACAACTCTTTGCAAGCTATGGGCCATATTCTATAGCCCAATTTGTACATTTATACACACTTAAAACCATTCTGAAAATTGCTACAGATTCTGTTAGCTACTCGCAAACCGATTTCGAGTTACCTGCCCACAAAACTGGCCTTAGATTTCCACTAGTATTAGCACAGCTTGAATATAACAAACTCTAAACAATTAAAGTTACACAAAATCAATATTCTATTAGACCCATAGCTCTAACTCGCAAATAAAGTCTGACCCGCAACTGAAAAAAGTATTGCGTTTCTGTTAATAATATTATGAGTTTTTAAACAGCACATCAGTAAAGAGGACACACATAACAACAAGACCTATACAACCAGAGGGTCAAATTCATACACTTCCTTCAATGTATTTATAAACATATATATATATATATATATATATATATATATATGTATAATATATATTATGTAACCAGTTTCCCCCTAGAGGATGGTGCCAAGTAAAGAGTAAAGAGTTCTTGGCAGGAGTGACGGAGTTAACTCCTGAAGAACTACTAATTGGTGCAGGTGCAGTTTCTCTTTAAAGCCTGGGAAGCAGACAAGGAAAGGGGGGTCTGATTAGGCTCTGGCCTAAGTTGTGTAATGCTGCTGCTAGCAGCCAGAGCAAGCCACAAGAGTGGAGCTTGCTGCCTGATCCTGTGTGGATCTACCGTTTGAACTTTGGAAAACAAACCTGGAGTAAATCTTGTTTTACTGTGGCTGCCAGTTTTGGATGAAGTGTGTGCTGTTGTGAAGTCGCTGGACTAACAGAGCGGCCTGAAAGAGTAACCCCACAGTCAGGAGGTGAAGCTGCAAAGGCACCAATTAAGTGAATGACAGACTGAGGAGGATTCCCAGGCAGAGTAGCCTAAAAAGAGACAAGGTCTATGCCAGTGAGGAGTCTGGGAGTTGCAGCTAACAAGAGAGCGTTGTTAGCTGGTTGGACTGCTATAAGAGAAGCTTGTGTGAAAGTTTGCTCACACAGATAACAAGGTAAAGCTGCTGTTGGAGCAAAGCCAGCACTGCAGACTAATTGTGGAAATCCTGTATGTAAAGGTACCATTGCAGAGTCTGATAAGCCCAGGGAGAAGTCTGTGTGTCGTTAAACAGATTTGTAGCCTTCACCAAGAGAGGGTGTTAAGGGTCCCTGGAGGTTGGGGTATCTGGAGAGTAGGGTGGGCCAGAACCCCACCCTATGGTATGAAGTTTAAAGACAACGGTCTACAGAGTAAAGACTTCTAATAAAACAGAGACTGTTTGTATCCTGGCCACAAGGTGGCACTACAAGAGACTGTTTGTATCCTGGCCACAAGGTGGCACTATCAGAGACTGGGTGTTTTCTTTATGAATGATAATTTCACCTGTAGTAGAAAAGCTGCTCAGGTTATAGTCCGGGTGTTCCAGAGTATAGTAAGCCCGTTTACGTAGATGTTTATTTTTCTGACTTTAAGCTATTTAATTTGTGTTTTTTAACTGCTCAATAAAATATATAAAAAGAGCCCAGAAGTCTCTTCCATTTACAGTCCATCGAAGGGAACCTTGTTACAATATATATTTATCACATATATAGTTGTCATAATTGTGGGCTTACCAAAAGTTGTTGTAACGCAATATTATAACTGCGGGCTCACACAGTGAGCGCTGCGGTTGCGGCCAGGCTATGAGCGTCAAAGACACACATTGCGCTGGTGGAGGTGAGCACCATAGTCGCTCAACCCTATGACCCACAGCGCTTATGTAATAAGCACCCAAGGTGCTCATCCCCGCGACCCGCAGGACTTGGGCATCGAGAGTCGAAGGCGCTCATTGCGCTGGTGGAGATGAGCGTTGTAGGTGCTCATCCCTGCGAACTGGGGGACTTAGGCAATGAGTGGCTCAAGCACTCATTGAGCTGGTAGAGGCGCTCATCCCAAGACACGAGGGATGCTTGAGAAATTAAGGCCGAACAACTTGGGACTTAGAAACAGGGGAGAAATTACGGCCCGCAAAAATGCGAATTTAACGGCCGAACCGCCAAACTGCAAAAACTCACAAATATGCCTCAAATTTACTTACACACTCACACACAGCCCAGGGGGAGTGCCAGGGAGCCTGTGAGTGAGGTTGCAAGTTAATTTGAGGCATATTTTGGCTTTTTTTTTTACAATCTAAAATCGCCAAAGCGAGAAGAAAATGGCTGCCGAAAAAAATTAAACAAACCTAAAATGTATTTAAAGCATCATTGTACTATAAAAATTATTTGTACCACTATACTTGATTTAAAAATTTTAAATGTTGTAATATTAGTAGATATACTTTTAAAAGTTTCTACCTGTTGTGAGGTGCCTCTTAGCTCCACCCCTTTTGTATAATTAGGGGTATTGCAGCTGTTGCAGACTGTTGTGGGTTTTGGTGTCTGACTGGTGTAGATCAGGCCTCAGATCTACACCAGGCAGGCACCAGAATACATAGCAGTAAAGTCAGTTATGTCTTCCCCAAGTATATTTATGCATGTACTATCATGTTGACAGACATTTTTTATGGTACAGTGGTCTTTTAAGCATTCGGAAGCTTTCACCAACCAGCCCTTTAAGAGACCTCAAACTAGCAGTTCTACATACTTCCTGATACTTTCTGACTTCAGCAACCAACCCTTTAAGAAACCTCAAGCTAGCAAATTCTCAGACTTCGTGATCCTTCCTGACTTTAGCAACCAACCATTTAAGTTGTATTTCCCCTCTGTAATCAAGTGTGCAAATATTGTTAAATGTTTTGTGTTATTTGTATCAGATGCACATTTCCCATATGGTTGTACTTAATGCTGTTATGTCCAAATGCATCACCCCCTGTTCAAACTTCTCCCCTTTTCCCAAATCTCTCATCCCACCTCTGTTATACTAGTCAGGGAACAGATCAGACTTTGTATCTGATCCCTTCCCCCTCTTACTATATGAAAATCCTTCTAACTTTACACACCTTCCTATCTAAGTACACTTTCACTTCCTGAAATCCATCCGCCTGCTTATTCTGCAGTCTCCACCATATCATCTCTCTAGAAGCACTCTGGATCTGAAACCATTTTCTGGCTGTACAGATTGCACTGCCGCCATAACCACAACTCAGATCATCTCATCCTTTCACCTACCTTTTCACCTTCAGCCCTCTTTTCTGCTGCTTCAGTCTCTAAACTCAATCTTCATACCCTAAATCCCCATGCCTTGCTATTCCTTATATCTTCCCTATTTACCACAATCTCCAATTTCTCCAACATTATTACTGAACTAGATACAACTGCCTTTTCATCAACATTACTTGTTCCATTGATTTTCTTGCACCTTCTCATCCATTCACCCCCTTAAAAAGACCTACTTATCTATAGCTAGCTCCTACTCTAAGTTAAAGACGGCTATCCCTAAACCAAGCAGAACATTTAAGCAAATCCTTGAATGCCCAACCTCATGTTTGCTCCTACTATCTTTTATTCTCAAATTTTCTGACTTCCCTCAAAGAAGAAAAAACAGAAATATTACCAAAACCTCATCACCTCCTGACATCTATTCTCCACATTTAATAATCTACACCATATCTGTCTCACAGACCTCAAGTGTTTCATTACCTCTCTTCATACTTCACCATCAAGATCTCCCTCATCCGCTTATCTCTCACCGCAGCACGCCAGAGCAGAACCTATCACCAACCATTCCAAACTACCACCAACAGAAAACCAGCTAACCTCTTTCACCACCACATCATCAGTTGAAATTAGTAACCTAATTTCAAGACTAAAGCATCCAAAATGGACTCTCTATCTTCACCCTGCTCCATATGTTAGCTTCCTTTGATACAAGAGATCATCCTCTACTCCTTTCAAGACTTGCTACCACTATTATCGCATGGCTCCAATCCTCTATTGCCTAATAGTAGTGTCATTCAAAAATTCAAACTCCCCACCCTCTGGTGGTGTCCTTCAGACATCTCTCCATGGACCCATGCTTTTCTCCCATTGCACATTTCCTCCTTTCACTTGTCTTGTTTTTTTCCTGGTGACACCCAGTTCATCATCTCACATTTCCTCTGGTCTTTCAGTCGTGGGTGGCATTTCCCTTTATCCTTATACTGAGTCAAACATATCCAATTTACTGTGCAATCCCATGTCCAATATACAAGCTGCTTCACAACCCCCCAACAATAATGTGTATATCCTGCCATATAATACTGTGTAATATGTGTTTAAAAAAATCTAATGTAATGTGTCTAAACAGCAATATACATGGGCAATCCTATGAAACCTCATCAATGTAATGTGAGGGAATTGTTCCGTGATTCCTAATACCTTTACATCTCACTTAACTGTGCATTGGTGTTGAAGTTGGTCCTATGAGTGCCATCAACCGTCCAGGATTGCAGTATGTATCTGCTTATGTATTCAGGTTCACTGAAGCTGAGCATTAGTAGAATGACTATAATTGAGTTATTCATCTGAGCTCAATCAAATAACATTTGAATGCAGAAACAGAAATATGCTGTAATCCAGTAGCCCAATTCAATTGCAAGCCCACATCTCGCGGGATATAGGCCATATGTCTGCGGGTGTATTGTGGGCTCCCGTTCGCCTCTGATTCTCAAGCTTTTCAACTGTAGGAGCCCACAAGTTATGGCCCGAAAGCCAACTCCGTAAACCGTGTACTCGTCCTTAGCAGTTCTGGGCGGGAATATGATCAATTAAGCAAGACCGTAACCTCTCATTACGAAATAGCCAATAGAAAATGAGACCGCCATCATTACGGCAGGAAAACATGGAGGTTGTGGAAATCCTTTGGCGCTCATAGCCTGGCCGCAACCGCAGCCCTCACTGTGTGAGCCCGCAGTTATAATATTGCGTTACAACAACTTTTGGTAAGCCCACAATTATGACAACTATATATGTGATAAATATATATTGTAACAAGGTTCCCTTCGATGGACTGTAAATGGAAGAGACTTCTGGGCTCTTTTTATATATTTTATTGAGCAGTTAAAAAACACAAATTAAATAGCTTATAGTCAGAAAAATAAACATCTACGTAAACGGGCTTACTATACTCTGGAACACCCTGACTATAACCTGAGCAGCTTTTCTACTACAGGTGAAATTATCATTCATAAAGAAAACACCCAGTCTCTGATAGTGCCACCTTGTGGCCAGGATACAAACAGTCTCTTGTAGTGCCACCTTGTGGCCAGGATACAAACAGTCTCTTGTAGTGCCACCTTGTGGCCAGGATACAAACAATCTCTTGTAGTGCCACCTTGTGGCCAGGATACAAACAGTCTCTGTTTTATTAGAAGTCTTTACTCTGTAGACCGTTGTCTTTAAACTTCATACCATAGGGTGGGGTTCTGGCCCACCCTACTCTCCAGATACCCCAACCTCTAGGGACCCTTAACACCCTCTCTTGGTGAAGGCTACAAATCTGTTTAACGACACACAGACTTCTCCCTGGGGTTATCAGACTCTGCAATGGTACCTTTACATACAGGATTTCCACAATCGATATAACCATGAAATGAAACCTAAACAGTTTTTTTTTTACTGTTGATTTGCGAACTTGAGACTGTTGTGCAATTAATTCTAATGTCTATCATTGCTTTCCCCATTATTTACAGTGCAGTATTGATTTTTTATTTGCATTCACAGTGCCGCGGACATGGTTTTTACCCGCTTGTGGTCGTCTCTAGCACACATAGGATTTTCTCCAATTTTCATCTTTTACTGGTGTGAAAACATTTGCGGCCTTGGCGAATTGGAGCAATTAAATAGCAATTTGTGATTTTAGCGATCGTAACTCTTGCAGAAGTGAAAGCTCAAAGGCTTCGGGAGGCTGTAAGTTCCGGGTTTAACAATCACAAAGTTTTCAAGCCCTTAATACGTAAATCGTCCAGAGCCTGCAAAAAGACAACAATATACAATATGCAAGAAGCAAGTTAAACAAAGTTACCACACCATTATCAGTGTGGTGCAAAATGAAATAACTGCTGACACTGTAGAAATATGTATAGCATTTATATTTGTTTCATATACACTGGAATAAATATCACATAAAAGGAGTTCTTGAACAAAGCAACACAGTCAATGTTTGAAGGGGAAACACTTGCCTATATAGACTCCATTTTGTAATTTTTACCTGACATTCTTAAACTATTCTGATGATTTTATGGGAGACTACTGTGTTTGTGGGTTCTGACTCACTAATTCATGCTCGTACCTGCTTACATGAGATGGGCACATTACTTGCCTGTGGCGAACTAAGCTACAGCAGCCTAGTGGGATTTTGAAGGACTTATGTATTAGTCATGTGTGGTTACATAATTTATTCTGGCTCCAATATGCAGATATTTTTCACATATGCAGTGAATATAAAATGTTTACTAACCCTTATGGATACTGCAGGGTTTTGTGATATAAAACCAGAAATCAGTCCGCATTGTTTCCATGTGTATTGTAACTTTGCAACCAACAAAATATTAGAGACAAATAAATAGGTGATTGCTAGGAAACGTAATTGAAATAAAAAAAAATTACAACATCCTTAGCACCAACTAGTATGGAAGCACCTTTTGCATTTATTACAGACGTATTTGTGAATAATCCTCAGAAGAAAAAAAAACTAAAACTTAGCAATTCCTCTCAACAGGGGAAAAAAAAATTCCTTCCTGACTCCAGATACTGGTCAGATTCATCCCTGGATCAATACTCTCTCTCTAATAAACCCAGATAACCGGGAATACCTTTTTTTATTAAAAATATATCCTGTCTACCAAAGGAGGTGGTGACTATCGAATCCACTGTCACCACCTCCTTTGGTAGAGAATTCCACAGATTAACCACACCACTGTGAAGAACCCTTTTCTTTCTTTAAGTTGAATCTTTTTATTTCTGTCCTTTTGTCAGTTGGAAACCTCTTGGCACAAAAAAGCTCACTTGACAAAGCTTTATACTGACACTGGATTTATTTATATAAGGTAATCATATCCCTTCTTAGACACCTTTTTTCTAGAGAAAATAAGTTTAATTTGGTTAGTCTTTCTTCATAACTCAGCCCCTCCATTCCCTTTATTAGTTTTGTAGCCCTTCTCTTTACCTTTTCAAGCTCTAGAGTGTCCTTTTTATGAAGTGGTGCCCAAAATTGTACTCCATATTCCAAATGAGGGTGTACTAGGGATATGTATAGGGGCATAATTATATTTGCTTCCATTGCTTCTATACCCTCCTTAATACATGCTAATATTTTATTTCCCTTTGCAGCTGCAGCTTAGCATTGATCACTGCTACCTAGGTAATTGTCAACAAGCACTCCCAAATCCCTTTCAATATAAGATACCCCTAGATTTGCTCCATTAATATTATAAATTGTATGGCTATTTTTCTTTGCCAGATGCATAACTTTACATTTATTCATATTAAATCTCACCTGCCATTTAGATGCCTATTCCTCTAATTTATATAAATCCCTCTGGAGGGAAAGTACATCATTATCTGATTTAATTACCTTGCACAGCTTGGTGTCATCAGGAAAAAATGGAGACACTACTTCTAAGTCACTAATAAATATGTTAAAAAGGAGAGGACCTAATATTGAACCCTGAGGAACCCCACTTACCACATTAGTCTAATCAGAGTATGTTCCATTTACCACAACCCTTTGCTTCCTGTCTTGTAGCTAGCTCTAGATCCATGAGGAGATATTTACTGCAATTCCTGTATCCCTTAGTTTGCACAATAGTCTCCCATGTGGCACTGTATCAAAAGCCTTTGCAAAATCCAAAAATACTACATCCACTGAGTTGCCTTGATCCAGGTTCCTATGGTGATAAGTATGTATACTTATTAAGGATTTAAATGTTGTCCATTTATGTTCAGTATTTTTACCCTTAATTTCTTTGTTCCAGTTTATACTTCGTATTTCTTTGTATTCCATTTTTAAATTAAGAGTTTTTGTTAGCCCCTTATAGTTTAGTTTTTTTAATTCAATCTCAAATGAGACTGTGTTGTGATCACTGTATCCCAAAGGTTGCCCTATTTCAACATTTGATATCATATGGAAATTATTTGTGATAACTAAATTCAAGATTGCCTTATTTCTAGCAGGTTCTTGTATAACCTGGGCCAGATAATGATCTCTAAGTGTACTCCAGAACCTGCTCCCCTTTATTTTTATAGTTTATTTCATGGTAGTTAAAATACCCTATTATTAAAACTTGACCATATTTAGCTGCATTTCCAATCTTAACAATAATTACATTTCCTCACTTTATATTATATTTGGAAGTTTATAGCCTACTGCAATCAATATTCTTTTGGAATTTTCTGCTCCGCTATTTAACTCTACCAACAAAAATTCAACATTACCGTTCCAGCATAAACTTCTCTAAATATAGGCTTATATTCAGGCATAATATACAGACAAATCAATTCTTCTCTTTTACTGTTTCCCCTATCTTTCCTAAATAGGTTATAACTATCAAGATTAAAAGTCCAGGCATGGACCATGTTTCAGTAATGCCAATTAAATCCAATTTTTCATTAATTGCTAATAATTCTAACATGCCCATTTTTCCTGGCAAGCTTTTGGCATTAGCAAGCATACACATTGTGTTTTCTGAGTTTGTAGTTTTGAAGTGCCTGCCTCTGTACTTGAGTTACTTAGTAATACCTCCCTATTGACTATACTAACCTTTCCCCCATCTCCTCCCCTATGAGTAGTTAATTCATCCCTTGTCCCCTCTACACTTTCTACCCCATTACATTCATCTAGCCCCCCCCCCCACCTACTAGTTTAAAAACTCATCCAGCCTTTCTACCATGCTATCCCCTAACACATAAGCTCCCTCATCAAGGTGCAATCCATCCATGTTATAGAGTTTGTACCCAAGTGAGATATCAGCCCTTTATTCATTTGGATGAGTGCTTTGGTCATTATCATGCTGGAAGGTGGAATTCCTCTTCCTCTTCTGCTTTCCAGCAGTTTTGTGCCCCCAAATCTTGATATCTGGAGTTAGTGTTATCCCATCTATCTTGACTAGAGCCCCTGTCCCAGCTGAAGAGATGATACAGCAGTGATGCTGTCACCACTATATTTCACAGTAGGTATGGAGTTATACAGCCGATGAGCTGTGTTGTATTAAGCTAAACATATCTTTTAGAATTGAGGCCAAAAATGTCAACCTTTGCTTCATCAGACCATATTACATATCCCTGCTTTTTAATGTTAACTTGCAATCAACAAAACTGCCACAAACTTTAAATATCAAGATATTTTGAAAGACCAGAAGTTGTCTTTTCACTGAAGGAAATCTATTCACTTATGTGAATCTCTTTCAATATGTTCTTCTCTCTGTTTATACATTTTTATATATTTTATTGAAAAATACCTACTTAATGGATAGATGCAACATGGTCACAATTTGATTTAATGAGACATACTATAGGGCACATCTAATAATTTTAGTTTGAGTTTGATTTTTTGGAAAACAAAAATATGCATCTTAGAAAATGTGTACTAATGATAATTGACTATATACTACAGCCTGCTTAATAATCATTTTTTTCAGAAGGAAGATGAGGAAGGTTTTGGAGAATAGCCGCTGGTCCATCTAGCATGGATCACTTACCTGGATCTGTATTTTTTTGTTGCGTTTTCATTGAGGTAAGATCATTTTCTCAAATTGAAATGTTTATTTTTACTCACCTTGGCAGCTTTGTATGAACAAAACAGGTTTCCAGTCTTTATAACAAGTTCAGTTTTCTCCTGTAAAATAAAATTGATGTACGTTATTAAAAATGATTCATTATACAAACTTCAATTAATCATATTTTACATTGATTAAACGCAATTTCAATTAATTATCTATTGTTCTTAGCATTAATAATGCATCGCCACAAGGTAATAAAGCTAATGAAACTGAACTCTAAACTTTAAATGCTATAGGGTTGATGTTGAATACAATAATAACTGCCATTTTATCATTATAATCATTGATGTACTCTCAAAGCACATGTAGCAAACTGTACAGAAATGAAACAACATATTTGTATTCTCTTCTCATTTTACATTATTGTTTATTTTTCTTTTTAACAAATCAAAATTATTATTTTTGTTGTGGTGGATAATACACTTAATTGTCCTCCAAAATACATCACTACCTTACACAAGACACAACAAAAATTCTAATTCACTCTCTCATCATATCGCGCCTTGACTACTGCAACTCTCTCCTTGCTGGCCTTCCTATCTCCCGTCTCTCTCCACTCCAATCCATATTAAACGCATCCGCTAGACTCATTTACCAAAATCAATGTACAGTGTCCACAGCACCTCTCTATCAGGCACTCCACTGGCTTCCCATAGCCTCCAGAATAAAATTCAAAATGATGTCCCTAACATATAGAGCCCTTTACAATAATGCACCCTCCAACATCTCTGCTCTCATCTCAAAATACACTCCCACCCGCCCTCTTCCATCTGCTAATGACTGTCTTCTCTCCTCCTCCCTCGCCATCTCCTCTGAATCCCACATACAGGACTTTTCTCGTGCTGCCCCTATAATTTGGAACTCCTTGCCTCGCTCCACTAGATTATCCTCATGCCTCATCCATCGAAATGTCTTTAAAAACGCATCTATTCAAAGAAGCCTATCATCTTTAGCCTATACATGCTCTATTAATCCATCACTCTCCCGTACACCACCCACACCCTTGAGAATGTAAGTTTGCATGTTTTCAACCTCGATACATGCTTCAGGGAAACCACTGTGTATGTCTGATTGAAAGCTCAATACAAGGGCCCTCCATCCTTTGCACTGTTTAAAATTGTTGTTGACTTGCAATGAACCCCTGTATAGCGCTTAATAATAATGATAAACAACTGTAGTGGATGATGTAACCTAATTTTAATGAAATAAAGCATATATTTGTAAAGTCACACTTACCTTCATTGCTTTACACATGCAGATAGAAACTAAAGCAAACAAAATACATAACATTATTCTTATAGTCAATAGAAATAAACATTATTAACCAATGCAAATAAGTAACATTACTACATGTACTTGCAATATAATGCCATTGCTTTACAAGAAATGTTATAGTACGAATGGTGTTCTTACCATCCTTCCCATGGCCATGGCAGCTACTGACAAAAAATAATAGCGAGAAAATAATAATCTTTATGGTGAAGATAGGTGGTTTCAGGACTGATACTCTACAATTCAGCTTGAGAGCGATGTGAAAACTCAGTCATGGTCACCCCTTTATATAGTCTGTTACACAATTAGGCATCATCACAAATTAAATATGACAGTTAGACAAATTGAAACTTGTCCAAACCACAAGCCCCTTTAGTGATCATAACTTTTTCTAATTGTTCTTTAAAACAATGAAGAAAACAATATGTGCTTGCCAATTTTATTATCAAGATTTAAGCTCATGCTTTAATTTAAAGGAAGCACACAACTTAACCCCTAATATTCTATGTTTTCAAGTAAACACATATATATTTTATTACCTTTTTAGTCTTTATGACTGAAATGTTCATATTAGGGACTGTATCAAAAACAAGTAACTTCCACCATATCGGAAGCTTATAGATTAAGGTACTGGATTCACAATAACTAATATTTAATTTATTCTGATAATAAGAGTAAGAAAATAAAGTTATTATTGTACACCCTCTATTTATAAAACACCAACATTTATTATAATACTAGCTATGGAACATATGCAATTAAATGAATCCTTAAAATTGTGAATAGCATGTTTTCTATTTGCGCTGCATATTAAAAAGATTTGTTTCAATATCAGAAGCATTATTAATTAATGATTAATATTACATGGCTTTCCTTATTGTATCCCAACCATAGCCTTTAGAAGCACTCAATATAAATATTAAAACTGGCTGCTGTGCAGTTTACCAATGTATTCAAGGGTCATGTGATTAGGATATCACAATGGTACAAATATACAGTACATCTTTATATAATGGATTTAAGTAATATAATGCAACATGTATATAAGTGTAATTAATCAAACTATTAATATTTAAAAAGTTTGATCCAATATTGCTTGTGTAAATATTTAGCACACATAATAAATTAATTGTTTTGATATTTATTTATTATCTATAATGTTCATAATTTTTTTTTACCCCAGAGTCTTTAGTAGTGTTTTGCATTTATTTATTATGAGTTTCATTTATGCATTTTATTCACCAATAATATCTCTGCTGTCAGTTCATACAACAAAGTCCTCTTTATGTTAAAAAAAAAAATCCCTAACTATTTCTATATCAATATTAGATCATTAAAACCAAGTAAAGTATGCTATTTTACTTAGTTTGAAAGGGAAGGAGGGGAGAAGTGAAAGGAAAGGAAAAAGAGAAAGGAGAACTGGGAAAAAACAAAAATGTATCTTCTTTTTTTTGTGTGTGTGTTTCAAATCTGTATTCATGAATTGCTGGGAAGAATGTATGTATTTATTGTGAATGCTGTTTGTATAATGACTTTTTGATGTGTCTAAATAAAAAAAAAATATAAAAATAGATCATCATTAAATGATTGCATACACTTCACATTGTTAAACCATTCTTGTATCTTTCTAGCAATCATCTCCAATCATGTGTATCAATTTCAGGCCTTCATTAAGTTATTCTATACAATTCAAGAGTTAAACTCCAGTTTACCACTTCAAACAAAGAACCACAGCATACTTCATATTCCCCCACTGCCCTGCAAATTTCAACTTACACTTAAATTAAGCAAGTTTTGCTAAATATAAATAATCACATTCTGTGCAAGTCAGCTGCACTAATACTAATAATTTAATTTTGCAATATCACATTTCCTTAATTATTTTTTGCATTTCAATCACATCTTTAATGTTATACAATTATGATTTATCAAATTTAAATGAATTAACCAAATACTTTCTACCTCAGCATATCATTGTATATTCAGTACTGTGACAGGTTACTAGTCTCCTCTGGGTTGTGCCAGTGGTTCGGAGGAACACAATAGAAGAGGCTATATATTTTTACCAGTTTTGCTAAAATCAAGCCAGTGAAAATATTACTAATAAAACAAATCAAAGAAAATAATAGGCCTAGCACCCACTGAAGCACTACCTAAAAAAGTAAGCCGTTCCTTTCTATCATCTCTCACCCAGATAACCCTGGGTGAAGAATAATCAAAACAAGTCTATATATTCACTGACCTGTATATTTCTCCCGGACTTTCAGGTGTTTCACAGTTACCACAAGTGGTCATAGGCTCCAGGCTGCTTTCTGTCTTTCTCTCTCTGTCTCACTACAGTCCATAAGCTATATTCCGATACTCCAGGAGCAGTCTTAAATCAGGGCTACCCAGGGGGAACTGATTAACTAAGAAGGAAAGTTAAACTGTGTTGTCCTCTTTACAGAGTATGCGACTCACATACACACTTTTTATGATTCTGTCACCGTAGTGTCAGCCAATTTGTACAATTTACAGCTCAAATTTAAATTTCTTAAGACTTTTAACCAATAAGAAATGGAGTGGGAGCAATTGGAACACACAAAAATAGTATATATACAAAAATATATATATATAAGGAGACAACACAAAAAAAAGTTAGTTGGCGCAGGAGCTCCTTAAAGGAGGAACTCCATTTGTTGATTTATTTATTGGTATTGAGGGGAAATCCTATGGGATAACTGGTCTCATAGGAGAAGTGGGTTTTGAGGGGGAATCCCTGAGGATAACTAGTTACTTTAAAGTGACGGTATTAGGCAATCCAGGCTTCTCTGAGAGGTTGAAGGTACCTGGAGGCTTTTTAATAATTTGGGTACTCTGAGAGATTTCTGAGTAAACGTCAGCAAGGTCAGATATTATTACAGGAGGCATATAATAACAGTTTAGGAAAGATAAACAGACACTTGGGACTTAGGATAATATGATATTATGGACGTTACAAGAACTTGGATGGCCTTTCTCAGAGATCAAATTTACGAGTGTAATATGATTGCTCAGTAGGGAACTTCACTCAGAGATTTTCAATGCCATTAAATAGAGATCTTATAACCTGGTGAATGGTACTTCTGCAAACCTTGCTATCAAAAGCTAAAGCTGTCCACCGATGAGGGTCAATGTGACAGACATCAAGGGACTGTTTCAATGAGTCCTTGTACCTCTTCTTAAGTCCTCCTCTGTCATGATAACCAGTGGTGAGCTCACCATATAACAAAATCGTTGGAAGGACGGAGGCGTTCAGTGCAACCTTGTTTGAACAGCATGGCCTCAATGCAGATGACTCCTGCCTGTTCTAGGACTTCAGTGTTAGGGACGTGTTTTTTCCAGTGGATGTAGATAATGGTGCGGAGGCAGCATTGATGAAAGTCAAGAAGTCGTAGGTAAGCCAGGAATCAGATCCATACAGTAGGGTGGTAAACACAACAGCTCTGTATACAATGACCTTGATGCATTTATTCAGATGCTTGTTGTTCCAACCCTGCTGAATGCACCATTTGTCTTTGCCAGTCTGTCGTCAATTTCCTTGTCAATCTGAGCATCCAAGAAGATGATGCAAGCCAGGTAGGTGAACTGGTGGACTGTTTTCAGCTTTGACTCGCCAATAGCGATGCGAGAAGGACAATAATCTCCCTGGAGGAGAACTTCTGTTTTATTAAAACTGACTTCTAGACTGAAGAACTCAGCATCCATGGTGAAGCAAAATGTCAAGTGCGGCAGAGCTTCGCTTTATGGAAAACAAAAGCAGCGTCATCGCCGAGGAGTAACTCTTGAACAAGTGGTTCCACTGTCTTGGTGTTGGCCTTTAGTCCTCTCAGATTAAACAGACTGCCATTGCTGCGGTATCAAATCTAGACCCCATCCTCATCATCAAGGTCTTCTGTGGCCCTTTGCAGCATCATGCTGAATAATAGCGTGATTAGGGTTGGTGAAAGGATACATCCCTTCTTCACACGATTATTTATTGGGAAGGTTTCTGACAGGTCGTTGCTGTGCCTGACGTGGCCAAGCTGGTTTTCATGTAGCTGGATGATCATGCTGAGGCACTTGGGAGGACATCCTTTATGTTCCAGGATTTGCTACAGACCCTTCCTGCTGTAAAGTCACTTGTTATGTTCTCTGCATTTCTCTTGGAGCTGCCTGAGAACAAAAACCATGTCAGTGGTGCTCCTGTTGGCTTTAAATCCCCAATGACTCGTGGGGAGGAGTTTTTATGCAATACTGGGCACCAGTGATAGTCCGTTACTCAATCACATATATTGCATAATCACTTTTTCACTCCTGTGAGACCTATATTCTCAGATTCACTCTCATGTGCAACCTTTTGTATTAGCTCTTTTGTATTTGCTCTCAGACTTCACATATTCACTCAAATGCGCTCCATTATTTATCAATCACTCTAATGCACTCCAAAATCACATAGTTACTTTCATGCACTCTATATTTACCTATTTGCTTTCATGCTCCTCTTAATTAAATATATAGTGTTGCACACACTAAATAGTGTATTCTCTCCTTGTGTACCTGCAAATCTATCATGTGCTTCTGTGTCCAACATTATCACCTATTTGATCCTGTGCACCCTATAAAAAAAAAATATATATATATATATATATATATATATATATATATATATAAATTTAGACGCAGAATATTGGAACACATATATAGCATAACAAGAGAGTATGATACACTGGTAGCCAATCATGTGAATTTTAAACACAATGGTGATCTCAATAATATATCTTTTATAGCATAATATTAGAAGAGGTAATATGGATAAGGAACTTCTTAAGTGTGTAAATCCATTGAGCTTCCTTTTTAAGACCAAAAAACCTTGGGGCCTGAATGAGGGCTTCACTTTTACACCTTTTATCTAAAAATGCTGTACTTATCCCTTGTATTGTATTACACTCATTTTTATATGGAGTTCTACATATTAGCTATTCAATGGGTATACAATACACTTGGTATACAAAAGGCCTAATATAATATTCTTAGTTATATCATATAAGATAACTAGACTTTTGTCACAATGTCCCTGGTCAATTTCTAGAAGTATTGACTAATATATCTGGTGGACATTGTGTGATATACAATTATTTTATTTATACAATCCCTTAAATAAATGAGTAAATATAATACAATAATATTCATACCTTATATTGTATTAATATAGGCTTATTTAGTATTGTCCTGTGTATTTTTTGTGATACATAATATAACTGGTATATCTTTATATCATACTCACATTATAGTATATTCTACAATTTGACTTGGTTTATATTACCAAGGACAATAACTTAACATAGGATGCCATATATGTTTTATTTATGGTTAACAGCTCTCTATATCCAATGTTCATTATGCCAAGTAATATCTCTAGTTATATAAGTTCACTTTGGAGTGTGTACTATAATTTTCTCTATGTAGATCCCCTAATATATTTTAGCCTTTTGATAACACTTGTTTTTAAATATAGGTTGCACCAATACACAAGCTGCTCACTCCTATTAGTTGCTATGGCAACTGAAGTAGCTTAAATAGTCTCTCTGACAGGTTCCCGGTAACCCCTGGGGAAATTCTCGGAAACGTGCGTCGGGTTGCACGCTACGCTATTACGCAACGCTGACCTATGACGTCAGACGCAGACGCATAGGAAGCGCGCAAATAGCTAGTAGCTGTGGCGTTTAATGATATAGGCCTACTACCTATCTACGCCACAACATATACGCTATTCCCTATATTCAAAAAACTATTTAGTAATTCAGAATTCCCAATACTTATAGGGGATACGATAATATGCACTTTAGCTCCTACAGTTTATGAAGTATAATGGTGATATTTAATAATATGTAATATTAAGTCTTCGTTTATCTAATAACTTATTTATCAGAGTACAGACCCTTAAGCCCTTCAAATTTATACCGACTTATATTGATTACTTCGATATGTCATATCAAGCACTTTGGTTCATATTTCACTAAGGGGAGCTTTTTTCCTTCCCTGGAAATAATTTTGCACTTTAATACAATTTTACCTTCGGGTATATTGTATGTTCACTACTCGCACTTAGCACTTTATTTATTTGGGAGTATATAAGGCCACAAGATTAGTAGGTATCTTATCAATAACAAGATACCACTGCAATCACTTATATAAATACATTTGTGGACACTTTGGGTCTGTTAACTGGACATATAGGATCTATAATATGAAGATATATTAATATGGCAATTTTCACCTATCCCTTCAATTTCTCTATTTTGTCAGAGTATTAGGATTTTATACCAGCCATTCTAAATTTTATAATAAATGTTAAGTTTTAAAGTTTGACTTATTTCTATATTGTAATTTGGGTAGAGGGTGTGCACTAAAATACAAAAGGATACCAGTTCTTTCTCTTTTTACTTATTATATATATATATATATATATATATATATATATATATATATATATATACATACTGATAATTTGAAGCTTATGCACTCCCATTCATATCATAGTCAATTAATAGTTATTGTATTTGATTAGATATCTACATAATTCTGTATTCACCTATTGTTTTCATGTTCCCTGACTATAACCATTATTAGCTCTTGTTAGCCCTCCAATCACATATATACTCTTGTGACTGAAAAAATCATTACACCCGTGTACCTAGATGCCACATTTTCACATTTTCACTCTCATCCATATCATTGTTGCTTATTCGTTTTAACACATGCCATACTCACTTATTCACTTTCAGGTTCCCCCTAATGACTTAAATTTACTCTAGCTCTCATCATAATCCCATTTTTAGTGTCATGCTGACCATTAAGCCTATCTATTGTCTTATAATCACATATTTACTCATATGTCCTGAACTTTTTTATTAGCTCTTGTGCACCCCATTAGTCTCATAATTGAGGCTCCAATATTCTAGTTCTTCGCTAGTTCTGCTTTATCAATAGAACCTCTAGATAGGTTCGCCTGCACATAACATTTTAAACCATACTTGTAATCAAGTAAAGATAACCAATATTTCACAGTTTAAGCTTCACCTCATTCATCTAGTAAAGTTTGAATTTTCTTTTGTTTTGTCACATTAAGCTTGTGAAACCTTGCTTTTCGTTAAGATTAAAGCTTGCTCCTACTTAACATGAAAGCAGGGTTGTGTCTTCTATGTGTGCTGGGTGTGCACCGCACACCTATGCCAGATAGAACAGTTCAAACTCACATAATTATGTTCTGCAGCTCTGCTTGCTGAGCATTCACAATTGTTAGTTGCAGGGAGTCAAGTGCAGCACAATGCAGACTATTACATTACATTACAGCGACAGTGAGTTTCAATGAACTTTAAACTTGTAAAGTAGTTAGTATTTAGGAGATAATTAACTCCATTTAATTCTCTTTCAATACTAACTAGAATGGCCTTAAGAAAATATGTACATTATAAAAGTGTTAATCTCAGGAGCATAGACAGAACTGTAAATAAAGAAAATCTTTACCCAAAATCTGAGGTGATCATCAGAGAACGAACCGACCTTAATAGGTGAGTTCTATAGCCATGATACGCCACTCTGAGAGCAACCTCTTTTAGCTCACTTGTGCCCTTCACAGGGAAAAATATCCTGTAGTATATCAGTCTGGTCCCACTGAAAAGAGTGACCCAGCCCCGAAATACCAGGCAATTCTACCATGAACAGGAGAAACAGCAAACCCCAGACGCGTTTCGGCCTTTATGGGCCTCGTCAGTGAGGTGCAGCTGAACTCCCTAAGGCACAGTGAGCAAGGGGTCCACGTCTGGAGTCCCCTATTACCCTTAGGGAGACTAAACCCTAAAGGTAATTTGCATATACAAAACGTAGTGGCTTATCATGGTCATAGAACTAATCTATTAAGGTTGGTTTGTTCGCTGATGAGCGCCTCTGACTTACCTTTTTTTGTCTATGCAAATTACTCTTAGGGTTTAGTCTCCCTAAGGGTAATAGGGGACTCCAGACGTGGACCCCTTGCTCACTGTGCCTTAGGGAGTTCAGCTGCATTTCACTGACGAGGCCCATAAAGGCCGAAACGCGTCTGGGTTTGCTGTTTCTCCTGTTCAGGGTAGAATTGCCTGGTATTTCAGGGCTGGGTCACTCTTCTGAGTGGGACCTGACTGATGTACTACAGGATATTTCTCCCTGTGAAGGGCACAAGTGAGCTAAAAGAGGTTGCTCTCAGAGTGGCTTATCATGGTCATAGAACTAATCTATTAAGGTTGGTTTGTTCTCTGATGAGCGCCTCTGACTTACCTTTTTTTGTCTATGCAAATTACTCTTAGGGTTTAGTCTCCCTAAGGGTAATAGGGGACTCCAGACGTGGACCCCTTGCTCGCTGTGCCTTAGGGAGTTCAGCTGCACTTCACTGACGAGGCCCATAATGGCCGAAACGCGTCTGGGGTTTGCTGTTTCTCCTGTTCGGTGTAGAATTGCCTGGTATTTCGGGGCTGGGTCACTCTTCTGAGTGGGACCAGACTGATATACTACAGGATATTTCTCCCTGTGAAGGGCACAAGTGAGCTAAAAGAGGTTGCTCTCAGAGTGGCTTATCATGGTCATAGAACTAATCTATTAAGGTTGGTTTGTTCTCTGATGAGCGCCTCTGACTTACCTTTTTTTGTCTATGCAAATTACTCTTAGGGTTTAGTCTCCCTAAGGGTAATAGGGGACTCCAGACGTGGACCCCTTGCTCACTGTGCCTTAGGGAGTTCAGCTGCACTTCACTGACGAGGCCCATAAAGGCCGAAATGCTTCTGGGTTTGCTGTTTCTCCTGTTCAGGGTAGAATTGCCTGGTATTTCGGGACTGGGTCACTCTTCTGAGTGGGACCAGACTGATATACTACAGGATATTTCTCCCTGTGAAGGGCACAAGTGAGCTAAAAGAGGTTGCTCTCAGAGTGGCTTATCATGGTCATAGAACTAATCTATTAAGGTCGGTTTGTTCTCTGATGAGGGCCTCTGACTTACCTTTTTTTGTCTTTTGATATATACCCCAAAGTGTTTGACAACATCAGTAAAAAGAAGTTTTCTTCACTAAGTTTAAGTGAACAACTATCAATTGTAAGTAACGGTAAACCATGTCCTGTGTCACCACTCTTAAAAACAGGACATAAAAATAAGAAAGAAATATACACACACCATTTTTTGACAGCTCATTACAAGATGGTGGAATGGTTAACTGATTGTGAAAAGAGGAATAAATAGTTCTGCTGGCCTTTGTTTCTATTTTCTTCAGAAGGAAGCATATGGAGTAGAAGTAATTTTGATGATCTTAACCACTTAAGTACAGCAGAGACACTAAAATACTAGAAGCCATGTCCAATGTTATTTTCATTTGAAAATGTTTGGCCAACAACGAGTGGACATTTTGCTTAATGATCAGCTGAGTAAAAGTATTAGCCAGCATAATGAAGATATCAAGATATTTGAAATGCCTAATTGAAAGGTATGTTTCCTTGGTAAACAGGAGCTTCCTATTCAAGAACATGACAAATGTAATGACTCTTTCAACAGTGGGAACCATTTAGAGTTTTTGGATGCACTTCAGCAATAAGACCCTCTTTTGGAACAAAACCTACAGAACGCTAAAAACCTCTCCGGCTGTGCAAAATTATATAATTCAGGCTATCTCCGAATTCCTCATTGATTAAATAAACAAGGGAGTCCAAGTTATCATTCTTTTGGATGAAAGTTGTGATATCACATAAAATCACAGTTTTCAATCATGTTAAAATATATATTCAAGGATTTATTTCTAAAAAGTTACCAACTGTGGCACCCACCAGGTGGAACTTCACTTCCAGGTTAGTACGTCCAGTGAACAATCATTGGTTAGAGCTTATTGAATTTTTTGAAAATATCTTCCATTTTCCTGGAAAATAGGGTATTGACACAGTGGATAAATCACAAGGCTTTTTGGCTTTCTTGATCAACCTAAATACAATTTTTCTACTTCAAGTATTTTCAAGATTATTTGCATATACAGATGTTTTATACAATTTACCTCAAACAAGAAATTTTTATATTTTGCACTACTGTAAGAAAATAGAAGAGATGAAAACTGAACTTCAGTGAGCGAAGCATACTGCCTTTGATAAGTTTTGGTATGCGGCATTGGGAAGCGGGGGAGAGGAATATGAATCACCTATAAAAAAAACATTGTCTATGTTGTATAGAAAATTATGTGTGTCGTCAACTGTATCTTCAAAGTATTGATATAGTGTTTACACAGAAACAAGGTTTGTAGCTTTAAAGAAACGTGAGTATTTCCATCTTGTTTATGAGCAAAAATATACCAGTTTCAAGAAAAAATTTCCACAGGTCCTCTTCGATAAATTAAAAGGTGTTTTTGAAGGAATGTTTGACTATGTACAACTGAAAAACAATGACTTTTTTGTTCAGATAAGTTCTACAATTAAGTCAGTGCATGAATTACTGCAGTTCTTAGTTGAAAATTATCTTATTTCAGGCTTTAAAGGATTGTTCAAATTGACAGAATTGATAATGACTAGTCCAGTAACTACTGTTTCTGTTGAAAGATCGTTTTCAGCATTAAAGCGAATCCACGGTTGTCACAGATCTACACAAGGTCAAGACAGAATCTCCCGGCTTATTCTATTGTCAAATACACAAAATACACTACACCTTAGGTGTGGTACTATTGTTGTAGCGCTTATGGTTAAAAATAAATGTAAAATGGTCTTATATACTTATAATCACTTAAACATATATAAACAATTATACCTAAAAACAAGACACCTATTTGGTGTGCCTTCAGTGTCCAAATAATCTTTAGTAAGAGGTATGAAATAAAGTAAAAATGTCCGTTATATGTGGGCAATGCACCTGTAATGTCCTTTTGTCCGTGTGTAGAATATTATCTCAAAAATGGTGGATGGTTGCACTCTAAAGGCAGAGGTTAGCTGCTTCCTCTCTGGACAACGTTCATGCCGTGTCCATTCGACTAATACATGATAAGACAAAAAAAGGGGATGAGGGAGAACATACACACCACCTCCTAGTGCAAATTAAAAATGATATAAAATAGTGAAAGTACAAAGAAAATAGATCCACTCACATTTTTAAACCTCATCAAAATGAGGTATGTTTAGAGCCTCACAGAGATATCCCTCATATAGATGATCACGAAGATCCATAGTAAAAATAGTGGTGTCCTCGAGGATATATCTCTCCAAGACGAGATGCCCCCACCGATTACTTGGTATGTCACCAGATAAATCCACTCCAAGCTAATAATGGTATGTCACCAATCATTTATTTGCATATATATGCATATAAAAAGCTTATAAAATTTGTCATAAAAAGTGTATATATAAAAAACAAGATAAAAAGATAAGATCAATATAATAAACAATCTTATCAACAATAATAATCAAACTTTTGAGCAAGGTTAGATTGAAGAATACATATTACAATGCTGTCACAGAGAAGTTTATGCAAAAGTAAAGAAGAATGTATCTGATATTCAAGTGAAACCTGTAAGTGAAAATAAAACCTATTTAGTAAATAGTTTTTGTTCCAGCTCAATAACTATTGTTGCATAATTTAATATAGTTGTTTTTTCAATTAAGAGGAGAGTTAAATAGGAGAAGTACATATTAATTTTATATAGCAGGACACCTGCCTCCCACTACCAGGATATGCTACTGCTTGAAAGCCACAACTGCTAATTTAGTAAAGCTTGGATGTTCTTCATTTTTTAAGCCACACCTTATTCCTTTCACTCATCATATTTGTGCAGTTGGGGGATCCAGATGAGCTTCATCTGTTTGTTTCTAAGCAATGGTAGTACTTGGCACAATAGTTTGTAGTTTTGCCTAGCATAGCATCCAGATAAGCTTTTTTCATGCTTTTAGCTTTGCTTCCAATTTCTACTTTTTATTCTTTTTACTTCTGGCAGAAGAACTTTTGAAGAACTATCTGTGAAACTAATTATTTTCTTTTCTGTAGTGATACTTGGATATCGTACAAATAACTTTACCAGATTTAACAATAGGTACTTACCTATTTAATTTTTAAAGTACAGGCCAGCCTTAAATCATATTTTATTATTAGGCTTCCTTATATGAAAATTCTGAGATGGGTATGGATATTGCATCTAAAGTGTTACATTCTAGGGTGCAAATAAGGTGACACTATAAATTTAGATATATGTATATGTATGACTGAATGACTTAACAGCAAGGATTATACTTATATTCATGTTTCTTTAGGTTTATGTGTTATAATAACTGAAGCGCTTTCATGATGTTGTTGGTCTAATCCACACACATAAAGTCCTGATTTTGCAGTCACTAACGTAACCCAAATTGGCCTTATTGTACTTTGCCCCTAAACAGGGTCTAATACACATCTTGACTAAAATAATAGATTACATTTTAACAAACACCATTCCCAACATTACCATTAGTAAGAGTTCAGGACCATAAGTTCACATATGAGGAGGAATGGGCACTGATAAAATGAACTAGCACACCAGTAGAGGCCTTCCGAGAGGGCAGAAGGCATTTACCCTGCTTAAGTCTAGACAGTTTTTAGGTTTTAGGGCAAAAAAAATGCAAAGATTTTTACTATGAACTGATTTTTGAGATGTTATAGCAGCAAACCTCTATGAACCAACCTTACATATGGATGGGCATAAAGGACATACATCCAAGGACCTAAATATAATTTATGCTTCCAGAGACTAGTACCACAATCCATATTAGTACATGAACCCATATGACCTCAGTTTTCTTGGCCTAGTCATTGTGGATTTATTGATGACAATCAACAGTGAATGAATTGTGTATGGAGTTAACAAACAATGTCAGGGTTAAAGGAGTAACTGCTTTTCACAAATCAGTCTGCTGCACAATGGTTGGAATAAATGTTAACATGTTGGGCATATTATGTAGTTTATTTCAGAAATTTAGTATTACCTATACTAGCAACTTGCCCGTAAAAAATGACACCAATAAAATTGGAAGCCTGGCAATGCTGTTTGCCACAAAATGCGAGAATATGGCCCCTCTAAGCACCTTTGGCGTTCATCGTGAGCCCTGCGCTGAGCAACTTTGGTGCTCGTTGCGTGGCTCGCAATGAGCATATTTGGCGCTTATTGTGAGCCTCTTCCCCAGTCTACTTTACAGGCCCGCGATGAACGGTTTTGCCGCTCATTGACGTTTTTGCCAAGCCGCACCTTTCCTGCTTTGCAATGATCCCCTTCGGTGCTCATTGCGAACCTCTCCCGTGTACTTTATATGCCTGTGTAGTTTAGGGGCCTACTGTTTTGGGTTAAGTGTTACTGCCTTGGGCTCAGTCTTAGTGGCCTGAGTTAAATGTTACTGCCTTGTATTAAGTGTTACTGATTTGCATTAAGTCTTAGTGCTTAGGGCTCGTATATACATCCTTCGGCTTAGTTTTACGTCCTTCGGCCTCGTATTCATAGTGTTTGCGTTTTTTCTGCAGCCATTTTTTTTCTTGCTTCAGCTATTTACAATCATGACAAAAGGCAAAATATGCCTCAAATGAACTTGCCAACTCACTCACAGGCTCCCTGGCTCTGCCCCTGTGCTGTGTGTGTGTAAGTGAATTTGAGGCATATTTATGTGTTTTTTCATGTTTTTCCAGTTTGGTGGTTTGGCCGTTCAAGTCGTATTTTTGCGAGTCACGCAGTCCATATAGGTGCTTCGGGTCCTAAGTTTTACGGTCCATAATTTTGTAAAATGACGAGACAATAACATTTTAACCCATGGGAATGCTATTTGAGACATAATTTAAACCGTTTTGTACTGTGAGGACCTTTGGCGCTCATTGCGAGCCTCAGAACCTTTGGTGCTCATTGCAAAGCTTGCACTGAGCGCCTTTGGCGCTCATCGCATGCCTCAAAATGAGCGCCTTTGGCGCTCATTGCGAGTCTCTCCTGTTGTGTACTTTTGGTCCTCTGCGAGAGATATATATTTCTATGTAGATGTAGTTAATGAATAATTAATGTTTTATGAAATTAATTAATAAGTAAGAATTAATTATTTATGCAATAACTTAATATAGTTTAATTAGTTGTAATTGATACTGTATATGCAGCGAGTATTAGGCAGAAGAGCTAACAATCTGTTTCTATTTTGCGTCTGCATAAAATATACATTGTTGGTGCCCTGCTTATAAAGTGTAATGAATGTTTGAACTGTGCATTCTAAATCGGCTGTGTGCGCGAGGTAAAGCCGTTGGTTTGTTGTGTAAAGGGGCATTGTATAGTCGTAATGTTATTAATGTGATACATGTCTCGTGAGTATTTTCCGGCTTTTGTAATAGTGTATTTTGTAGGTCGTAGTTTAATGTGTAAAGTGCTACGCGGTTTGCAATGCTTTACACGTTACGGGGTCGTGTAGCCTCGTTTTCATTTTTTTTTGTCATTTTTGGGTGTATTTAGTGTGTTTTTCGGGTTTTTGGTTTGGGCGCCAATCTCGTAACTTTTTGCGTCTCGTAATTTTTTTTTTCTAAGTCCCGCCTCTCGTATTTTAGTGGCTCGCCGAGGCTCGCAGTGGCTAAGTGCTACTGTTTAACGTCTCGCAGCTCATCGGCTAAGTCCTACGCTTATTGGCTCGCCTCGCTTCGCCACGTCTCGCATTTTGACAACTATTATATGTGATTACTTATCATCATATGTAGCATTAAAGCCATGTTTGTCTGAAAAGAGGATCCTATTAAAGGCAATATTAACAGGCTTTCAGCAAAATTATAGATCATTTTATTGTGAATATTGTTCTTAACAAAATTACATTATTGTGTCAGCCCCAGTTTTGTTATAGTTGAACATTTGTGACATGTTTACACAGTTTAGATGAGTATTTAAGCATGTATGTCGATGGTGTGCACTGTATATGGTACAATTACATTATCACGTAGCATTGCTATAATGTTCTATGTCAGAGCTGTCTGAAAAGGGAAAACATTAATTAAATATAACAGGGTATCAGAAACAAACCTCCCCCTTCACAGGTATCCCACTGAGGGCTGAGTAGATGCTTTTGGAATGGGGAGTGGGGGAGTGGGGGGGCTTGAGCTGGAGGCCATCATAGTGGAGCAGGTCTTTTGGAGACTTCTCTTCATATGTGCTTTTGCTAGCTGAAGCATGATGATTTCTTGTAACTGTGGGAGCTTGTTTTGTGAAAGCTACGTATATTTCCTAATTAAAGCTATGCATTATAAGTCTTGAATTCTCGTTACATGCAAACCCATGTTACGTCCTTTAGAAAAAATGCCCTACGTATCCAACATAGAGGCCAAATTATGTGACATATCAAAAGATTAGCCAATCTGCATAGTTTAATGAAAGCAAACCGTTATGTTAACTGACGTACAATTTATAAAAGAGCATGTTTCCTCACCAAACGCTAACTGTACCTAGCTTTTCCAACAAGCACACAGGACTAGGCGTTGGTGAGTTTTCAGATACATAGCAAGGAAGGTGTTATTAAGTTACTTATTTTTACACATAATTTACTGTTCATTTAGTTTAGAAATATTTCACATAATTTACATGCACTTAATTTAACACATTTACACATAGCTATATAAACTATACTAAGGCCACAACACACATGCACCCATATCCTCACCCTTTAACCTCACCCTCAACCCATAATTCTACACTTATTACATAAGTTTTTTTCTTACTTACACTCACTTATTATTATTATTATTATTATTATTATTATTATTATTATAGTTTATTATTAACGCGCCAACATATTCCGCAGCGCTGTACATAAATTAAGTTCAGACAAAGATAAATACAGATTAACATTTAGCAAAGGAAGGATGGCCATGTCTTGGAGCTACGAATCCAATGTCCATTGTGCATTCCCAAAGTACTTAGGATAGAAACTCGCAGACTTACAATCTAAGGTATAGTGAGTGGTAAAAGAGGGAGAGAGAGGTGATAAGTGTGTTAGGGTGGAAGGTGATACGATTCTTTAAAGAGATGCGTTTTAAGTGAGGTTTTAAATGTTTTGAGGCAAGAGGATAATCTGGTGGAGCGTGGCAAGGAGTTCCAGAGACTAGGGACAGCACAAGAAAAGTCCTGGAGGTGGGAGTGAGAGGAGGTGACAAGAATTGTAGAAAGAAGAAGGTCAGAAAGCAGAACAGAGAGGGCAGATGGGGGAGTATGAGATGATCCAAACCACACCAGCTAAGTCTGATTATAAGGGTTATGTTATAATTAGTGATGTCCCAAACAGTTCGCCGGAGAACTATTTGCGGCGATTTTCGCATGTTCGCGTCCGCCACGAACGGCGAACACATGCGCTTTTCGGTTCGCCCCCTATTCTTTATCATTGAGGAAACTTTGAACATCATTTATTTTCTTTTATAATTTTTTTAGTGTAATCTATGCCTGCCTTCCAGAGTGTGTGCGTGACAGGCTAACACCTAACAGCTTATATTGTGCTTATTTTCACTACTCATACCTGGTGGTGTAACATACATTGAAAACAAACATTTTTTTCCTGTAATCTAATTTCAGTTGCCTGCTTGTGTCAGGCTCACAGCTTATATTGTGCTCAGTGACATAAAACAACACTTTTTTTACTGTAATAGACTGAATAGCAATTGTCTGCCTACAGGCGTGTATCTGAAGCCTATTGCATCTACTCTGCCAACTTTTGCCAGTGCACAGAGACACTCATATCTGGTGGCACCTTAGATTGCACGGGCATTGCCCCAAATTAGAAGTAGGAGGTCCGACCAAGCATCTTTTTCCATCTCCCTGTTCCAAAAATCCATGCCATATACACGTCCCCTAATAGTGGACGTAACAGGGATTAAACCGATAGGAATAGTACTATTTAACAGTACACACCTTATAATAATGCAGACAGAGGCAACGCAGAGAGAGGAGTCTGAAGAAGAGGAGTCAGAGGAGGAAGGTGGCTTTGAGGAGGTGGAAGACCAAACACAGCAGGCGTCCCAGGGGGCTTGTTGTCACCTTTCGGGTACCCTTCGTGGCTGGGTGGAGGAAGAGACCTTCAATGACAACAGTGAGGACAAGGAACGGGACATGGCTAGCTTGGTATCCAACCTTGTGCAAATGGGGAGTTTGCGGTTGAGCAAAGGGACTGTTTGCGGTTGTTTGCGGTGCATTAAACGGGGAGATTGGTCTGTTACTGTGAAGCCGGTGTAACCCTTACACTACCTGATCGATACAACATCATACCTGATGTTTTAAAGCATGTTATTCCAAACAATTTAGGAATGTTAGATGATTTATGCCCTTTATGGCTTAAAACCAGACTCTGCATCACCTATGTAATTTTCCGTGGGAGTTTTGCCATGGATCCCCCTCCGGCATGCCGCAGTCCAGGTGTTAGTCCCATTGAAACAACTTTCCCATCACTATTGTGGCCAGAAAGCGTCCCTGTGGGTTTTGAAATTCGCCTGCCCATTGAAGTCTATGGCGGTTCGCCGGGTTCGCCCGTTCGCGAACATTTGATGGCAGTTCGGGTCCGCTGTTCGCGAACCGAAATTTTTATGTTCGCAACATCACTAGTTATAATACATTGTGGATACATTCAACTTCTTGCAGTAATCTGCCCGATTTATCTTTCTCACTGAAGAGCCAAGGTGATATCCACAAACTCACTGGTAACCCTAATAGTGCCCTCTAGTATGAAATATGGGGATACAGGATCCTGTGTCTCAAAACAGAGACCTCCATACTCAGAGGTTATGGTGTGCTCCTCCAACTATCTGTAGCCCTATAAATACACATATATCAGGCCAACTAGGTACTAATCCAATATGACTCTCCATTGTCCAGAAACAGCTAAGAAAAATCTTTAAAAAAAAACATATGTACATTTATACTGCTAAAACACAAAGGAACAGTTTTGGCCTCATATATTCACCTCTAAAAGGCGAGGATATATAGTGTCCAACCAACACACCTACAGGGAAATACTAGAAAGCTCCATTAACAATGTGAAAAAACACTTGATCTATTGTAAAGTGGTAGGGTAGTATGGTCACTAATATGCAATAAAAAACCTAAAGGATATAGGTTATTATCCCCATTTCACTGTTGACCAGCTTTATCAAAGGCTAATTTGTTTGTAAAGGTGCAGTTAGAGAGGGTTTAAATACCCTTACTTCCTGTAAAACTACGGAATCGCGATGTGGACAAAATTTGTTGTAATGCGTCTTTGGAGAAATACAGATTTACAATATGGCCAAAACTAATTTAAATGCGTTTCTATTGGCATATGGAAAAACCATAAGGACAAAATTACAAATCGTAAATTGCCCAAAATACATAAAAAAGAATGCTTTTACCTGGTAGGCTTATAGTATCCGGTACAGACAATCTGACTCATAAAGTGACTATATTTGTAGATAATTATATAAAAGGTTTTGTCAAATATTTACCCTCATATGTCAGGGATACCACAGATTTTATATGTCATCTACAATATTTAAATGTACCACACAATATGTTATAGGCCACAATAAAAACACTGAACATAAATGGACAACATTTAAATCCTTACTAAATATACATACACATCGGCATATACCGTGTGGGAATAAAAGTAAAAGGAGTAAATCACAACCCATGTGGCTTAACAATGATTTAAAGATCAAGATACGGAGTAAAAAACAGGCATTTAAATTATACAAACAAGAGGGGACAGAGACTGCTTTACGGGAATACAAGGAAATCAACAAGACTTGCAAAAGCGCGATTAGACTGGCTAAAATAGAAAATGAAAAATTAATTGCAAAAGAGAGTAAGACTAAAACTAAAATATTTCTTAAGTATATTAATGGGAAGAAGGCGAGGAAGGAAGCTATAGGAACATTAGAATGTGAAACAGGCTGTCTGAAAATTAGTGACCAGGAAAAGGCAGATGAGTTAAATAGGTTCTTTTCGTCGGTTTAAACAAGGGAGGTGCCAGTGGTTGGGACACTGCAACATAATGGGGCTACACTACCTTTGCCAAATAATTGGTTAACACAGGAAGTAATCCAAAAGAGCTTGGAAAAAATAAATGTTAATAAAGCCCCGGGTCCTGATGGAATACATCCAAGGGTACTAAGGGAACTGGGTTCTGTAATAGCCAAACCATTATATTTAATTTTTCAAGATTCACTCAACACAGGGTCTCTACCAGATGACTGGAGAAAAGCTGATGTGATACCTATATTTAAAAAGGGAGCAAGAGCAAATCCGGGGAATTATAGACCAGTGAGCCTCTCTTGTGTAGTGGGGAAGCTTTTAGAAGGGTTAATAAGGGATAATAAACAAGAATATGTCTATTTGAACAGGATTATAAGTAGGAGTCAACATGGGTTTATGAGGGATAGGTCATGTCAAACAAATCTAATTAGTTTCTATGAGGAGGTTAGTAGGATCCTGGATCAAGGCAACTCAGTGGATGTAGTCTTTTTGGATTTTGCAAAGGCTTTTGATACAGTGCCACATGGGAGACTATTTGGCAAACTAAGGGATACAGGAATTGCAGTAAATATCTGCTCATGGATTGAGAGCTGGCTAAAAGACAGGAAGCAAAGGGTTGTTGTAAATGTAACATACTCCGATTGGACTAATGTGGTAAGTGGGGTTCCTCAGGGTTCAGTATTAGGTCCTCTCATTTTTAACATATTTATTAATGACTTAGAGGTAGGATTGGAGTGTGGGGTCTCCATTTTTGCTGATGACACAAAGTTGACACAAAGTTGTGCAAGGTAATTAAATCAGAAAATGATGTGCTTTCCCTCCAAGGGGATTTACATAAAATTGAGGAATGTGCATCTAAATGGCAGATGAGATTTAATACGAATAAATGTAAGGTTATGCACCTGGGAAGGAAAAATAGCCAGGCAATTTATAATCTTAATGGAGCAAATGTAGGTGTATCAGATATTGAAAGGGATTTGGGAGTGCTTGTGGACAACCACCTAGGTAACAGTGCTCAAAGCCAAGCAGCAGCTGCAAAGGCAAATAAAATATTAGCATGTATTAAGAAGGGTATAGAAGCCAGGGAAGCAAATATAATTCTGCCACTATACAAATATCTAGTACGCCCTCATTTGGAATATGGAGTACAATTTTGGGCACCACTTCATAAAAAGGACATTTTAGAGCTGGAAAAGGTACAGAGAAGGGCAACAAAACTAATAAGGGGAACGGAGGGGCTAAGTTATGAAGAAAGACTAACCAAATTAAACTTATTTTCTCTAGAAAAAAGGCGTCTAAGAGGAGAAATGATTACCTTATATAAATACATCCAGGGTCAGTATAAAGATTTGTCGGGGGAGCTTTTTGTGGCAAGAGGTTTTCAACTGACAAGAGGACATCCCTTGAGGTTAGAAGTAAAAAGATTCCACCTCAAAGAGAGAAAAGTGTTCTTCACAGTAAGGGTGGTTAATCTGTGGAATTCTCTACCAGAGGAGGTGGTGACAGCAGATTCGATAGATAACTTTAAAAGGGGACTAGATTTATTTCTAATTAAAAAGGGTATTCAGGGTTATCATGGATAATTAGAGAGACATTACAGCTATAATTCCACTGGTGTTGTTTATATTCTGAAATGCATCTGTAACAGAATTTATGTTGGTAAAACAACACGCCAGCTAAGAAGATGCTTTTTAGAACATATTTATACAATCAAAAAAGGAATGGGCACGCCAGTGGCTAGACATGTAAAAACCTACCACATTAATGTCATCATTACATTTTTACAAAGATTTATAAATTTCTAATATATTTACTCTACAATAAAATCGTCCTCGAGATTTACAATAATAAAAAGATTTATCCTTCAATTCCAAAGAATCCCAATATATAAAAAATGTGTCATCATTATATTTACAGCAATGTTAGAATAACTTGTTTTGCCTTTGCCTTGACTCTGGTTTATCCATTAATAATATAATCTAATTTCACATTTTTTTATGGAACACATAGATATCCTTATAAGTTAGTGTACTAAAGGATCTGTAAGCCATCTAAACTATTATTAAATATGTGAGATTTTCACAAAGATTTGTCAATTTCTGTCCAATTTACTCTACAATAAAATAATCCTTAATATTTATAATAACAAAAAGATTTATCCTTAAAATCAAAAGTATCCCAATATATAAAAAATGTGTCATCATTATATTTATGGCAATGTTAAAATAACTTTTTTGCCTTTCCTTTGATTTTTTAGTTTATCCATGAATTATAAAATCTAATTTAAAACATTTTCTTGCACTTAAATAATTTGCTAAGAATTATATACAGGAAGAGGATTTTTGGTTTAACATATCTCTTGATGATACTTATTGTCTATTGAACCTAGAGTCAATATGTTATTTGATATCAAATATATTTAACTATTCTGCAGAGGGATATTCTTGAGATGGATTTTATTCCCAAACATTTCACTTTTATTTATAACAAGCACTTTCAACAAATAAGATAGATATTTATGAGCACTTTATTTTTTAAATATCACCAACATATTTACCCATCCCTTAAATGTAGGATGTATTTAGTAGTATATTGCCCAAGTAAAGTTTGGCCAGTAGTCTACCATTCAAAGCACTTCAATAGTTAATACAAATAACACCCATTCATAATCAAAATACTATATAAAAATACTATATAAAACATATATAGTATTTTGATTAAAGACACCTATTACTCCAAAGGGGATATATTGAACCCAAGCAAAATATTTATTTTCGGGAACCACTGTATTGATAGTGTTGTAATATTCCCCATGCTCTGAAAAGTACACATATACATTACCCTAATACTCACACTCTATTAGAAGAATATGAGATAAGACGTTCACGGAGGAAAGTACCAACCTACAAGCCATAATATACCTCATAAACTGAGGTTAGAAAATGTTAGAGATTTACCTACTGATCTCCGTGAACAAGGCTTTGGGATTACAGTATATTGGTTATTTTGCAATAGGAATTGGAGCGCTATCTCTCCCCACCCCTTTGTTGCATACCATACAGACACACCAGTCAACTGTGTTCCGAGACAAGCAGCACACCTAGCTATAACCATCACATTGAACTTGAGAATAAACCAACTTAATTCAGAGACAAATGAGACCAATCGAAATATTGGTTTGATAACTAATCTCCTAAGAACTAGATCACCTGAGAAGCGTTACAGAGTATTACAGGGTCATACAACTCAGTACTTTTTTATCTTTGAAGTTGGTGCGATTATTCGCAAATGGAAGAAACTGTCTCCCTTGGTCTGAGGCTCCATGCAAGATCTCACCTCGTGGAGTTTCAATGATTATGAGAACAGAGAGGAATCAGCCCATAACTACATGGGAGGATCGTGTTAATGATCTCAAGCAGCTGGGACCATAGTCACCAAGAAAACAATTGGTAACACACTACAACATGAAGGACTGAAATCCTGCAGCGCCCGCAAGGTCCTCCTGCTCAAGAAAGCACATGTACAGGCCTGTCTGAAGTCTGCCAATGAACATCTGAATGATTCAGAGGAGAATTGGGTGAAATTGTTGTGGTCAAATGAGACCAAAATCAAGCTCTTTGGCATCAACTCAACTCGCCGTGTTTGGAGGAGGAGGAATGCTGCTTATAACCCCAAGAACACCATCCCCACATTAAACATGAAGGTGGAAACATTATGCTTTGGGGGTGTTTTTCTTCTAAGGGGACAGGACAACTGCACCACATGAAAGGGAAGATGGATGGGGCCATGTCCCAGTAAGTCTTGGGTGAGAACCTCCTTACCTCAGCCAGGGCATTGAAAATGGGTATTCCAGCATAACAATGACCCAAAACACACAGCCAAGGCATCAAAGGAGTGGCTCAAGAAGAAGCACATTAAGGTCCTGGAGTGGCTTAGCCAGTCTCCAGACCTCAATCAGATAGAAAATCTGTGGAGAGAGCTGAAGGTTTGAGTTGCCAAATATCAGCCTCGAAACCCTAATGACTTGGAGAGGATCTTCCAAAAGGAGTGGGACAAAATCCCTCCTGAGATGTGTGCAAACCTGGTGGCCAACTACAAAAAACATCTGACCTCTGTGATTGCCAACAGGGGTTTTGCCACCAAGTACTAAGATGAAGGGGTCAAATACTTACTGTATTGGTCCGAATATAAGCCGCACCTTTTTTCCGATTTTTGCGTTTTGCGGCTTATATTCGCAACCGTAAAAAAATGACAGACGATTTGCGAGCTTGCGAGTTACGTGTGCGGCTTATATTCGGGAACGTAAAATTACTGCCGATTTGCGCAATTTTGAGTTAAGGGTGCCGATTTGCGTGCTTGATACTGCATTGTAGCAATTGAATAGCGATTTCCGGAAAGCCTGTTTCTTGCAATGGCTGAGCACTTGGAGAGAAAAGCATCAACAAGCCTAGGAATAAGTTATGATGCAAGTTTCAAACTTGCAGTTGTTAATTATGCAAAAACGACAAGCAACAGAGAGGCTGCAAAAAAATATCGATTGGATGAATCCAATGTGCGACGTTGGGTTGCCTCAGAGCAGAAATTGAAAAATTCACTTTCCACCAGAAAATCTTTCAGGGGACCAAAACATGGCAAATATCCAGAACTTGAAGCTGGGGTTTATTCCTACATTCAAGATATGAGAAAAGATGGGATGCCTATTTCACCTGAAGTAATCCAACTAAATGCCTTAGAAATTGCAAAAACCTTAAAAATAAATAAGAGGCAATTTCGTGCAAGCAAAAAGTTACCCCCCTATGTTACCCCCCTATGTTATTCTGAAGCAAAAAACTTTGCCCAAAGAAAACATTCCTGAGGGCTTAGTGATTCGTTTCCAGGAAAAAGGCTGTCGTTTGGAATTGCAGACCTGGAGCACTTCTCACTAAGAGAGCCATGCTAGTCTTAGACGCTTTTAAGGGTCATCTCACTCCTGAAGTGAGGAATAAAGTTGCTGCACAGAAGACAGACCTCATTGTTATACCAGGTGGCATGTCTTCAAAGCTACAAGTGCTTGATGTCATTGTGAACAAGCCGTTGAAAGACAACCTTTGCAAGCAGTATTCAGATTGGCTTCGGGAAGGGGATTATGCTCTTACACTATCTGGCAAGATTAAGAAGCCGTCAGTGACACTTCTGTGCCAATGGATTCTCACTTCATGGTCAAGTATATCATCTAAGTCCATCATCAGGGGGCTCAAAAAATGCTGCGTGTCAAATGCATTGGATGGTATCGAGGACAACTTGCTATGGGAGGAGAGTGAAGAAAACAGTGACAGTGATGAAGTGAATACTGGTGATGAAGTTAGTAGTGACACCAGTGATGACTGTGAATAGGCCAATTACACTAAAATATGTTACCTGACCTAAGTAAAACGTTTCCTTGTTACCTTACTTGTTACCTTATGTTTGATGTTACCTTAACTTTCTGTTGATGTTAATATTGACAACCTGCCTAAGGAGTTACCGTACAATGTTTTCCAAATACTGGATACCGTATATAGTACAGTATATGGTAAAATAAAATCACTATTTTATTCCTTGAATCTAATTGACTTTTGTCTTTTTCTCTCCAATGTAATGGTGCGGCTTATATTGGAGTACTAAATTTTTTCTATTTTTTCCCCTTGAATTTTACAGGTGCGGCTTATATGCGGGTGCGGCTTATATTCGGACCAATACGGTATTTCCCTCATTGACCTGCAAATCCATTTATAACTTTTTTGACATGCATTTTTCTTGTTTGTTTTTTTGGGTGTTATTCTGTCTCTCACTGTTAAAATACACCTACCATTAAAATTATAGACTGATCATTTATTTGTCAGTGGACAAAGATTCAAAATCAGCAGGGAATTAAATACTTTTTTTCCCCACTCTCTATTTGTTAATCTTCAGCATCTTCCTCACTGATCATCAGCCCTTTCCTCTTTTACTGTCCCAGACTACTGAGTGTCAGCACTTACATGTTCTCCTACTGATCGCAGATATCTCCCCCTCAGTCCCTGTAGTTGTGTGCCTGTGTGTCAAATGAGATTTCTCTCCACCCTTTACACAATATATGAAATCCCTAAATGAAATAGAGTAAATAATATAATACAAATTGTGGATTTTTGCGTGAACTGGATCCCCACTAAAGCTCACACTAGCGAAAATTCAAGACTATTTTATAATTGTGTAGCAACAAACTGAAGAAAAATCTTTATTAATTAAAAAACAAAATAAGTGACGTTAAGATATTTATATATCTAATAAAGCAGGCTAATATGTGGGATGTAAGCTACTATGAATAACCCCAAAAAGATATAATGTATAATATGAATAATCTATTAAGGCAGTATCAGTTAAGTTGATTAAAAATATCTGTCTAATGTTGCATATAATAATTTAATGGACGAATCTCTATTTTTTCTCTTAATAGTGAAAAAAAGGCCAATATGTTATTATGAAATTATAAAGCCTATTTCTCCACAAAATTTAGCCATAAAGATTCCAAAAATAGGATAAATATTGAAAGACAGCAGTATGCTCTCAATTACTTTATATATGGAAAAAACATATCAGGTATTTCAGTATAATTTCTCCATTGTTGAACTATTAAATTATCCAAATAAATATGCTTCAATGAATAAAGGGGAAGTGCTTACCCCAATAGCCTGCTTACCCTCCTAACGCGCGTTTCCCCGTGTGTGTAAGGATTCATCAGGGGACATCTCTCTTTTTATAGCACCCACATACGCGATGACGTCATGGCGCCAGCATCAGCGCTGCAATGTCATCGCGCACTCCGTATTTGCGTGTATTGCGAGATACAGAGTCATAATAGACAAACTCGCACAGATCGCAAGATTTCTCAAATGGAGATTGTGGCTCTGCTTGAATTAACAAGAACTAATGGATATCGTTCATGTTGGAGGGAACAAGGGAATATATATCTTATATATTAATGATCTGTTATACCAAACTAAGTTCCAAATACCAAAGTTACTAATTATTATAAAGAAATGTGAAAACATAAATTAATCTCAAAGAATTGAGTCAATACAATAAACACACAGATTTACTAATTTGTACCATTGTGGTGGAGAGAGAAAAAGATACTATATACAAATGATACTGCAGAAGAGGGGAAAGGAGTGTGATATAAAAGTTAACTACTCAAGAGTGGTTAGAAACTATGCCTCTACTTGATATATGAGCTCCTCTGCCGTCCTCTGCCTGGCTAAAAGACACTTAGCCCATAATAAAGGCCCTTATAAACATAACTCCAAGGACTACCATGGAAGTGGATACCTCTATTCAAGATAATTAAATTTCTCATTTTGTTAACCTCACTCATTCTTATGGTTAAAAGTGTCATATGTAGTTCCTCTAAACTACTAAAGCAAGTGGATAACAAAAAAGATGTAAAAAAGCTGTGAATAAGGTATACAAAATTAAATGAACGGGGTAAAGGTAAAACCCTCATTAAGGCCATGAGGTGTTATGGTTTTGAGATGGAAAATCTACCAAGCTTCATGTTGTAGTAATTGTATCTCCATATTACCCCTCCTTGCTGAGGTTTTAACTTGTTCAATGCCTACAAATTTTCAAGACATAACATTTCCATCATGTATAGAGTTGACGTGTCTTGCAACGGATACATCCTGTTTGTTAATGATAGAGTTGATGTGCTCTAAAATGCGGCGATGTAATTGTCGCGTGGTTTTCCCTACATATTGCAGGCCACATCTACACAAAATGAGATAAATAACAGATGTTCTGCAGTTGATGTTATCGCTGATCTTGAATTCTTTCTGATGGAAAAAACTACTGAAGGTTGTCATTGTATGCATATGAAGACAAGCTTTACAACCTTTGCAAGGTCTTGATCCTATAGCTTTTTTTTGTAGCCATTGACACCCCAAATTCTTTTGTGCCTCAAAATGGCTGTGGACCAGTTTGTCCTTTAGAGTTGGCGCTCTTCAAAAAGTAATTGATGCTTGATCACTTAGCCTTGATCTAAGGTCATTATCTGCAAGTAGAATATGCCAATTACGTCGTAAAATGGAGCAGATTTTGTCTCTCTTCTTATTAAATGTTCTGATCACTCGTATCGGTTGAGTATCTACAGGAGACGACACAGTGTGGTTATATAGCAAATCCGCCTGTGAACGTTGTTTTGCGCTAGCATAATCTTTTTTCAGCACATTATGAGAGTAACCGCGTTGTTTAAAAAAATCATATAGGTCCTTTGCTTGAACTTGAAAGTCTATTTCTGTTGTACAGTTTCAACGTATCCTTAGATAATGGCCAAATGGTATACTGCGTATTAGATGTTGAGGGTGATAAAGTTCAATAGTTTAAACATACTTCTGTTCCATGTCAAGAAAACATCATCAGTGTAGCGAATCCAAAGTCCTATATGATCCGTATAATCTGTAAGATCTTCTCCAAAGACTGTATATTCCTCCCAAATGCCTAGATGTAGATTGGCATATGAGGGGGCACAAGGAGTGCCCATTGCTGTGCCTTTGATCTGTTTATAAAAGATGTTATTATATATAATGTAATTCTTAGTTAGAATAAATTCTAGAAGTTTTAACACAAACTCGCTATGTTTAGTATGTTGTACACTGCGAGTTTGTAAATACTTTTTAACTGCTAGAATACCAGCTTCATGAGGGATAGAGGTATACAATCCCTCTACATCTAAACAGACCAACAAGGAATCATCATCCAGGCGCAAGCTATACAGTCTTTTTAGGACACTCTTCGTGTCTTGAATATAAGAGGCCAGGGTTGCTACAAAAGGTCTGAGAATCTGGTCTACATATGTACTAACTGATAGACTGTTTTTACCAGATACTATAGGATGTCCCGGTGGTTTCATTTGATTTTTATGGACCTTGGGTAAAGAATAAAAGGTTGGTATAGTTGGAGGTTTATTGAATAAATAATTATATTCTTGTCTTGAGATTTGTTCCATTTGTTCCATAGTCCTTCCATGAGGATTGTTTGTAACTCTTGTTTGAAATCTAGAGTTGGGTCAGCCATCAATTTTTGGTAAGTACTCGTATCACATAACAAACGTGAGTTTTCTTGGTGGTAATCAACCTGTCTCAAAATAACTGTATTTCCCCCTTTATCCGACGGTTTCACCACTATCTGCTTATTTTCTTGAAGTTTGATCAAAGATTTTAATTCAATTTTTGTTATGTTTGATTCTTTTGTGTGATTATCGGCCAATGCTTCCAAGTCTTTTGTTACTAATTTCACAAAGACCTGTACTTCAGGTGAGATACCAAAATGTGGTGTGAAACGACTTTTTGGTTTAAGGTCTGTATACGGCCCTTCACCTGGTTCATGTTCGCTGTTGTCTCCATTCCAATCTATTATCATCTCTATCAGAAATTGCTCCTCGAAAACACTCAATCTGAGGGAGTTATATTCAATATCCTTTGTTTTGACATCTACAAAGATAATACCAAAAACTCTCCCTCTCATGGCCCACTGATGCGAATAACAGAAAATAAAATGTGTATTTTCTTTGTGGGAACAAAAATGTGTCTGCTATGTTTATGTTTAATTGTTTTCTATATATCTGTGATATGATGGAAAAGTAATAAGGGAATACGGTTTATGCTAGAGAATATAGGATTAACTCCCATGGCTCTATGTATTTGAGCATCATGATACAGTCAGCATTGGAGCATGAAACACTTAACTATTTGGATCCATATTGCAAGTTTATTACGAAAGGTGTTTTAGATTCTCACTGGGAAATTCATACTTGTAGGTGTTTACATGTACGCTTCATACATTTAGCAAGCACAGAAAATTGCAACAATTACCAAGCAATTAGCCATGCCTAGGCTCACCAAAAATAAAGTGCATTTCTTTGTCAGTGCATTGTAATAGTATCACAATACAGCCTGTAGAAATACGAACAAAGTGGGCCATATTGTCGAAACTTTTTATTTTACCCAAAACAAAATGTCAAGTATTTAACAGTACAATTGGGTATTATTTGGTAATTATAGAGATATATAATGGACTATGTATTGTTGGAGAGGGGCATGCACTCCCAGTGCTGTCCACCAGTATCAATACACCAAATGACTTTGGGACATTCCATCTAGCTACATTTTTCAAACATCTTTTTGATTTAAGAGTTGTGGCTCAAGCTATTCCATTTTCCATTCCTTTTCTTTTAGGAACGTTTTTTCAGATTTTTGATAGACAGCAAAAATGTTCTAGTACATTTTAACCATCAAGTTGGAATAAAAAGCAAGTTTGTGTTGCACAAAATACAGTGCCTTGCAAAGGTTTTCACCCCCCTTGACTTTTTACCTATTTTGTTACATTACAGCCTTAAGTTCAATGTTCACCTGACGGCCGCCCACCAAAACTCACGGACCAGGCAAGGAGGGCATTAATAAGAGAGGCAGCACAGAGACCTAAGGTAACCCTGGAGGAGCTGCAGAGTTCTATAGCAAAGACTGGAGTATCTGTACATAAAACGACAATAAGCGGTATGCTCCATAGAGTGGACTTTATGGCAGAGTGACCAGCAAAAAACAAAATGGCACGTTTTGAGTTTGTGGAAAGGCATGTGGGAGACTCCCAAAATGTAGGGAGGAAGGTGCTCTGATCTGATGAGACTAAAATTTAACTTTTCGGCCATCAAAGAAAACGCTATGTCTGGCGCAAACCCAACACATCACATCACCCAAAGAACACCATCCCATCAGTGAAACATGATGGTGGCAGCATCATGCTATGGGGATGTTTTTCAGCAGCCGGGACTGGGAAACTGGTCAGAGTTGAGGGAAAGATGGATGGTGCTAAATACGGGGATATTATTGAGCAAAACCTGTACCACTCTACGAGTGATTTGAGGCTAGGACGGAGGTTCACCTTCCATCAGGACAATGTCCCCAAACACACTGCTAAAAGCAACACTTGTGTGGTTTAAGGGGAAACATGTACATTTCTTGGAACCGCCTAGTCAAAGCCCAGACCTCAATCCAAAAGAAAATCTGTGGTCAGACTTAAAGATTGCTGTTCACAAGCACAAACCATCCAACTTGCAGGAGCTGGAGCAGTTTTGCAAGGAGGAATGGGCAACAATCCCAGTGGTAAGATGTGGCAAGCTCATAGAGACTTATCCAAAGTATAACTTTTTCTGTTATTTTGTCCAATTTGTTGTTTGCTTCACAATAAAAAAAAATATCTTCAAAGTTGTGGGCATGTTCTGTAAATTAAATTATGCAAATCCTCAAACAATCCATGTAAGGCAACAAAACACGAAAAATGTCAAGGGGGTGAATACTTTTGCAAGGCACTGTACACTATAGCTTCCATTCAGATGATCAAATTGTATTTGCAGGAGCCTGTAATTGAGCCTGTAAAATAATTTGCTATTCAATTGGTGTCTTTAAGCTACTTGCAATCTGTTTGCTGGTTAGAAGCTCAAAATCCCTGCCCTTCTCAAAATTGGAATTCTGATCCATCTAAGCATTTGATCTTTCAAGCCCATAATGTTACAATCGCAAATCACTTTTCAATTGCTATAATTCCTCAAAACCTCAATTGCCTTCAAACCTTTCAATGGCAAATGTAGAAGAAAATCCTAGGAGTACAATATAGGACTTGCAAGGGGGTTAAACACCTGTTTCTAGCACTGTAAAAGCAAATAAAAAAAACAACATTGAACATTAAAAGATGGTGAAAGCAATGAAAGACATTAAAATTAGTTGCACAACAGCCTCAAGCTCGCAAATATGCAATAAATAAATAATTATTTTACGTTTTATTTCCGTTTTATATCAATCTTGGTAATCAAGGAGTTAATACATATCAGGCCACCCATATGGACTAAAACAGTATTGCCATTCATTTTTATTATTTTGTACATTGAGAGTCCCCCCAACACAACTTCCCAAACTCCCTCCAACATCAACGCACCTCTGTGGCAAAACGCAAATATACAAATACTAGTGACTTGCACGTCAAAAATGACGGAGTAATACAATTTGAAGCAATGGCAATGCTGTTTGCCACACAATGTTAAGCTTTTTCTACTCTAAGGACCTTCCGCTCTCATTACGAGCTTTGCGCTGAGCACCTTCGGCTCTCATTGCGAGTCTCTCTTCACGTGTCCTTTGGCTCCTCTCTATATTTTAAAAAATACTAATTAATTAATTAATTAATTGAATAATAAATTCATGTAGTTTACCTAATTCTAATTAATATATCTAACAATCAATAGCCCGAAGAGCTAACAATCTCTTCATATTTTCCTGCAGCATATAATGTACAGTTGGACTGTTACTGGCCTGAGGAGATAGTGTTATGAATGTCCCAACTGTGCATTAGAAATAGGTTGCGTGCGCGAGGGCAAACCGTTGGTTTATTTGTGTAAAGCGCTACTTTAGATTCATAATGTTGTTAGTTGCAAGTTAGTGTTGTAAAATGGCGTCATTTGTCTATGTGCTACGCAGTTCGCGAGCATTTCCCGTCCTTTGTAATAGTGTATTTTGTACCTTGTATGTTCCTGATTGAAAGTGGTACGCGGCTGACGGTGTTTTGCGTGGTTCAGGGTCGTATAACCTCGTTAAAATTTTTTGGGGCTGCCATTTTTTTCTCGCTTAGCCGATTTTCGAGTGGCGAAACTCGGCAAATTCAACTTAAATTTGCGTGCAACCTCATTTCCAGACGTCCTGGCTGTCCCCCATTCTGTGTGGGATTATTTTTTTGGTATTTTTTTTGTTTTTCACTTTGTAAGGTTCGGCCATTAACTTTGTCCCGCGTTCGTCAACTGCTTGCAACCTAAGGCGATCCTGCGTTTCCTAAGTATTTGGAGGGTAAGTCCTGCGTTTTTCAATGTCTGATCAGCTCGCCTTGCGTCGCGAAGCTCGCAGGAGCGCATTTGGTGCTCCTTTCTGGCTAAGTCCGGCGTGTTTCATTGCCTCCACTGCTCTCTTTGCTTCGCGTGGCTCTAAGGCGATGAGAGCCTTTGGCTCGCAGGCGACAGGTGATGAGCGACTTCGGAAATCATTGCAGAAGTGCTGCGAGTTCTAGTGCCTCAAAGGCTCGCTACGCCTAAGTCATGCGCACAACGCAAAGCGTTATGACGTCTCGCAGTTTGACAATTATAGTATGGGATATATATGGGATAGAAATGCTGTTTTAGACATAATGTAAAACGTTTTTTACCATGAGGACCTTCGGCGCTCATTGCGAGGCTTGAGCTGAGCGCCTTTGGCGCTCATCGCATGCCTGGCTCAGAGAACCTTCGGCGCTCATTGCTCGCATGTTGGATGTTTTTGTAAGGTCGGGGCTGATGTGCTTTTTGCAAGGCTGTCCCCTGGTGCATTTTGTGTGGTATGAGTAGAGTTGGCATTGGTTGTGAGACGCGCGGTGAATGTCTTTTGTGTTTATTGCGATAATTTTTTTTTTTAATTTTTATATGTATTTTTGTATGCCAATGAAATAATGAATACCTTAATAAATTAATATACTTTACCTGTTTCTAAGTAATATATGCAGGAAGCATTGTGCTGAAGAGCTGACAATCTCTTTTGATGTTCCTGCAGCATCCAATGAAGGCTTGCACTGTTCTGGAGCTGAGGTGTAAGTGTCAGCAATGTGTGCAGCGTGTAGTGTAAATAGGCTGCGTGCGCGAGGGAAAGCTGTTAGGGTAGCTGTGTACTTCCGCATTGTATGGTTAGTGTTGTGAAATGGCAGCGAATGTGTATGTGGTACGCGGGTGTGTATGATTTAGCGTCCTTACTAAAGGTGTATCTTTAACTCGTACAGCTTTTTTGAAAAGCTGTATGTGCATTGGTGGTGTTTTGCGGCTTTAGGGTCGTGTAGCCTCGTTTTCGTTTTTTTAGCAACCATTTTTTTTCGTGTGTGTAAACTTGTGAATTTGGACTTAAATTGAGGTGTAACTTCACTTGCATAGGTCCTGGGTGCCCCCCCTTGCTGTGGGTAAGCTTTTAATTTATTTTTTGTGTGTATGTAAAATGGCAGCGATTGTGTATGTGGTACTCGGCTGTGGATGATGTTGCGTCCTTGGTAAGAATGTATCTTTGAAAAGCTGTATGTGCTTGGTGGTGTTTTGCGTCTTTTAGGGTCCTGTAGCCTCGTTTTCGTTTTTTTTTTTACGGCCATCTTTTCTTTTGCTTTTTTCGTGTGTGTTAACTCGGGAATTTGGACTTAAATTGAGGTGTAACTTCACTTGCAGAGGTCCTGGGTGCCCCCCCTTGCTGGCTCCTTACTCAATCAAGCTGAGTAAGGAGCCATCCAAAAGCCCCATTCCTGATAAACCGGATACAACTTGGGGGATAAAAGGTAGGTGCCAAATACATATTATTTTCATCATACCCAGAAAAAGGATTAAAAATGCCCCAGGGAGAAGAGAGTATTAAGAGAGAGTAATCATCCCTCATCACAAGAGGGTGACAAGGGTCCCTGGGGTGAAGCATAAGGGAGAGAAGGGTGGGCCCTATGCTTCACCCGCTATTGACAGAGAGAGAAAAGGAAAAAGGTCTTCAAGAGATCCAAGAAAGAAGCAGAGAGCTTACACTATAGACTGTATAATTTTACCTGCAGGCCGAGAAGCGGTCTCAGGGCGAGTCATGGTGTTCCAGGTTATAGTAAGCCCGTCTATGTAGAATTATATTTCGTTGCTGAGGATAAGCACTATTTTTCTTTCTGTTTGTACTGACAAAATAAAACAGCAGTAAAACGAAGCTTCTGACAAACGGACGCAACCCCCCCCAGCCCCCGTTGTAAGGGGGCGCTCAGTTCCATTATATATATTCATAAATATACATATATATATATATATATATATACTCACACTTACCTATTTATATATACACAGCCGTACAGAGGGCAAAGGGGGGCCACAGAGGACCAAGGGGGATGCAGTGGTCCATGTGGGAGCCACAAGGGCCAGCAAGGACCAAAGGGGCCACAAAAAGCTGAGGGAGGCTGCAGAGGTCCACGGGGGGCCACAGGGGCCTGCAAGGATGGGGGCCACAGACAGATGAGGGGGTACACAGGGGCATGTGGGCGGCCACAGAGCCTGCAGGGGGCCATAAGGGTCTGCTGGTGACCCACGGGAGGTCTGCAGGTGCCATGAAGGGTTGTGGGTGCCTCAGGGGGACAGGGGACCATAAGCGGCCACAGGGGACCCAAGGGAGGACTTCAGAGGCCACAAGGGACCATGGGGGCATACAGGAGACCTTAAGAGGGCCACAGAGGGACTGTAGGGGGCCACAGGGGATCCACCAGTGCCACAAGGGTCTGGGGGCCACAGAAGACCTGCAGGGGCCACCGAGGACCCATGCAAAGGCCACAAGGTCCCCAGTGTGCCCCCATAGTCACTTATGGCCCCCGCAGATCTCCTGTGAGTCGCTTTATGGCCCCTCGGGAGAGCCATGGGGGCCAAAGAGGGTTTGTAGGGTCCCTCAGATGCCAGGGTCATCGGTGCCTTGCACAGTTTGCACCAGCGGTAGCTCGGCCTCTGGATTGACGTTTAAACATCATGTTTTACTGATGTTATGATGACCTTCTCATTTACTATTGGCTGTTTCTAAATCGGTATTTACGGCGTTGATTAATTGGTCATGATCATGGCCTGAAATGCTACTTATGGATGCATGGTTTACGGTTTAGGCTTTTGGCCATGCAGTTGCGGGTTTGTTTAATAGAGATGTCCCGAATAGTTCGCCGGCAGACTGTTCCCGGCGAACATAGCATGTTCGCGTTCGCGGCGAACTGCGAACATATGCGAGATTCGACCCGCCCCCTATACTTTATCATTGAGCAAACTTTGACCCTGCATGTCACAGTCAGCAGTCACATTCCAGCCAATCAGCAGCATACACTCCCTTCCAGAGCCTTCTAACTCATGGACAGCAGCCATTTTGGAATCATAACTAACTTGCAGTCTTACTGAGAGGAGGCTGAGTGTAGGTGATACTGCATCAATAGGGAAAACCATAGCTAGGCTACTGTACACAGTGTGCAATACAGTCCTGAAGGACTCTTTTCATCCCTGCTGCAAGGACACCCCTGTGTCTCTCCGCCCCCTTATCATCATCCTCCCCTCACCTTAGCACCCAACCCTAACACCCCTCACACTTATTCATAACACCCATCAACCTAACACCTAACCCTAACACCCCTCACACTTATCCCTAACACCCCTCACCCTAACACCTATCCCTAACACCCTTCACCCTAACCCTAACACCCCTCACATTTATCCCTAACAGCCCTCACACTTATCCCTAACACCCCTCACACTTATCCCTAACACCCCTCACCCTAACCCTAACACCCCTCACACTTATCCCTAACACCTAACCCTATCACCTAACCCTAATGCCCCTCACACTTATCCCTAACACCACTCACCCTAACACCTATCCCTAACACCCCTAACCCTAACACCCCTCACCCTAACCCTAACACCCCTCACACTTATCCCTAACACCTAACCCTAACACCCCTCACACTTATCCCTAACACCCCTCACCCTAACACCTAACCCTAACACCCATCACACTTATCCCTAACACCGCTCACCCTAACACCTGTCCCTAACATCCCTCACCCTAACCCTAACACCCCTCACACTTATCCCTAACACCCCTCACCCTAACCCTAACACCCCTCACACTTATCCCTAACACCTATCCCTAACACCCCTCACCCTAACACCCCTCACCCTAACACCCCTCACCCTAACCCTAACACCCCTCACACTTATCCCTAACACCCCTAACCCTAAAACCTAACCCTAACACCCCTCACCCTAACCCTAACACCCCTCACACTTATCCATAACACCCCTCACCCTAACCCTAACACCCCTCACACTTATCCCTAACACCCCTCACCCTAACACCTAACCCTAACACCCCTCACCCCATCCCTAACACCCCTCACACTTATCCCTCACACTTATCCCTAACACCTCACCCTAACACCCCTCACACTTATCCCTAAAACCCCTCACCCTAACACCCCTCACACTTATCCCTAACACCCCTCACCCTAACCCTAACACCCTTCACACTTATCCCTAACACCCCTCACCCTAACACCTAACCCTAACACCCCTCACCCTAACCATAACACCCCTCACACTTATCCCTAACACCTAACCCTATCATCCCTCACACTTATCCCTAACACCCCTCACCTTAACCCTAACACCCCTCACACTTATCCCTAACACCCTTCACCCTAACCCTAACTCCCCTCACACTTATCCCTCACACCCCTCACCCTAACACCTAACCCTAACACCCCTCACACTAACCCTAACACCCCTCACACTTATCCCTAACACCCCTCACCCTAACACCCCTCACACTTATCCCTAAGACCTAACACCCCTCACACTTATTCCTAACATGCCTCACCCTAACACCCCTTACACTTATCCCTAACACCCCTCACCCTAACACCCCTCACACTTAGCCCTAACACCCCTCACCCTAACACCTAACCCCCTCACACTTATCCCTGTGTCTCTTCCCCCCCTTATCATCAAGGGAGGGGGGAGGATGATGAGGGACGGAGGAAGAGACACAGGGGGGGATGATGAGGGAGGGGGGAAGAGACACAGGGGAGGATGATGAGGGAGGGGGGAAAGAGACACAGGGGAGGATGATGTGGGAGGTGGGAGGATGATGAGGGAGGGGGATGAGACACAGGGGAGGGTGATGAGGAAGGGGGCAAAGAGACACAGGGGAGGATGATGAGGGAGGGAGGAAGAGACAAAGGGGAAGATGATGAGGGAGGGGGAAAAGAGACACAGGGGAGGATGATGATGGAGGGGGGAAGAGATACAGGGGAGGAGGATGAGGGAGGGGGTAAAGAGATACAGGGGAGGATGATGAGGGAGGTGGGAGGATGATGAGGGAGGGGGGATGAGACACAGGGGAGGGTGATGAGGAAGGGGGGAAAGAGACACAGGGGAGGATGATGAGGGAGGGGGGGGAAGAGACACAGGGGAGGATGATGAGGGAGGGGGTAAAGAGATACAGGGGAGGATGATGTGGGAGGTGGGAGGATGATGAGGGAGGGGGGATGAGACACAGTGGAGGGTGATGAGGAAGGGGGCAAAGAGACACAGGGGAGGATGATGAGGGAGGGGGGAGGATGATGAGGGAGGGGGGATGAGACACAGGGGAGGGTGATGAGGAAGGGGGGAAAGAGACACAGGGGAGGATGATGAGGGAGGGGGGAAGAGACACAGGGGAGGATGATGAGGGAGGGGGTAAAGAGATACAGGGGAGGGTGATGTGGGAGGTGGGAGGATGATGAGGGAGGGGGGATGAGACACAGGGGAGGGTGATGAGGAAGGGGGCAATGAGACACAGGGAAGGATGATGGGGGGGAGAGACAAAGGGGAAGATGATGAGGGAGGGGGTAAAGAGATACAGGGGAGGATGATGTGGGAGGTGGGAGGATGATGAGGGAGGGGGGATGAGACACAGGGGAGGGTGATGAGGAAGGGGCAAAGAGACACAGGGGAGGATGATGAGGGAGGGGGGATGAGACACAGGGGAGGGTGATGAGGAAGGGGGAGAAAGAGACACAGGGGAGGGTGATGAGGAAGGGGGCAAAGAGACACAGGGGAGGATGATGAGGGAGGGAGGAAGAGACAAAGGGGAAGATGATGAGGGAGGGGGAAAAGAGACACAGGGGAGGATGATGAGGGAGGGGGGAAGAGATACAGGGGAGGAGGATGAGGGAGGGGGTAAAGAGATACAGGGGAGGATGATGAGGGAGGTGGGAGGATGATGAGGGAGGGGGGATGAGACACAGGGGAGGGTGATGAGGAAGGGGGGAAAGAGACACAGGGGAGGATGATGAGGGAGGGGGGGGAAGAGACACAGGGGAGGATGATGAGGGAGGGGGTAAAGAGATACAGGGGAGGATGATGTGGGAGGTGGGAGGATGATGAGGGAGGGGGGATGAGACACAGTGGAGGGTGATGAGGAAGGGGGCAAAGAGACACAGGGGAGGATGATGACGGAGGGGGGAGGATGATGAGGGAGGGAGGAAGAGACAAAGGGGAAGATGATGAGGGAGGGGGAAAAGAGACACAGGGGAGGATGATGATGGAGGGGGGAAGAGATACAGGGGAGGAGGATGAGGGAGGGGGTAAAGAGATACAGGGGAGGATGCTGAGGGAGGGGGGAGGATGATGAGGGAGGGGGGATGAGACACAGGGGAGGGTGATGAGGAAGGGGGGAAAGAGACACAGGGGAGGATGATGAGGGAGGGGGGGGAAGAGACACAGGGGAGGATGATGAGGGAGGGGGGTAAAGAGATACAGGGGAGGATGATGTGGGAGGTGGGAGGATGATGAGGGAGGGGGGATGAGACACAGTGGAGGGTGATGAGGAAGGGGGCAAAGAGACACAGGGGAGGATGATGACGGAGGGGGGAGGATGATGAGGGAGGGGGGATGAGACACAGGGGAGGGTGATGAGGAAGGGGGGAAAGAGACACAGGGGAGGATGATGAGGGAGGGGGGAAGAGACACAGGGAAGGATGATGAGGGAGGGGGTAAAGAGATACAGGGGAGGGTGATGTGGGAGGTGGGAGGATGATGAGGGAGGGGGGATGAGACACAGGGGAGGGTGATGAGGAAGGGGGCAATGAGACACAGGGAAGGATGATGGGGGGGAGAGACAAAGGGGAAGATGATGAGGGAGGGGGTAAAGAGATACAGGGGAGGATGATGTGGGAGGTGGGAGGATGATGAGGGAGGGGGGATGAGACACAGGGGAGGGTGATGAGGAAGGGGCAAAGAGACACAGGGGAGGATGATGAGGGAGGGGGGATGAGACACAGGGGAGGGTGATGAGGAAGGGGGAGAAAGAGACACAGGGGAGGATGATGAGGGAGTGGGGGGAAGAGACACAGGGGAGGATGATGAGGGAGGGGGTAAAGAGATACAGGGGAGGATGATGTGGGAGGTGGGAGGATGATGAGGGAGGGGGGATGAGACACAGGGGAGGGTGATGAGGAAGGGGCAAAGAGACACAGGGGAGGATGATGAGGGAGGGGGGAAGAGACACAGGGGAGGATGATGATGGAGGGGGAAGAGACATAGGGGAGGATGATGAGGGAGGGGGAAAAGAGACACAGGGGAGGATGATAAGGGAGGGGGTAAAGAGACAAAGGGTAGGATGATGAGGGAGGGGGAAAGAGACACATGGGAGGATGATGAGGGAGGGGGAAAGAGACACATGGGAGGATGATGAGGGAGGGAGGAAGAGACAAAGGGGAAGATGATGATGGAGTGGGAAAAGAGACACAGGGGAGGATGATGATGGAGGGGGGAAGAGATACAGGGGAGGATGATGAGGGAGGGGGTAAAGAGATACAGGGGAGGATGATGAGGGAGGTGGGAGGATGATGAGGGAGGGGGGATGAGACACAGGGGAGGGTGATGAGGAAGGGGGGAAAGAGACACAGGGGAGGATGATAAGGGAGGGTGGGGGAAGAGACACAGGGGAGGATGATGAGGGAGGGGGTAAAGAGATACAGGGGAGGATGATGTGGGAGGTGGGAGGATGATGAGGGAGGGGGGGTGAGACACAGTGGAGGGTGATGAGGAAGGGGGCAAAGAGACACAGGGGAGGGTGATGACGGAGGGGGGAAGAGACACAGGGGAGGATGATGAGGGAGGGGGAAAGAGACGCAGGGGAGGATGATGAGGGAGGGGGAAAGAGACGCAGGGGAGGATGATGATGGAGGGGGGAAGAGACACAGGTGAGGATGATGAGGGAGGGGGTAAAGAGATACAGGGGAGGATGATGAGGGAGGTGGGAGGATGATGAGGGAGGGGGTATGAGACACAGGGGAGGGTGATGAGGAAGGGGGGAAAGAGACACAGGGGAGGATGATGAGGGAGGGGGGAAGAGACACAGGGAAGGATGATGAGGGAGGGGGTAAAGAGATACAGGGGAGGGTGATGTGGGAGGTGGGAGGATGATGAGGGAGGGGGGATGAGACACAGGGGAGGGTGATGAGGAAGGGGGCAAAGAGACACAGGGGAGGATGATGGGGGGGAGAAACAAAGGGGAAGATGATGAGGGAGGGGGTAAAGAGACACAGGGGAGGATGATGAGGGAGGGGGGAAAGAGACACAGGGGAGGATGATGAGGGAGGTGGGAGGATGATGAGGGAGGGTGGATGAGACACAGGGGAGGATGATGATGGAGGGGGGAAGAGACACAGGGGAGGATGATGAGGGAGGGGGTAAAGAGATACAGGGGAGGATGATGAGGGAGGTGGGAGGATGATGAGGGAGGGGGGATGAGACACAGGGGAGGGTGATGAGGAAGGGGGGGGAAAGAGACACAGGGGAGGATGATGAGGGAGTGGGGGGAAGAGACACAGGGGAGGATGATGAGGGAGGGGGTAAAGAGATACAGGGGAGGATGATGTGGGAGGTGGGAGGATGATGAGGGAGGGGGGATGAGACACAGGGGAGGGTGATGAGGAAGGGGGCAAAGAGACACAGGGGAGGATGAAGAGGGAGGGGGGAAGAGACACAGGGGAGGATGATGATGGAGGGGGAAGAGACATAGGGGAGGATGATGAGGGAGGGGAAAAGAGACACAGGGGAGGATGATGAGGGAGGGGGGGAAGAGACAAAGGGTAGGATGATGAGGGAGGGGGAAAGAGACACATGGGAGGATGATGAGGGAGGGGGAAAGAGACACATGGGAGGATGATGAGGGAGGGGGGGAAAGAGACACAGGGGAGGATGATGATGGAGGGGGGAAGAGACACAGGGGAGGATGATGAGGGAGGGGGTAAAGAGATACAGGGGAGGATGATGAGGGAGGGGGAAAGAGACACATGGGAGGATGATGAGGGAGGGGGAAAGAGACACATGGGAGGATGATGAGGGAGGGGGGAAAGAGACACAGGGGAGGATGATGAGGGAGGGGGGAAGAGACACAGGGGAGGATGATGAGGGAGGGGGTAAAGAGATACAGGGGAGGATGATGAGGGAGGTGGGAGGATGATGAGGGAGGGGGGATGAGACACAGGGGAGGGTGATGAGGAAGGGTGGAAAGAGACACAGGGGAGGATGATGAGGGAGGGGGGAAGAGACACAGGGGAGAATGATGAGGGAGGGGGTAAAGAGATACAGGGGAGGATGATGTGGGAGGTGGGAGGATGATGAGGGAGGGGGGATGAGACACAGGGAAGGGTGATGAGGAAGGGGGCATAGAGACACAGGGGAGGATGATGAGGGAGGGGGGAAGAGACACAGGGGAGGATGATGATGGAGGGGGAAGAGACATAGGGGAGGATGATGAGGGAGGGGAAAAGAGACACAGGGGAGGATGATGAGGGAGGGGGGGAAGAGACAAAGGGTAGGATGATGAGGGAGGGGGAAAGAGACACATGGGAGGATGATGAGGGAGGGGGAAAGAGACACATGGGAGGATGATGAGGGAGGGGGGAAAGAGACACAGGGGAGGATGATGATGGAGGGGGGAAGAGACACAGGGGAGGATGATGAGGGAGGGGGTAAAGAGATACAGGGGAGGATGATGAGGGAGGGGGAAAGAGACACATGGGAGGATGATGAGGGAGGGGGAAAGAGACACATGGGAGGATGATGAGGGAGGGGGGAAAGAGACACAGGGGAGGATGATGATGGAGGGGGGAAGAGACACAGGGGAGGATGATGAGGGAGGGGGTAAAGAGATACAGGGGAGGATGATGAGGGAGGTGGGAGGATGATGAGGGAGGGGGGATGAGACACAGGGGAGGGTGATGAGGAAGGGTGGAAAGAGACACAGGGGAGGATGATGAGGGAGGGGGGAAGAGACACAGGGGAGAATGATGAGGGAGGGGGTAAAGAGATACAGGGGAGGATGATGAGGATGATATAACTTCTGCAAGTGCACAGTGCCACTTATATTTGTTGTCACAGTAGCTTGCAAGCATAGTACCAATCTGTCAAAACCTGTAATGATGAATGAGGTCTAGAGTAGCCTGGTTTCCTTATCCTCTACAGGTTGAGACCTAATGTTTGGGTGACTCCAGACCAACACATGAGTACAAGCAGCACACAAACTCAAAGCCGCCATCCTCCTCCTGGTCCAGCATCATCAGCCACATCAACCACTGCTGTCCTCCTTGCCCCCTCCTCAACCATCCACCACTCCGTCTCTCGCCTTGAGCAGTTCCTGCTCATCTGCCCATAGTCAGGTGCCTGTAAAGGACATGTTTGAGCATAAGAAGCTAATGTCACAAAGTGCCCCAAATTTGAAGTGATACGACCAACCAAGCATCTTTTTCCATCTCCCGGTTCCAAAAATCCAGGCCTTATACACACCCCCTGATAGGTGCTGTAACAGGTATTAAACTGATAAGAGTATTACTTACAAACACGCCACTCCTATCTGGTGGCACCTTTGATTGCACGTGCCGTGCCCCAAAATTGAAGGGATACGACCAACCAAGCATCTTTTTCCATCTCCCGGTTCCAAAAGTCCAGGCCTTATACACGCCCCCTGATAGGTGCTGTAACAGGTATTAAACCGATAGGAGTGGCGTGTTTGTAAGTAATACTCTTAACTGGTGGCACCTTTGATTGCACGTGCCGTGCCCCAAAATTGAAGGGATACGACCAACCAAGCATCTTTTTCCATCTCCCGGTTCTAAAAATCCAGGCCTTATACACGCCCCCTGATAGGTGCTGTAATAGGTATTAAACTGATAAGAGTATTACTTACAAACACGCCACTCCTATCTGGTGGCATCTTTGATTGCACGTGCCGTGCCCCAAAATTGAAGTGATACGACCAACAAAGCATCTTTTTCCATCTCCTGGTTCTAAATATCCAGGCCTTATACATGCCCCCTGATAGGTGACGTAACAAGTATTAAACTGATAGGAGTAGTACTTACAAACACGCCACTCCCATATGGTGGCACCTTTGATTGCACGCGCCGTGCCCCAAATTTGAAGTGATACGACCAACCAAGCATCTTTTTCCATCTCCCCGTTCCAAAAATCCAGGCCTTATACACGCCCCCTGATAGGTGCTGTAACAGGTATTAAACTGATAAGAGTAGTACTTACAAACACGCCACTCCTATCTGGTGGCACCTTTGATTGCACGTGCCGTGCCCCAAAATGGAAGTGATACGACCAACCAAGCATCTTTTTCCATCTCCCTGTTCTAAAAATCCAGGCCTTATACACGCCCCCTGATATGTGACGTAACAAGTATTAAACTGATAAGAGTAGTACTTACAAACACGCCACTCCTATATGGTGGCACCTTTGATTGCACACGGCGTGCCCCAAATTTGAAGTGATACGACCAACCAAGCATCTTTTTCCATCTCCCGGTTCCAAAAATCCAGGCCTTATACACGCCCCCTGATAGGTGCTGTAACAGGTATTAAACTGATAAGAGTAGTACTACTTAACACACCTTATAATAATGCAGAGAGAGGCAACGCAGTGAGAGGAGTCTGAAGAAGAGGAGTCAGAAGAGGAAGGTGGCTTTGAGGAGGTGGAAGACCAAACACAGCAGGCGTCCCAGGGGGCTTGTTGTCCCCTTTCGGGGACCCTTGGTGGCTGGGTGGAGGAAGAGACCTTCAATGACATCAGTGAGGACAAGGAACGGGACATGGCTAGCTTGGTATCCAACCTTGTGCAAATGGGGAGTTTGCGGTTGTGCAAATGGACTGTTTGCGGTTGTTTGCGGTGCATTAAACGGGGAGATTGGTCTGTCACTGTGAAGCGGGCCTAACCCTTACACTACCTGATCGATACAACATCATACCTGATGTTTTAAAGCATGTTATTCCAAATAATTTAGGAATGTTAGGTAATTTATGCCCTTTATGGCTTAAAACCAGACTCTGCATCAACTATGTAATTTTCTGTGGAAGTTTTGCCATGAATCCCCCTCGGCATGCCACAGTCCAGGTGTTAGTCCCCTTGAAACAACTTTCCCATCACTATTGTGGCCAGAAAGAGTCCCTGTGGGTTTTAAAATCCACCTGCCCATTGAAGTCTATGGCGGTTCGCCGGTTCGCGAACATTTGCGGCGGTTCGCATTCGCGGTTCGCAAACGGAAAATTTTATGCTCGCGACATCACTATTGTTTAATTGAATCAATCTGTAATTTTGCAATTGCTTCAGAAATATTTAAAGTCCAACTTAAATCGAATATTTATATCTGCCTCTTAGGAATAACTTCTCTAGCCTTATCTACCTCACAAAATAAATTGCTGCAATTTCTAATATTGTCTGCTAAAAGCCATATAGCCGGTAAACAGAAATCTGATACATTTAATATAAAAACAATCACATATATAGTTGTGAGTATGCGGGTTGTTGCTAACACTGCAGGCTCGCGTAGCTAGACTGCGGCCCTCGCAAAGCATGGAGTGCCAGCAACAAATACGAGACACAAAAATACGAGACGCGTTACGACCCATTACAACCTCGCAAAAAACGCCCGAAACAGGCGCACATGAAAACATGAAAAACACAATAAATACACACAACAAATACATAAAAAGATTACCTACAACAAGGGGGCACACAGGACCTCGAAAACTGAAGTTACACCTCAATTTAACTCGAAATAAAAGAGTTTAGACACCCGAAAAAACAAGAGGGAGGATGAGGATAAAGAGGGGGGTTGAGGAGAGAGGCTGAGGATGAGGAGGGGGTTGAGGATAAGGAGGGGGTTAGGAGAGAGGATGAGGAGGAGGGTTGAGCAGGGTGGTTGAGAATAAGGAGGGTGGTTGAGCAGGGTGGTTGAGGATGAGGAGGGGGGTTGAGGAGAGAGGTTGAGGATGAGGAAGGGGTTGAGGAGAGAGGATGAGGAGGGGGGTTGAGGATGAGGAAGGGGGTTGAGGAGAGAGGATGAGGAGGAGGGTTGAGGAGGGGGGTTGAGGAGGGGGGGTTGAGGAGGGAGGTTGAGGAGAGGGTTGAGGGTGGAGGATGAGGATGAGGAGGGGGGTTGAGGAGGGGGGTTGAGGAGGGGGGTTGAGGAGGGAGGTTGAGAAGGGGGGTTGAGGAAGAGGAGGGGGGTTGAGGAGGGAGGTGGAGGTTGAGGAGGGAGGTTGAGGAGGAAGGATGAGGAGGGGGGTTGAGGTTGAGGAGGGGGGTTGAGGAGAGAGGTTGAGGAGGGGGGTTGTGGAGAGAGGTTGAAGATAAGGGTTGGGGATGGCGGTTGAGGATGAGGAGGGGGGTTGAGAAGGGAGGATGAGGAGGGGGTTGAGGAGAGAGGTTGAGGTTGAGGAGGGGGGTTGAGGAGAGAGGTTGAGGTTGAGGAGGGGGGTTGAGGAGAGAGGTTGAGGATGAGGAGGGGGGTTGAGGAGAGAGGTTGAGGAGGGGAGTTGAGAAGAGAGCTTGATGATGAGGAGGGGGGCTGAGGAAGGGGGTTGAGGTTGAGGAGGGGGGTTGAGGATGAGGAAGGGGGTTGAGGAGAGAGGTTGAATAGGGTGGTTGGGAATGAGGAGGGGGGTTGAGGATGGAGGATGAGGATGAGGAGGAAGGGTGAAGAAAGAGGTTGAGGATGAGGAGGGGGTTGAGGAGGGAGGTTGGGGATGAGGATGATTTTGAGGAGAGAGGTTGAGGATGAGGAGGGGGGTTGAGGAGAGAGGATGAGGAGGGGGTTGAGGAGGGGGGTTGAGGAGAGTGGATGAGGAGGGGGTTGAGGAGAGAGGTTGAGGAGGGGGGCTGAGGAGAGAGGTTGAGGATGAGGAGGGGGGTTGAGGAGAGAGGTTGAGGATGAGGAGGCGGGTTGAGGAGGGAGGATGAGGAGGTGGGTTGAGGAGAGAGGTTGAGGAGGGGGGTTGAGGATGAGGAGGGGGGTTGAGGAGAGAGGTTGAGGATGGGGGTTGAGGATGAGGAGGGGGGTTGAGGAGAGAGGTGGAGGATGAGGACGGGGGTTGAGAAGGGGGGTTGAGGTTGAGGAGGGAGGTTGAGGAGGGAGGTTGAGGAGGGAGGTTGAGGAGGGTGGTTGAGGAGGGAGGTTGAGGAGGGAGGTTGAGGAGGGAGGTTGAGGAGGGTGGTTGAGGATGAGGAGGGGGGTTGAGGAGAGAGGTTGAGGAGGGTGATTAGGAGAGAGGTTGAGGATGAGGAGGGGGTTGAGGAGAGAGGTTGAGGATGAGGAGGGGGGTTGAGGAGGGAGGATGAGGAGGGGGTTGAGGATGAGGATGGGGGTTGAGGATGAGGAGGGAGGTTGAGGAGAAAGGTGGAGGATGAGGACGGGGTTGAGAAAGGGGGTTGAGGTTGAGGAGGGTGGTTGAGGAGGGTGGTTGAGGAGGGTGGTTGAGGAGGGAGGTTGAGGAGAGAGGTTGAGGAGGGTGGTTGAGGAGGGGGGTTGAGGAGGGAGGTTGAGGAGAGAGGTTGAGGAGGGGGGTTGAGGTTTATGTGACGTAACAAGTATTAAACTGATAAGAGTAGTACTTACAAACACGCCACTCCTATATGGTGGCACCTTTGATTGCACACGCCGTGCCCCAAATTTGAAGTGATACGACCAACCAAGCATCTTTTTCCATCTCCCGGTTCCAAAAATCCAGGCCTTATACACGCCCCCTGATAGGTGCTGTAACAGGTATTAAACTGATAAGAGTAGTACTACTTAACACACCTTATAATAATGCAGAGAGAGGCAACGCAGTGAGAGGAGTCTGAAGAAGAGGAGTCAGAGGAGGAAGGTGGCTTTGAGGAGGTGGAAGACCAAACACAGCAGGCGTCCCAGGGGGCTTGTTGTCCCCTTTCGGGGACCCTTGGTGGCTGGGTGGAGGAAGAGACCTTCAATGACATCAGTGAGGACAAGGAACGGGACATGGCTAGCTTGGTATCCAACCTTGTGCAAATGGGGAGTTTGCGGTTGTGCAAATGGACTGTTTGCGGTTGTTTGCGGTGCATTAAACGGGGAGATTGGTCTGTCACTGTGAAGCGGGCCTAACCCTTACACTACCTGATCGATACAACATCATACCTGATGTTTTAAAGCATGTTATTCCAAATAATTTAGGAATGTTAGGTAATTTATGCCCTTTATGGCTTAAAACCAGACTCTGCATCAACTATGTAATTTTCTGTGGAAGTTTTGCCATGAATCCCCCTCGGCATGCCACAGTCCAGGTGTTAGTCCCCTTGAAACAACTTTCCCATCACTATTGTGGCCAGAAAGAGTCCCTGTGGGTTTTAAAATCCACCTGCCCATTGAAGTCTATGGCGGTTCGCCGGTTCGCGAACATTTGCGGCGGTTCGTATTCGCGGTTCGCAAACCGAAAATTTTATGCTCGCGACATCACTATTGTTTAATTGAATCAATCTGTAATTTTGCAATTGCTTCAGAAATATTTAAAGTCCAACTTAAATCGAATATTTATATCTGCCTCTTAGGAATAACTTCTCTAGCCTTATCTACCTCACAAAATAAATTGCTGCAATTTCTAATATTGTCTGCTAAAAGCCATATAGCCGGTAAACAGAAATCTGATACATTTAATATAAAAACAATCACATATATAGTTGTGAGTATGCGGGTTGTTGCTAACACTGCAGGCTCGCGTAGCGAGACTGCGGCCCTCGCAAAGCATGGAGTGCCAGCAACAAATACGAGACACAAAAATACGAGACGCGTTACGACCCATTACAACCTCGCAAAAAACGCCCGAAACAGGCGCACATGAAAACATGAAAAACACAATAAATACACACAACAAATACATAAAAAGATTACCTACAACAAGGGGGCACACAGGACCTCGAAAACTGAAGTTACACCTCAATTTAACTCGAAATAAAAGAGTTTAGACACCCGAAAAAACAAGAGGGAGGATGAGGATGAAGAGGGGGGTTGAGGAGAGAGGCTGAGGATGAGGAGGGGGTTGAGGATAAGGAGGGGGTTGAGGAGAGAGGATGAGGAGGAGGGTTGAGCAGGGTGGTTGAGAATAAGGAGGGTGGTTGAGCAGGGTGGTTGAGGATGAGGAGGGGGGTTGAGGAGAGAGGTTGAGGATGAGGAAGGGGTTGAGGAGAGAGGATGAGGAGGGGGGTTGAGGATGAGGAAGGGGGGTTGAGGAGAGAGGATGAGGAGGAGGACTGAGGAGGGGGGTTGAGGAGGGGGGGTTGAGGAGGGAGGTTGAGGAGAGGGTTGAGGGTGGAGGATGAGGATGAGGAGGGGGGTTGAGGAGGGGGGGTTGAGGAGGGGGGTTGAGGATGAGGAGGCGGGTTGAGGAGGGAGGATGAGGAGGTGGGTTGAGGAGAGAGGTTGAGGAGGGGGGTTGAGGATGAGGAGGGGGGTTGAGGAGAGAGGTTGAGGATGGGGGTTGAGGATGAGGAGGGGGGTTGAGCAGAGAGGTGGAGGATGAGGACGGGGGTTGAGAAGGGGGGTTGAGGTTGAGGAGGGAGGTTGAGGAGGGAGGTTGAGGAGGGAGGTTGAGGAGGGTGGTTGAGGAGGGAGGTTGAGGAGGGAGGTTGAGGAGGGAGGTTGAGGAGGGTGGTTGAGGATGAGGAGGGGGGTTGAGGAGAGAGGCTGAGGATGAGGAGGGGGTTGAGGATAAGGAGGGGGTTGAGGAGAGAGGATGAGGAGGAGGGTTGAGCAGGGTGGTTGAGAATAAGGAGGGTGGTTGAGCAGGGTGGTTGAGGATGAGGAGGGGGGTTGAGGAGAGAGGTTGAGGATGAGGAAGGGGTTGAGGAGAGAGGATGAGGAGGGGGGTTGAGGATGAGGAAGGGGGTTGAGGAGAGAGGATGAGGAGGAGGGTTGAGGAGGGGGGTTGAGGAGGGGGGGTTGAGGAGGGAGGTTGAGGAGAGGGTTGAGGGTGGAGGATGAGGATGAGGAGGGGGGTTGAGGAGGGGGGTTGAGGAGGGGGGTTGAGGATGAGGAGGCGGGTTGAGGAGGGAGGATGAGGAGGTGGGTTGAGGAGAGAGGTTGAGGAGGGGGGTTGAGGATGAGGAGGGGGGTTGAGGAGAGAGGTTGAGGATGGGGGTTGAGGATGAGGAGGGGGGTTGAGCAGAGAGGTGGAGGATGAGGACGGGGGTTGAGAAGGGGGGTTGAGGTTGAGGAGGGTGGTTGAGGAGGGAGGTTGAGGAGGGAGGTTGAGGAGGGTGGTTGAGGAGGGAGGTTGAGGAGGGAGGTTGAGGAGGGAGGTTGAGGAGGGTGGTTGAGGATGAGGAGGGGGGTTGAGGAGAGAGGTTGAGGAGGGTGATTAGGAGAGAGGTTGAGGATGAGGAGGGGGTTGAGGAGAGAGGTTGAGGATGAGGAGGGGGGTTGAGGAGGGAGGATGAGGAGGGGGTTGAGGATGAGGAGGGGGGTTGAGGATGAGGAGGGGGGTTGAGGAGAAAGGTGGAGGATGAGGACGGGGTTGAGAAAGGGGGTTGAGGTTGAGGAGGGTGGTTGAGGAGGGTGGTTGAGGAGGGTGGTTGAGGAGGGAGGTTGAGGAGAGAGGTTGAGGAGGGTGGTTGAGGAGGGGGGTTGAGGAGGGGGGTTGAGGAGAGAGGTTGAGGAGGGGGGTTGAGGTTTATGTGACGTAACAAGTATTAAACTGATAAGAGTAGTACTTACAAACACGCCACTCCTATATGGTGGCACCTTTGATTGCACACGCCGTGCCCCAAATTTGAAGTGATACGACCAACCAAGCATCTTTTTCCATCTCCCGGTTCCAAAAATCCAGGCCTTATACACGCCCCCTGATAGGTGCTGTAACAGGTATTAAACTGATAAGAGTAGTACTACTTAACACACCTTATAATAATGCAGAGAGAGGCAACGCAGTGAGAGGAGTCTGAAGAAGAGGAGTCAGAGGAGGAAGGTGGCTTTGAGGAGGTGGAAGACCAAACACAGCAGGCGTCCCAGGGGGCTTGTTGTCCCCTTTCGGGGACCCTTGGTGGCTGGGTGGAGGAAGAGACCTTCAATGACATCAGTGAGGACAAGGAACGGGACATGGCTAGCTTGGTATCCAACCTTGTGCAAATGGGGAGTTTGCGGTTGTGCAAATGGACTGTTTGCGGTTGTTTGCGGTGCATTAAACGGGGAGATTGGTCTGTCACTGTGAAGCGGGCCTAACCCTTACACTACCTGATCGATACAACATCATACCTGATGTTTTAAAGCATGTTATTCCAAATAATTTAGGAATGTTAGGTAATTTATGCCCTTTATGGCTTAAAACCAGACTCTGCATCAACTATGTAATTTTCTGTGGAAGTTTTGCCATGAATCCCCCTCGGCATGCCACAGTCCAGGTGTTAGTCCCCTTGAAACAACTTTCCCATCACTATTGTGGCCAGAAAGAGTCCCTGTGGGTTTTAAAATCCACCTGCCCATTGAAGTCTATGGCGGTTCGCCGGTTCGCGAACATTTGCGGCGGTTCGCATTCGCGGTTCGCAAACCGAAAATTTTATGCTCGCGACATCACTATTGTTTAATTGAATCAATCTGTAATTTTGCAATTGCTTCAGAAATATTTAAAGTCCAACTTAAATCGAATATTTATATCTGCCTCTTAGGAATAACTTCTCTAGCCTTATCTACCTCACAAAATAAATTGCTGCAATTTCTAATATTGTCTGCTAAAAGCCATATAGCCGGTAAACAGAAATCTGATACATTTAATATAAAAACAATCACATATATAGTTGTGAGTATGCGGGTTGTTGCTAACACTGCAGGCTCGCGTAGCGAGACTGCGGCCCTCGCAAAGCATGGAGTGCCAGCAACAAATACGAGACACAAAAATACGAGACGCGTTACGACCCATTACAACCTCGCAAAAAACGCCCGAAACAGGCGCACATGAAAACATGAAAAACACAATAAATACACACAACAAATACATAAAAAGATTACCTACAACAAGGGGGCACACAGGACCTCGAAAACTGAAGTTACACCTCAATTTAACTCGAAATAAAAGAGTTTAGACACCCGAAAAAACAAGAGGGAGGATGAGGATGAAGAGGGGGGTTGAGGAGAGAGGCTGAGGATGAGGAGGGGGTTGAGGATAAGGAGGGGGTTGAGGAGAGAGGATGAGGAGGAGGGTTGAGCAGGGTGGTTGAGAATAAGGAGGGTGGTTGAGCAGGGTGGTTGAGGATGAGGAGGGGGGTTGAGGAGAGAGGTTGAGGATGAGGAAGGGGTTGAGGAGAGAGGATGAGGAGGGGGGTTGAGGATGAGGAAGGGGGTTGAGGAGAGAGGATGAAGAGGAGGGTTGAGGAGGGGGGTTGAGGAGGGGGGGTTGAGGAGGGAGGTTGAGGAGAGGGTTGAGGGTGGAGGATGAGGATGAGGAGGGGGGTTGAGGAGGGGGGTTGAGGAGGGGGGTTGAGGAGGGAGGTTGAAAAGGGGGGTTGAGGAAGAGGAGGGGGGTTGAGGAGGGAGGTGGAGGTTGAGGAGGGAGGTTGAGGAGGAAGGATGAGGAGGGGGGTTAAGGTTGAGGAGGGGGGTTGAGGAGAGAGGTTGAGGAGGGGGGTTGTGGAGAGAGGTTGAAGATAAGGGTTGGGGATGGCGGTTGAGGATGAGGAGGGGGGTTGAGAAGGGAGGATGAGGAGGGGGTTGAGGAGAGAGGTTGAGGTTGAGGAGGGGGGTTGAGGAGAGAGGTTGAGGTTGAGGAGGGGGGTTGAGGAGAGAGGTTGAGGATGAGGAGGGGGGTTGAGGAGAGAGGTTGAGGAGGGGGGTTGAGAAGAGAGCTTGATGATGAGGAGTGGTTTGAGGAGGGGGGTTGAGGAGGGGAGTTGAGAAGAGAGCTTGATGATGAGGAGGGGGGCTGAGGAAGGGGGTTGAGGTTGAGGAGGGGGGTTGAGGATGAGGAAGGGGGTTGAGGAGAGAGGTTGAATAGGGTGGTTGGGAATGAGGAGGGGGGTTGAGGATGGAGGATGAGGATGAGGAGGAAGGGTGAAGAAAGAGGTTGAGGATGAGGAGGGGGTTGAGGAGGGAGGTTGGGGATGAGGATGATTTTGAGGAGAGAGGTTGAGGATGAGGAGGGGGGTTGAGGAGAGAGGATGAGGAGGGGGTTGAGGAGGGGGGTTGAGGAGAGTGGATGAGGAGGGGGTTGAGGAGAGAGGTTGAGGAGGGGGGCTGAGGAGAGAGGTTGAGGATGAGGAGGGGGGTTGAGGAGAGAGGTTGAGGATGAGGAGGCGGGTTGAGGAGGGAGGATGAGGAGGTGGGTTGAGGAGAGAGGTTGAGGAGGGGGGTTGAGGATGAGGAGGGGGGTTGAGGAGGGAGGTTGAGGATGGGGGTTGAGGATGAGGAGGGGGGTTGAGCAGAGAGGTGGAGGATGAGGACGGGGGTTGAGAAGGGGGGTTGAGGTTGAGGAGGGAGGTTGAGGAGGGAGGTTGAGGAGGGAGGTTGAGGAGGGTGGTTGAGGAGGGAGGTTGAGGAGGGAGGTTGAGGAGGGAGGTTGAGGAGGGTGGTTGAGGATGAGGAGGGGGGTTGAGGAGAGAGGTTGAGGAGGGTGATTAGGAGAGAGGTTGAGGATGAGGAGGGGGGTTGAGGAGAGAGGTTGAGGATGAGGAGGGGGGTTGAGGAGGGAGGATGAGGAGGGGGTTGAGGATGAGGATGGGGGTTGAGGATGAGGAGGGGGGTTGAGGAGAAAGGTGGAGGATGAGGACGGGGTTGAGAAAGGGGGTTGAGGTTGAGGAGGGTGGTTGAGGAGGGTGGTTGAGGAGGGTGGTTGAGGAGGGTGGTTGAGGAGGGAGGTTGAGGAGAGAGATTGAGGAGGGTGGTTGAGGAGGGGGGTTGAGGAGGGAGGTTGAGGAGAGAGGTTGAGGAGGGGGGTTGAGGATGAGGAGGGGGGTTGAGGAGAGAGGTTGAGGATGGGGGTTGAGGTTGAGGATGGGGGTTGAGGATGAGGAGGGGGTTGAGGATGAGGAGGGAGGTTGAGGAGGGATGTTGAGAAGGGGGGTTGAGGAAGAGGAGGGGGGTTGAGGAGGGGGGTTGAGGAGGGAGGTTGAGGAGGGAGGTTGAGAATGAGGAGGGAGGTTGAGAATGAGGAGGGGGGTTGAGGAGAGAGGATGAGGAGGGGGGTTGAGGAGGGGGGTTGAGGAGAGAGGTTGAGGAGGGGGGTTGAGGAGTGGGGTTGAGGAGTGGGGTTGAGGAGTGGGGTTGAGGAGTGGGGTTGAGAATGAGGAGGGGGTTGAGGAGAGAGGATGAGGAGGGGGATTGAGGAGGGGGGTTGAGGAGAGAGGATGAGGAGTGGGGTTGAGGAGTGGGGTTGAGGAGGGAGGTTGAGAATGAGGAGGGGGTTGAGGAGAGAGGATGAGGAGGGTGATTGAGGAGGGGGGTTGAGGAGAGAGGTTGAGGATGGGGGTTGAGGATGAGGAGGGGGTTGAGGATGAGGAGGGAGGTTGAGGAGGGAGGTTGAGAAGGGGGGTTGAGGAAGAGGAGGGGGGTTGAGGAGGGGGGTTGAGGAGGGGGGTTGAGGAGGGAGGTTGAGGTTGAGGAGTGGGGTTGAGGAGTGGGGTTGAGGAGTGGGGTTGGGGAGTGGGGTTGGGGATGAGGAGGGGGTTGAGGAGTGGGGTTGGGGAGTGGGGTTGGGGATGAGGAGGGGGTTGAGGAGAGAGGTTGAGGATGAGGAGGGGGGTTGAGGAGGGGGATGAGGAATGAGGCTGAAGATGAGAAGGGGGTTGAGGATGAGGAGGGGGGTTGAGGAGAGAGGTTGAGGGTGGGGGTTGGGGACGGGGGCTGAGGAGGGAGGTTGAGGATGAGGAGGGGGGGTTGAGGAGAGAGGTTGAGGATGAGGAGGGGGGGTTGAGGAGAGAGGTTGAGGAGGGGGGTTGAGAAAAGAGCTTGATGATGAGGAGTGGGTTGAGGAGGGGGGTTGAGGAGGGGGGTTGAGGAGGGGGGTCGATGAGGGAGGTTGAGGATGAAGAAGTGGGTTGAGGAGAGAGATTGAGGAGGTTGGTTGAGGATGAGGAGGTGGGTTGAGGATGAGGAGGGGGGTTGAGGATGAGGAGGGGGGTTGAGGATGAGGAGGGGGGTTGAGGATGAGGAGGGGGGTTGAGGATGAGGAGGGGGGTTGAGGATGGGGGGTTAAGGAGAGAGGTTGAGGATGGGGGGTTGAGGATGGGGGGTTGAGGATGAGGAGGGGGGTTGAGGATGAGGAGGGGGGTTGAGGATGAGGAGGGGGGTTGAGGATGAGGAAGGGGGTTGAGGAGAGAGGATGAGGAGGGGGTTGAGGAGGGAGGTTGAGGATGAGGAGGGGGGTTGAGGAGGGAGGTTGGGGATGAGTAGGGGGTTGAGGAGAGAGGTTGAGGATGAGGACAGGGGATAAGGATGAGGAGGGGGATTAAGGATTGTTAGTCACTAATTGTGGTCCCCATTCATTCTAATAGAAGCTGGAATGTCTAGAATTCTTATGAAAGTTCTGGCCCAAAAATGAGTACACCCTGGTCCCCTCACGGATCTGTTAACCGCCTCCCCTCCAACTCGCCGCTCAAGTGGTACCCCAAGCCTGTTAAACAACCCCTCTGCCATTCTCAGGGTCCCCTGTAAAGACCCTGTTAGATTTGTCTTTTCTTTTGAGGCCTTAAGGTACAGACAAAAAAAAAATGGAAATTAATTATAATAGATGAAGCTACAATGATGTCATGCCATGCCATACAATGTATTGACCGTTTGCTACGTGAAGTCATAGATAATGATTTGCTATTTGGTGCAAAGGTAATGTTGTAAGGTGGAGATTTTAGGCAAACATTACCTGTCATTGTACATGGAAATCGAACAGACATTGTCGAAACATGTATAAAGTCAAGTACACTATGGAAACTATTTACCCATCTTCAATTACAACAAAATATGAGTTCAGGAGAAAATTAATTTACTGATTGGCTCATTAAAATTGGAGAAGGAAAAACAGAGCGAATACAAAATTTACCCGATGATACCGTGGAAATTCCATCTCATATGATTTGCAAATAGGATCTCATATCAGCTATATTCCAAAACATAATAAATAACGACTATTATGCAGAGCTTGCAAACAAAGTAATACTAACATGCAAAAATAAGGATGCATTGTTTCTCAATCACATATAATAGTTGTCAAACTACGAATTGTCATCACGCGACGTTGCGAAGCGAGGGACGTAGTTTGGTCCGCAAATGCTCCAACTTCGGCTGCAATGAGCCAAAGGCTCATTACAGGCCGCAAATGGGGACCCTCGCAAAGCGAGGTGGAGGATCCCATGTCGGGCCGAAGGCGCAATGCTCGCAATGAGCGTCGAAGGATCTCGGACCAACAAAAACATTAACGTCTGGGGCAAACAGCATTACCGGCCTTACAATTTTATTGCCCTGTCATTTTTGACGGGCAAGTCGCTAGTAATGAAATATTTAAAAAAATAAATGCACCACAAAATAATTATCACAGTGCTGATTCTGTACTTGGTGATGACAAAGAAAGTCAGGCAAACTTTTCAACTGACTTCATTAATTCATTAACTCCTTCTGGAATGCCACCGCATATTTTGCAGCTAAAGAAAGGTGCAATTGTCATGTTACTGCGTAATATGAACTCAAAAAGAGGACTATGTAATGGGACAAAATTAATTGTTGAAGAATTAAAGGACCATTTCATAGATGCTGAAATTCTAACTGGTACCCATAAAGGAGAGAGAGTTTTCATAACAAGAATAGATTTGGCACCCAGTGAAAGAAATCTCCCTTTTGTACTTCAAAGGAGACAATTTCCCATCATCATGGCATTTGCCAGGACCATTAATAAATCACAAGGACAAACTTTCAAATCTGTCGGGTATTTTTTTAGAAGAACCAGTATTTGCACATGGCCAATTATACGTTGCATTTTCAAGATGTAAGAATCCAGAGGCTATTAAAGTTTACATTGAAAAAACAAAACAAAGTCAGGGTGATTTATTAGATGATGGCCGCTATGAGATACTATAACTTAAATTCAAAAAATGAAAACAATACAAGAGATGTCAAAATAAAACAAACAAGAAAAATACTTCTACCTCAAGGACAAATCACAAAAAAAAAAAACAAATATAGAGAACAGTGGTTTTATTTTGAGGACAAAATGTTATGTCACTCAGACTCTTGTTAGAGGACCACTATTTCCCTAAGAAACTCTATAAAATGGCAAAAACTATAGAGAACAGTGGTTATACCCCGAGGACGAACTTGAATGTCTGGCGGTCTCTTTTTAGAAGACAACTATCTCACATAGGAAACTCTATGTGCCATTTTCAAGAATTACAACAATAACAACAAAAAGTGAACAAAAAAAAAATCAACAAAGACAAAGTAACATATTGGAATGTCTTGGAAGTGGCCTTTTAGCATGATTAGCCCCACAAAACACTTTGGTTGCATTTCATAACAATTCAAGTTTAAATGTTACTGCATTAAGTTACTGTTTATAATGTTACTATTTTTTTAAAATAGTGTACTAAGTTGTTTTATTGTATATATTTAAGGTTTCATGTTAAGAGGAGGAGCTTTTGTTGCACAATTTAAATGTATAATTAAATGGAGAATATTAATCCAGGGAGTAATCCCATCGCCAGATAATGGGGACAGGAAGGAATTATTTCCCCCCCCCCCCTTTGATACAATTGGCTAAGTTTCAATGGGGGGTTTTACTTTTTACCTTCCTCTAGATTCACAACCTATTTAGTATACCAGATGGTGATCTACAAGGTTGCATGTTACAAACCATTATGTAATGTTTACAATACTGAGTCATACAACGTTGACCTATTCTTACATTAAAATGTTAATATTGTTACAAAAAGGTAAAGCAGTTGGTCACCTAAAAGTTGCATGTTAAAAATAAACACATCACATATAATAGTTGTCAAACTATGAGACGTCATCACGATTTGCGTGGTGCGTACAACTTAGGCGATGAGCGCCGAACGTACTTCGAAAAAAATACTCTCCCTCCACTGTGTCTCTTCCCCTCCTCCTCTCCTTACCCTGTGTCTCTCTTCCCCTCCTTCCCTCCCTCATTGCCCGTGAGCCAAAATTACGAGCCGCGGGATTTAGAAAAAAAAATACCTGAGGTCGCAAAACAACGCACTAACAGCCTGAACCGCGCAAACCCCAAAACACGAAAAGTACACACAAAAACACAATAAAAATAAAAAAACACTTACACACAGCACAGGGGAACAGTCAGGACGTTTGGAAGTGAGGTTACACCCGAATTTAAGTCGAATTGTCACTCGAAAAACGGATAAGCAAAAAAAAATGTCGGTCGAAAAAAATTTAAACGAGGCTCTACGACCTCTAACATCGCAAAACTCTGCCAGCCGCATACAACTTATCCAAAAGACATCCGAGATAAGCTTGGGACCTCCACATTAACCCCTTGTTGCTGGGATCTAATCGGACCCCCGAAGTGTACCCACATTAACCCCATGCTGGAGGTCCCCATGGGGGACACCCGCAATGTCCTGACATTAACCCTTGCAGTGGGGGTCACTGCATTTAAAAGCTGGCAAGTCCCTACCTCGGGTCCTTAAAGGGCCTGCAGCACACAAACCTCACATTAACCCTCGCAATGGGGGTCCCCGATTGCACGCAATCAGGGACCCCCACTGCAATCACAGTTCGAATTTCCCGCCTTGCGGGGCCTTAAAGGACCATAAAGGTCCTTAAAGGACCCGCACTAAATAGAAATTAACTCTATCACTCATGGGGCTCTATACAGAGCCCCATGCGCCCTTAATTAACCCTGTCACTCATGGGGTCAATAGAGACCCACATAATCCCTTAATTACCCTGTCACTCATGGGGGTTAATACAGACCCCCATAAACCCTTAATTAACCCTGTCACTCATGGGGGTCAATACAGAAACCCATAAACCTTTTAATTAACCCTGTCACTCATGGGGTCAATGCAGACCCCCTTAAGCCCTGAATTAACCCTGTCACTCATGGGGGTCAATACAGACCACCATAAACCCTTAATTAACCCTGTCATTCATGGGAGTTCAATACAGACAGCCATAATCCCTTAATTAGCCCTGTCACTCATGGGTGTCAATACAGACCCCCATAAGTCCATAATTCTTCCTGTCACTCATGGGAGTCAATGAGGCCCCCATAAGCCCTTAATTAACCCGTCACCTAGGAGGGTCAATACAGACCAACATAAGCCACAATTTACCCAATCAGTCCAATAAGGGTCTATATAGACCCCTATAGGACACTAATTAACCTATGTAATAACACTATAAGTGCCAAGAGGATCATCCAGGGCCCTCACAACACAAAGTGTAAGCACTACACTATTAACCCTAACTATACCCCACTAACCCAACCCTGGCCCTATTTAATGCTAACAGTACAGATTTAACCCTAACAGTACCTATCTAACCCTAACTTGGCCTATGTAACCCTAACTGGCCCCATTTAACCCCATCTAAACATATTTAACCCTGTCTCTTATGGGGGTCTATACATACCCTCATATGCCTCTATTTAACTCCATCAGTCCCATAAGGGTATATAAAGACCCTAATGGGGCAGTTAGAACCCTAACATTAACCCCATAAGTGCCATGAGGGTCCTCAAGAACCCTCATGACACTAAGTACAAACACTACACTGCACTATACCCCCTAATAAACCATTAAATATAAACTAACCCCCCTCTACACTAACCTATTAACACCTACACTACCTACCTACACTACCCATCTACCCCCTAATAAACCACCCCACCCCACAACTCAATAAAAAAATTAAGCCGAAGTCACAGAAAATACAAAAATCTACATTACATAAAATAAAAAAGCTACATTAGAAAAATTTAAAAAAGCTACATTACAACCCCCCGCCCCCCCCCCACACACACACACACACTACAGAAAATTAAAAAAAATTACACACCTGAAAATGAAATACATTGAACCCCATGAGTGACAGGGTGAATTATGGGCTTATATTACAAAACAATAAAAATAAAATACAATATCTCTCTATCTAAAATACATCCCCCATCTAAAATACAACAGCCCCTATCTAAAATACAATACCCCCTATCTAAAATACATACATATCCCCCTATCTAAAATACAATACCCCCTATCTAAAATACATACATACCTCCTATCTAAAATACCTATCATACATACATTATATCCTATCTACATACACAAAACCCAAATCTAACCTAAAATAGAATAATTAAGACCACTTATCTTTGCAGATGTCCCTTCAGATCACCCCCCTAGAAAAAAAAATAGTACAAAACAGTACATAGTAAAAATAAACATTCTAAATATTCAACTCACCTTTGCAGCATGTCCCCGTCATTATTTTCTTCTCCGGCGAGGCCCCTGTTAAAAATAAACATTAGATGAGTACATATATATATATATATATATATATATATATACACACAAAATAAAATATAATGAACATAATATACATTCAGCTTACCTTGGTGCGATGTCCCCGTGCTCCTCCTCTTCTGCCCCGTCTGGGCCCTGGAAGAATCTGTGCTCTTACAATAAAAAATAAAAAAAAATATATATATATATATATATATATATATATATATATATCAGAGCTTTGCACTCACGGAGCTCCCAGACACTAGGGAGGCCCCTAGAGCCTATTCAGAGAAGAAAATTGGCAATGGTGCCTTCTGATTGGCTGAAAACGCTGTCAAATTCCAGCCAATCAGAAGGCATCAAGGTGTGAGCCTGTCACCTGTCAATCTTTTTTAAAACAAATCAGAAGGCTCTATTGCCTTCAGCCAAACGCAATGGGATACACCCCCACGGGGTGATTGGCTGGAGGCATCTGCACCTTCTGTAGTTGGGGGGGGGGGGTTGTAATGTAGCTTTTAATGTTTGTAATGTAGCTTTTTTATTTTTTGTAATGCACCTTTTTTTGTTTCTTTAATGTAGCTTTTTTGTTTTCTGTGACTTAGGTTGTATTTATTTTCTGTGACTTAGGTTTTATTATTTTTTGTGAGTTAGATTTTATGATTTTCTGTAATTAGTGAGAAGGTTTATAGGGGGTAGGTAGGTAGTGTAGCTGTTACTTGGTTAGTGTAGAAGGGGCTGAATTTACATTTAATGGTTTATTTGGGGGATACTGCTGGCTAGTGTTTGTACTTAGTGTCATGAGTGTCCTGGAGGACTCTCATGGCACTTATGGGGTTATTGTTAGGTTTCTAACTGTCCCATTAGGGTCTTTATATGCCCTTATGGGACTAATGGGGTTAAATAGAGGCTTATGAGTATAAACCCCCCATAAGAGACCAGGTTAAGCTAGTGTAGTGCTTACACTTTGTGTCATGAGGGTCCTGGATGACCCTCACGGCACTTATAGTGTTATTACATGGGTTAATTAGTGTGCTATAGTGGTCTGTATAGTTGAGGCACCCAGTGCACTCAAATTGTGTAACAAACAGCAATTTAACACTTTTTTATTGCCACGTCATTTTTGACTGGCAAGTCGCTAGTTTAATATAATAGTTGTACTTAAAGATAATAAAAAGGATAAAAGTGTCAAACACTCATATTAAGTGCAAAACAAAATTCAAAGCATACATATTTAATTGCAGTCATTTTTTGACGGGCAAGTCGCTAGTCAAGATATATTATCTAGCAGTACAAGAATTAAGAACATCTAAAGGTAGGCTCAATCTACAATTTCACCCTAATAAATCACAAGTGCAGGAGTGAATCACAGGCTAAAAGTAACCCTGCATTTACTCTTTCTATATGCCAGGAGTACTGGTGGAACATTGGAGAACTGTAAATATTTGTACACTAGCGAATTGCCCGTCAAAAAATGACGGCAATGAAATTTTAAGTGAGCTAATGTTGTTTGGTATATTTAATGTGGCTGATTTAGCGTCCTTCGTTTTCGTGCGACTTTTTCGGAATATCCGTAGCTGTTTGGTGGTGTTTTGCGTGTTTAGGGACCTTTAGCCTCGTTTTCGTTTTGTTCAGCGGCCATTTTTTCTCTCGCTTAGATGATTTTCGGCTTTTTAAACTCATTTTTTTGGACTTAAATGGACGTGTAACTTCACTTTTTTAGGTGCTGGATGCCCCCCCTTGCTGTAAGTACGCTTTTTATGTGTTTGTTGTGTTAATTTATTGTGTTTCTCATGTTTTTATGTGCGCCGTTTTCAGACATTTTTTGCGTGTTCGGAATGGGTCGTAGCGCGTCTCGTATTTTTTGCGAGGGCCACAGTTGCTGGCATGGAGCGCCTTCGGCGAGCCCGCAAGCGTGAGCAACGGCTTGCATGCTCACAACTATATATGTGATCAACCCAAGTAAGATTCTGCTTCATATGCAGCAGTGACAGCACTAATTACTACAGTGCACTAATAGACCTAAGGCGCTGATTATGCAACAAAAAGCTCTAGAAGTTTTCCAGCAATACTGAAACACTAAAAGTCTATATACAAGCAGTGCTGGAAAGTAGCAGCACAGGCTGCAGTGAGACACTGACACCTAGGGGTAACAGACGGTACTGCTTCCTACAAAGGAGGGTAAGCAGAACAATCCAGACAACAGGCCACTGAGAAACCTGACATTACTAAAAGAGTCAAGCAACAAACAACTACAAAACACACCTGAACACTAAACCCTGCCCTCAGGCAAAGGTCAATAATTAGAAACATAGTCTGGTCAGAGAAAAATGTATCTCAATCAGACAAGGGACCCAGGAGCAGTGATCAGGGAGAAAGTATCACAGACACAGACAGTTTAAAACACATCAGCACCTGAGGGAGCAGCAGAGTTAAAAAATGTAAAGACACCAGTTCGTTCGGGTCCGAAACAACAGGCGGTCAATAGACGCTGGACAAAAGTCCAGAAGATTTACAGTGAAAATATTATTGTAAAAAGTACCAACAAAGACAAAGATGTAAAGACAGCATGCAGCCCCTGAAGAAGGGTGGATAAGAAATCAATATACTACTTTATAGGTTTAAGATAGGGAATGGCGGGAGTGTCAACAAGAAGGAATTCTAAAGACATACAGTCATATTACATACCAAGGAATAGCTCACAAACGTCCTAAAAAACCTACACGCCAACAAAAGAAATATCCAGACTAAGCATGGAGAATTCCGCTCCAAGCACCAAAGGAGATATCCAGGACCTAAAAAGCCTGATAACGTCATTTAGATCAGAAATCAAATCTGAAATTAAAAAAAGTAACTACTGAACTTACTGCAGAAATAAAGAAAGTAGACGCCAAACTGTGTCCCTGGAAGAAAAATACAATGACCTTCTACAGGTGCACAACTGGATGGAAGAAGAAAAAGCAACACTGAGAGACGAACAGACCCATCAACAAGCGGCACAGGATGATCTTGAAAATAGATCAAGACGAGAGAACATCAGGATAAAAATACTTGCCGAAGTTAGTAAAAGATCTTTAATTATTTATGGCAGAACTATGTGAATTCCTTATGCCAAATACAGAAACAGAAAATGTCAGACTTGACAGAATCCACAGGGCATTGGGGGGCCGAGAAACTAATCCGGACCGTCCAAGAGACTTGCTTTCACTATAGCTCGCTTTCATTATTTTACCACTAAAGAACAATTTATGAGAGCGGCTAGAAACGGAGTCCCAGAAATAGAGGGAACACATCCTAGTATCTTCCTGGACCTATCCCTACTGACCCTGTACAAAAGGAGAACAATTAAACCAATTCTGGAAAGTATACTGCAACACGGATGGAAATACACATGGGGCTTCCCATTCTGCCTAAATATAGCGAAATATGGACAGATCTTCACTGTCAGAACCTTAGAAGAAGGAGTCGCTCTTCTGGGAATGTGGAACATACAAGTATAAAAAAACACTGCCCAAACAGCTAGAAGAATCCCAAGATACTGCCGGGACCCTGAATCACAACTCATCGCAAGAAAAGACAGCGGAAGTTCAGAATAATTTGATTTGACTGTTTACCTTTGGAACAAAATAACTCAGACTTAAACTAAAGTTCATAACGTAGTTCTAAAACAGATCTTAGGAGCTGGAACACAGACAGTACATAATTAAGTACAAAATGTTGACTAGTAAGAAAAGTTTGCAAGAACCACTCATTTACTCGTAATAAAATGTTTAAGTTGATATTAGGGGCATTATTGTTTAATCAGTTACAAGACTCTTCTCAGTATTTGAATGAAATACTATTTGATTCGGTCTTGTGTGCTCTCTTCCCAGCAGGAGGCCATCTCATCGAAAAGTATCTGCAGAAGAGGTGGACGACAGGTGAGTCATGGATATCAATATAATATCGCATAACGCTCAGGGCTGAATGAACCTGTAAAAAGGAGAATTGCTATATCTCAGATTAGAAGCAGATGTAATACTGATTCAAGAAACCAATTAAAAAAAAAAAAAAAAAAAAAGCGATACCCAAATACTGGGGGAGAATCTAGACACAAACATTCCATGGCACAGCCTCAGAGAAAAAAAGAGAAATGTCAATCCTGGTGCATAAAAGACTGAATTTTAGACAAGTAAAGATACAAAAAGATGAGGGGGGTAGATATATAGTATTATGCAAATTACCCTTGGGGTTTAGTCTCCCTAAGGGTGATAGGGGACTCCAGACGTGGACCCCTTGCTCACTGTGCCTTAGGGAGTTCAGCTGCACCTCACTGACGAGGCCCACAACCGACAAAACCATCTGGGGTTTACAGTTTCTTCTGTTCAGGGTAGAATTGCCTGGTATTTCAGGGCTGGTCACTCTTTTGAGTGAGACCAGACTGATATACTTCAGGATTTTTCTCCCTGTGAATGGCACAAGTGAGCTAAAAGAGGTGCTCTCAGAGTGGATTGTCATGTCCATATAACTAACCTATTAAGGTTGGTTTGTTCTCTGATGAGCACCTATGACTGTTATTTTGTTTATGCAAATTACCCTTGGGGTTTAGTCTCCCTAAGGGTGATAGGGGACTCCAGACGTGGACCCCTTGCTCACTGTGCCTTACGGAGTTCAGCAGGCACCTCACTGATGGGGGCCATTAAGGCCGAAATGTGTCTGGGTTTGCTGTTTCTCCTGTTCAGGGTAGAATTGCCTGGTATTTCGGGGCTGGGTCACTCTTTTGAGTGAGAACAGACTGATATACTACAGGATATTTCTCCCTGTAAAGGGCACAAGTGAGCTAAAAAATAGCGAATGTACAAGCCCAAATTAGACATCATCATAGAGAGATGTTAGATAGAGAGATTTCAGTGGATGAAATTGAATCCGCAATTAACTCCTTAAAGATTGGAAAGGCTCCGGGACCAGATGGCTACTACAAATTATTTAAAACTCAGTTACTAGAACATTTATCTAGGGCATTTAATGAGATCAAAATAACAGGAGTCATCCCTAAGGAGATGGCGGAAGCCGCCATTATTACTATTCCTAAAGATGGCAAAGATCTGACCTTATGTATGAATTATAGACCTATCTCACTGTTAAATCAGGATCTAAAAATGTATGCCAAAGAATATGCACAGAGATTAGACTCATTAATACATCTGTTGGTGGATCAAGATCAAACAGGTTTCATTAAAGCCGGAGAAGGGGCAGACAACATTCGAAAGTTGATCAATATTTTTGCCTTTGTGAAAAAGAATAGATTACCAGTTATTAGGGTTGCTTTAGATGCCGAAAAAGCGTTCAATCGCATTAACTGGCCTTTTATGAAAGCAATATTGGAAGCTTATAGATTTGGGAGTCCATGTATAAAAGCCATTATGGCCTTATACAGTAATTCATCAGCATTTGTAATGGAAATGGTTATAAATCAGAGGCATTCGACATAAGAAATGGGACCAGAAAGGGCTGCCCCCTATCCCCACTGATATTCAATTTATGTATTGACACTTTAGCAAACACGATAAGATATGATAGTGATATAAAGGGGATAGAAATATGTAAAATAAATTCAAAGATATCACTTTTCGCGGATGATGTAGTTGTCACTATGTTACTATGTCAGATCCAATAAATTCAATAAGAAAATTACTAACAATTGTACAAAATTATGGAATAGTTTCTTACTATAAAATCAATAGCTATAAATCTGGAATTCTATGTTTTAATTTATCTATTGAAGAGGTGGTATGCCTGAAAGAAGTCTTTGCTTTTAGATGTGAGCATTATTCTATAACACATTTGGGGATAAGGGGCCCTATTAAATTCTCCCTCGTAGTTCTCTCGGTGCTCGCAAAAGGCAGTTTTCCTGCTGTTTGCGAGAACCGAATCTCTCGCAGCCTGCTTTACGATATGACTGCGAGAAAATGGCCGAGAATAGGCTCCGAGAGAGCTACGTAGCCTTAAATCTATGCACGAGTCTCGCATATCGTAAGAATCCCTACGTGGACAAAAAGTCCACGCAAGGGATCCGAAAGCCTCTACGTGCTGCCTCGGAACAGCCCGAGACAGCAGTGTGAGGCTCTCCCCTGCACCCTATACACATCCCCATGCTGCAGGGGTCTCTATCAGGACCCCTGCAGCACCCCCACATTAACCCCTTGCAGCGGGGGTCCCCGATCTGCATAGATCAGGCCCCCCGCTGCATTTAAAACTTTTAAATTCCCCGCCGCGGCTCCTTAAAGGGACCGCGGCACACTATTAGCCAATCCCGGCCGCGGCACTTAAAATTAACCCCCCTCTATGCTGGGGGTCCCCATCGGGACCCCCGAAGTGTCCCCACATAAACCCATTGCAGGGGGGGTCCCCGATCTGCATAGATCAGGCCCCCCGCTGCATTTAAAACTTTTAAATTCCCCGCCGCGGCTCCTTAAAGGGACCGCGGCACACTATTAGCCAATCCCGGCCGCGGCACTTAAAATTAACCCCCCTCTATGCTGGGGGTCCCCATCGGGACCCCCGAAGTGTCCCCACATAAACCCATTGCAGGGGGGGTCCCCGATCTGCATAGATCAGGCCCCCCGCAGCATTTAAAACTTTTAAATTCCCCGCCGCGGCTCCTTAAAGGGGCCGCGGCACACTATTACCCAATCCCGGCCGCGGCACTTAAAATTAACCCCCCTCTATGCTGGGGGTCCCCATCGGGACCCCCGAAGTGTCCCCATATAAACCCCCTGCAGCGGGGGGCCCCGATCGGCACCGATCGTGACCCTGCTGCAATTCAATTTTAAATTTCCCGCCTCGCGGGTCCTCAAAGGACCGTAAAGGTCCTGAAAGGACTCGCACTAAAAATAATAACCCCAGGCAACTATAATTACCCCATTAACTCATGATGGTCAATCCAGACCACCATAAGGCCTAAATTAACCCATTAACTCATGGTGGTCAATCCAGACCACCATAAGGCCTAAATTAACCCATTAACTCATGGTGGTCAATACAGACCACCATAAGACCTAAATTAACCCATTAACTCATGATGGTCAATCCAGACCACCATAAGGCCTAAATTAACCCATTAACTCATGGTGGTCAATCCAGACCACCATAAGACCTAAATTAACCCATTAACTCATGGTGGTCAATCCAGACCACCATAAGACCTAAATTAACCCATTAACTCATGATGGTCAATCCAGACCACCATAAGGCCTAAATTAACCCATTAACTCATGGTGGTCAATCCAGACCACCATAAGACCTAAATTAACCCATTAACTCATGATGGTCAATCCAGACCACCATAAGGCCTAAATTAACCCATTAACTCATGGTGGTCAATCCAGACCACCATAAGGCCTAAATTAACCCATTAACTCATGGTGGTCAATCCAGACCACCATAAGACCTAAATTAACCCATTAACTCATGGTGGTCAATCCAGACCACCATAAGACCTAAATTAACCCATTAACTCATGATGGTCAATCCAGACCACCATAAGACCTAAATTAACCCATTAACTCATGATGGTCAATCCAGACCAGCATAAGGCTCTATTTAACCCCATCAGTCCCATAAGGGTATATTATTACCATTATGGGCCTGTTACAACCCAACATTAACCACATAAGTGCCATGATGGTCCTCAAGGACCATCATGACACTAACTACAAACACTACACTATAACCCCCAATAAACCATTTAATCTAAACTAACCCCCCTCTACACTAATCTATTAACACTTACACTACCTACCTACACTACCTACCCCCTAATAAACCTCCCCAACACTCTAATTACAAAAAACAAAAAACCTACAGTACAAAAAACAAAAAAACCTACAGTACAGAAAACAAAAAAAAATTACAACCCCACCCCCCACTACAGAAAACAAAAAAATACATTACAACCCCACCCCCCACTACAGAAAATAAAAAAATTACACACCTGAAAAGGAAAGACAGATAAACACAATACAATAATACATATAATACATTACATACATTACATACAATACATGACATTACATATAATATATTAAATATAATATATTAAATATAATATATTACATATAATACATTACATACATTACATACAATACATGACATTACATATAATATATTAAATATAATATATTAAATATAATATATTACATATAATACATTACATACATTACATACAATACATGACATTACATATAATATATTAAATATAATATATTAAATATAATATATTACATATAATACATTACATACATTACATACAATACATGACATTACATATAATATATTAAATATAATATATTAAATATAATATATTACATATAATACATTACATACATTACATACAATACATGACATTACATATAATATATTAAATATAATATATTAAATATAATATATTACATATAATACATTACATACATTACATACAATACATGACATTACATATAATATATTAAATATAATATATTACATATAATACATTACATACATTACATACAATACATGACATTACATATAATATATTAAATATAATATATTAAATATAATATATTACATATAATATATTACATATAGTCCTAATCAAATACCCCCTATCTATCTAACATACAATCTATTTAATTTTAAATAAATCCTAACTATATCAAATACATCCCCCTATCTATCTAATATACAAAAAATCCTAACTACATACACAGACCCTTATTCTAAAATAAAATAAAATAATTACAGTCCTAACTACATACACAGACCCTAATTCTAAGCTAAAATCAATAAATTAAGACCACTTACCTTTAAGATGTTGCTTCAGATCACTAACCTATGGGTCAAACAAAGAAAAAAATTAGTACAAAACATTAACATCAAATAAATAAACATTATATACATTCTACATATTCAACTCACCTTTACAGCATGTCCAGTCACTGTTAAGCTCTTCCGGCGCGGCCCTGTTAAAAAAAAAAAACACAATACATGAATACATGAATACAATATATAAACAATAAATAAAATACACAAATAAACATCTAAATATACATTTAACTTACCTCCCCGCGATGTCCCCGGCCTTCTCTCCTTCAGCCCCGGCTGGGCCGCGGAACCATCCGCGCTCTAAAAAAAAATAAAAAAAAAACTAACGGAGGTCTGCACTGGCAGACCTCCCCGACGCTACTGAACCTCCCGGAGTCGTTTCCGGGAGGAAATTGGCATTGTCGGCTTGTGATTGGCTGAAAAAGCTGTCAGCCAATCAAAAGTCGTCAATGTAGGAGCCAATCAGGATGCGCAGATGTCTTCTACCAATCACTCCGTGGGGGTGTATCCCATAGTGATTGGCTGAAGGCATCTGAGCGTTGTGATTGGTTCCCATAAAGATAGACAAGTGTTTTAGCCAATCAGGGTGGGATATTGGGGTGTATCCCATCCTGATTGGCTCACACATTGACGACTTTTGATTGGCTGAAATTGATAGACAGCTTTTTCAGCCAATCACAAGCCGCCAATGCCAATTTCCTCCCGGAAACGACTCCGGGAGGTTCAGTAGCGTCGGGGAGGTCTGCCAGTGCAGACCTCCGTTAGTTTTTTTTCTTTTTTTTTTTTAGAGCGCGGATGGTTCCGCGGCCCAGCCGGGGCTGAAGGAGAGAAGGCCGGGGACATCGCGGGGAGGTAAGTTAAATGTATATTTAGATGTTTATTTGTGTATTTTATTTATTGTTTATATATTGTATTCATGTATTCATGTATTGTGTTTTTTTTTTTTAACAGGGCCGCGCCGGAAGAGCTTAACAGTGACTGGACATGCTGTAAAGGTGAGTTGAATATGTAGAATGTATATAATGTTTATTTATTTGATGTTAATGTTTTGTACTAATTTTTTTCTTTGTTTGACCCATAGGTTAGTGATCTGAAGCAACATCTTAAAGGTAAGTGGTCTTAATTTATTGATTTTAGCTTAGAATTAGGGTCTGTGTATGTAGTTAGGACTGTAATTATTTTATTTTATTTTAGAATAAGGGTCTGTGTATGTAGTTAGGATTTTTTGTATATTAGATAGATAGGGGGATGTATTTGATATAGTTAGGATTTATTTTAAATTAAATAGATTGTATGTTAGATAGATAGGGGGTATTTGATTAGGACTATATGTAATATATTATATGTAATATATTATATTTAATATATTATATTTAATATATTATATGTAATGTCATGTATTGTATGTAATGTATGTAATGTATTATATGTAATATATTATATTTAATATATTATATGTAATGTCATGTATTGTATGTAATGTATGTAATGTATTATATGTAATATATTATATTTAATATATTATATTTAATATATTATATGTAATGTCATGTATTGTATGTAATGTATGTAATGTATTATATGTATTATTGTATTGTGTTTTTCTGTCTTTCCTTTTCTGGTGTGTAATTTTTTTATTTTCTGTAGTGGGGGGTGGGGTTGTAATGTATTTTTTTGTTTTCTGTAGTGGGGGGTGGGGTTGTAATTTTTTTTTGTTTTCTGTACTGTAGGTTTTTTTGTTTTTTGTACTGTAGGTTTTTTGTTTTTTGTAATTAGAGTGTTGGGGAGGTTTATTAGGGGGTAGGTAGTGTAGGTAGGTAGTGTAAGTGTTAATAGATTAGTGTAGAGGGGGGTTAGTTTAGATTAAATGGTTTATTGGGGGTTATAGTGTAGTGTTTGTAGTTAGTGTCATGATGGTCCTTGAGGACCATCATGGCACTTATGTGGTTAATGTTGGGTTGTAACAGGCCCATAATGGTAATAATATACCCTTATGGGACTGATGGGGTTAAATAGAGCCTTATGCTGGTCTGGATTGACCATCATGAGTTAATGGGTTAATTTAGGTCTTATGGTGGTCTGGATTGACCATCATGAGTTAATGGGTTAATTTAGGTCTTATGGTGGTCTGGATTGACCACCATGAGTTAATGGGTTAATTTAGGCCTTATGGTGGTCTGGATTGACCACCATGAGTTAATGGGTTAATTTAGGCCTTATGGTGGTCTGGATTGACCATCATGAGTTAATGGGTTAATTTAGGTTTTATGGTGGTCTGGATTGACCACCATGAGTTAATGGGTTAATTTAGGCCTTATGGTGGTCTGGATTGACCACCATGAGTTAATGGGTTAATTTAGGCCTTATGGTGGTCTGGATTGACCATCATGAGTTAATGGGGTAATTATAGTTGCCTGGGGTTATTATTTTTAGTGCGAGTCCTTTCAGGACCTTTACGGTCCTTTGAGGACCCGCGAGGCGGGAAATTTAAAATTGAATTGCAGCAGGGTCACGATCGGTGCCGATCGGGGCCCCCCGCTGCAGGGGGTTTATATGGGGACACTTCGGGGGTCCCGATGGGGACCCCCAGCATAGAGGGGGGTTAATTTTAAGTGCCGCGGCCGGGATTGGGTAATAGTGTGCCGCGGCCCCTTTAAGGAGCCGCGGCGGGGAATTTAAAAGTTTTAAATGCTGCGGGGGGCCTGATCTATGCAGATCGGGGACCCCCCCCTGCAATGGGTTTATGTGGGGACACTTCGGGGGTCCCGATGGGGACCCCCAGCATAGAGGGGGGTTAATTTTAAGTGCCGCGGCCGGGATTGGGTAATAGTGTGCCGCGGCCCCTTTAAGGAGCCGCGGCGGGGAATTTAAAAGTTTTAAATGCTGCGGGGGGCCTGATCTATGCAGATCGGGGACCCCCCCCTGCAATGGGTTTATGTGGGGACACTTCGGGGGTCCCGATGGGGACCCCCAGCATAGAGGGGGGTTAATTTTAAGTGCCGCGGCCGGGATTGGGTAATAGTGTGCCGCGGCCCCTTTAAGGAGCCGCGGCGGGGAATTTAAAAGTTTTAAATGCAGCGGGGGCCTGATCAGTGCCGATCGGGGACCCCCGCTGCAAGGGGTTAATGTGTGGGGGCTGCGGGGGTTCCTATGGACCCCTGCAGCAAGGTGTTCATGTGAGGACACTTCGGGGGTCCCGACAGGGACCCCCGCATTGAGGGGGGGTTCATTTTAGGTGCCTGGGGGGGGTTTGGAGTACCCCCCACGGCAATGCTTATGTGGGGGACTGCCGCGGAGGTCCCTTTTAGGACCCCCGCAGCACTTGATGAGGAGTGGGAGCCTGCGATATCATCTCGCAGGCTGTCACTCCTCATGTACATTTACGCAGTGTAGATACGTACGGGCCTGCTGCGTAGCTCATACGTTGCTCGCAGCAGGGCTAATTTAATAGCATTGTAAGTTAGAGAAACTTTGCAGTACGTAGGGCTTAAGTAGAAGCCTCTTATTTACGAGGCTGGAATTTAATGAGGCCCAAGGTTTGGCCCAAGGATTTCAACTTTAATGATTGATAACTTGGACCAAATCTATCTCCCTATAAGTAATCTATGTAAAAAATTAAATTTATCATGGACTGCATGTATCTCAATGATTAAAATTGTGATTATACCAAAAATAACTTATATCCTAAGATGCAGCCCTTTAAAATGTTCCAGGGGTACTATTACCAAATTTCAAAGATTATTGATAAATTCATTAACAGAGGCCATAAGGCTTGGGTTAATGGAATGTGGACCAAAAGGAAATTTAGTTGTGGTGGATTATCCTCGCCGAATCTAAGAGATTATTATAGAGAACTAGCGTATTGCCCGTCAAAAAATGACGGCAATGAGATGTGTATGTTTGGAAAGTTGTATAGTTATTAATATACATATGGAGCACTTTGCTCCATAAAAAAGTGGTCCGTATTAACGGCTCGCCTCGCTATGCGAGGCTCGCCTGCAATGAGCGCCTGCGGCGCTCATTGCCAAAGTGGTCCTTTTTAACGGCTCGCCTCGCTACGCGAGGCTCGCCTGCGATGAGCGCCTGCGGCGCTCATTGCCAAAGTGCTCCGTATTAACGGGTCCAAAAATGTTTTGAAAGTTGTATAGTTATTAATATACATATGGAATTGTAAGGTAGCTAATGGTGTTTTGTGTGTACTACTGAAATATATAAGTTAAAATAATAAATAATTAATGAATGACTATACTTTACCAATTTGTATGCATTGTGTTTAAGAGCTGGCAATCTGTAGTGATGTTGCAGCAGCATTGATGGGGCCTCATTCTATTATCGGCCGCAGCCGCTGCGGGGCCGCAAGGACCGGCCGCAACCTTTCCGGCTATTCTATTCCCCTCCGGCTGGGGGTTCCGGCAGGCTTGCAGCCGGCGCCTTGTTATCTCTTGCGGCCGATCGCGCCGGAGGAAAGCCTTTGATCTAAAACGGCCGCAAGGAAATCGGCCGTAAGAAAAGCCTGGTTGCTATTCTATTGCTCCGGGAACCCTGTCTGCAAGGCTAAAAACGAGCCGCAGCTTACTTGCAGCAAACAGGTCCCGCTAGCACCAATTAAGCACATAAAATAGCTCAAATAAAGCCATCCTGCACTTTGCGGAGTCTATAAAGTGATATTCGGGGTTAGCAAAAATAGCACATAATTACCCTATACTCAAATCCGTAAAATATATATTTTTTAATAGATGTCAAATATACATGTAAAAAGTCCAGAGGGCTTGTAGCACCTCAGACACGCCCACGCCGCAGCCGGAAAATAAACAGTTAATGTAAACTCAGGTTTGGGCTGATGTGCAAGCTTGAGAGGGGGTTACTTTTAATCCTCATGTCCCCAAATATGATCCCTAGCATTTACAGAGCTGTACAGTGCAGGCTTGAATTTATTTTTGACTTTTTAGATTTCAGTGCTTACGGCCGGTTTCAAGATCCGCGGCCGGCCGTAAGAGGAGATCCTTGCGGGGCCGTTTAATAGAATCGCGAGCAAACAGAACCCCCGCAAGGAATCGCAGCCTTACGGCCGATTTACGGCCGATAATAGAATGATGCCCATGGTGTGGAGGTGCTGTGTAAGCGTTGCGAACGTGTGCAGTGTGATAGTGTGCGTGCACGAGCTGAAACCGTTAGCGTAGTACTTTAGTTCCGCATTATCGTAAAATGTCGGGTAATGTGTGTTATGAGTCTTAGCGGATAATCCGTACGTGATTTAATGGGCGGTAATGTGTGGTATGCGTCTTATCTGATTATCCGTACGTGTTTTCCGTGGTTATAGTGCTGTCACCTCGTTTTCGTTTTTTTCAGCCGCCATTTTTTCTCTCGCTTCGAGACTTTTTTAGTGTCTAAACTGTTTTATTTTTAATAAAATGAAGGTGTAACTTGTTTTTTTGAGGTCGTGGATGCTCCCTCTTGCTGTCGGTAAGCTTTTTATGTATGTGTTGTGTGTATTTATTGTTTTTTTTTTTTATTTCCTGTTCGCGAGTTGCGGCCGTATTTTTCTGTTCGCCAATCAGCGTTAATACGCAGAACAAAAATACGGCCACAACTCGCGAACAGGAAAAAAAAATACAAACACAATAAATACACACTGCACATACATAAAAAGCTTACCGACGGCAAAAGGGAGCATCCACGACCTCAATAAAACAAGTTACACCTTCATTTTCTTAAAAATAAAACAGTTTAGACACTAAAAAGTTATCGAAGCGAGAGAAAAAATGGTGGCCGAAAAAAACGAAAATGAGGCTACAGCCCTATAACCACTGAAAACACGTACGGATAATCCGAAAAGACGCATACGCGAGGATCGCCGTTAATACGGAGCACTTTACTAATCAGCGTTCATACGGAACAGAAAAATACGGCCGCAACTCGCGAACAGGAAATAAAAAAAAAAAACAATAAATACACACAACACATACATAAAAAGCTTACCGACAGCAAGAGGGAGCATCCACGACCTCAAAAAAACAAGTTACACCTTAAGTTAATGGATGTTTATTTCTACCTCCTTCCCTCTCTCTCACATTTCTCCCTCTTTCCCTTCTTCTCCTTTCCATTTATTATTATTATCTTTATTTGTAAGCGCCAACATATTCTGTAGCTCTGTACAGGGGATAAGTACATGGGAAAAAAATTAACACCTTATAAAGAATCAAGGGCCCTGTTTTTGAGCTTAAAATCAAATGTACATAGTGTTTGATTACAACGCACTGACACAAGTTGGAAACTGTACAACCTAAAGGGTCCCTCTTTACTTTATCTTCTTCCTCTCTTGCTACACCTTTCCATCTCTACCCCTCTTTTCCCTTTCCACTTTCCTTCTCATTCTTTCTCGTTCTCTCACTCCTTCCCTCTCTACAAAATGTCCTCTCATTTTAGCTGTTTCCTCTCTTTCACTTTCTCTCTCATTTTCCCTCTTTCTTCCCATCCCTTTCTCCCTATCTCTCGCCTACTTTCCCCTTTCTCTCCCTGTCACCCGGTCTCTTCCTCTTCCCCCTCTTTCTTTCCCTATTCCCTCTTTTCACCCTGCTCTCTGCCCCTTCCCCTAAGGTTAAAACGTTGTCTCCAGGGAGACAATTTACAAACATCATCAGTATAATATCTTATTATGCCATTCTATGGAACTTATCTAATAATGGACACCATACAAAATCTACAAATTGGAGAGGTTTCACTCAAAGGAGAAATACAAAAGCATGTATTATACTCCTTTCTGCCCCTTACCCCTTCACTCTCCATCTCTTTTCCCTCTTTCTTCTTCTCTTTCTCTTAATCCTGCCCCTCAATGCCTCCCACTCATTTCCCTCTCTCTACCATCCCTCACTTTAGCACTCCTTATGCTGTTTCTCCTTTGCATCTCTTTTTATTTCCTTTCTTATCTTTACTTTACCTTTTCTCTCGCTTTTTTTTTATATTTTAACTCCATTTTCTTGCTGTTCTCTCCCTCCAGACTTCTGTTCACCTTGTCTGTCCCAGTACATTTTCACTCCACTCTCCCCTCCCATGTCCCTACCATTCTCTCCCCATTCCACTCACCTCACCAATCTCTCCTCTCTCCTACCCACTATTCTTTTCTCTTCTTCCCTCCTCTCTCTTCTCTCTCTTCTTCTCTCCTGGCTCTCTCCCCTAACTCTTCCTTTGCCCTTACATTTTGTTTCTCTCCTCTCTCCACTCTCAACCCTTCTGTCTCTCTTCTCCCCTTCCCTCTCTCCTTTGGTTTCTCATTTCTCCTATTTTCTGTCCCTTGTCTTCTCCTGCCCTTTACCCATCCCTTACCTTGTCCTCTCCTCTGCTCTCCACTCTACAGGTCCTCTATCCTCTGTTTTCCTCTCTCCTCTTCATTTCACCCATCTCCATTCCCTTCTCCACTTTCTCTTCTCTCTGTCTGCTGGTATCCAGTTATTGTAGCTGCAAGGAGAGCTGTGACCAATGAAAGATTCAGGAAGCTGGAGAGGAGACTGCAGGTCCACTCTATACTAAGGCATATGAGAGCAAACAACTGATGTCACACAGGTGAATAAGTAGGGTAAAGGAGGTGGTGGATATCTTAAAATAATAGAACCAGCATAGGGTGCACATGGTTACATGTTAACAAAGTGTGTATTAGTATGTGCAATAAAAGTGCATATGCATTACATGTAGTATTTTCAACAGTTCCTACTCTTTGTGTGTGCTTATATTACACAGTGTATATTGATTTTTTTAAATTACATGTACAAATGTTTTTGTCGTGTATGCATATTTTAAAATACTAGTATTGTATAAAGGGTTATAAATTATTGAAATATACAGTATTATATTTATTATATTATTTTATATTTGTACATATATAAAAAAGCACTAATTTCACAAAAAAATAATTATTAATGGTCAACTGCGACCCTCGCACAATTTACGCCGTTACGCAAGGAAAATACGAGACACGTTACAAACCATTACGACCTCGCAAAAATCGGCCGCAACACGCGCACATGAAAACATGACAAATACAACAAATACACACAACAAATACATAAAAAGCTTACTTATAGGAACAGGGAGCATCCAGGACCTCGAAAACTAAAGTTACACCTCAATTTAAGTCAAATTAAAAGATTTAGACACAAAAAAATTCTCTAAGCAAGAGAAAAAAACAAAAACAAGGCTACAGCAGTCTAAAGAAGCAAAACACCACCAAACACCTACGTATTTGCCGAAAAATACCTACGAGATTAAAAACAAGGACGCAACACGCGCAACCCCAAAAACATTACAAACACAATAAATACAAACAACAAACACATAAAAAGGTTACTCACAGCAAGGGGGGGTATTGAGGACCTCTGCAAGTGAAGTTACACCTCCATTTAAGCACAAATTTCGGAGTTTAGAGACCCGAAAATCACCTAAGTGAGAGAAAAAATGGCCGCCGAACAAAACGTAAACGAGGCTAAAGGTCCCTATACAAGCAAAACATCACCAAACAGCTACGGAAATTACGAAAAAGCCCACCAAACAGCTCCGGATATTCCGAAAAAGTCACACGACATAGAAAACGAACGACGCTACATCAGCCACATTATATACACCAAACACCATTAGCTCACTTACAATTTCATTGCCGTCATTTTTTGACGGGCAATTCGCTAGTCACTAAATAATTGGTTAACGCAGGAAGAAATCCAAAATAGGTTGGGAAAAATAAATGTTAATAAAGCCCCGGGTCCTGATGGAATACATTCAAGGGTACTGAGGGAACTGGCTTCTGTAATAGCCAAACCCTTATATCTAACTAGCGACTTGCCTGTCAAAAATGACGGCAATAAAATTTGAAGCCTGGCAATGCTGTTTGCCACACAATGCGAGGCTCTCACCCTCTTACTGGCAGGCCTTGCGATGAGCCCCTTTGGGGCTTATTGCAAGCCTCTCAGCCCGTCTAGTTTATGGGCCTCGCGATGAGCGCCTTTTGCAATGCGAGGCTTTGCCACTCATGGCAGCCGTTGTTCAACCCACAAGTATTTGGGCTTGCAAAGAGCGCTTTCGCTGCTCATTGTGAGCACCTTCGGCACTCATCTCATGCTTTGCAATGAATACCTTCTTTCCACTTTCTCACACCTGTGTCTCTTTCCCCTTCTCTCCCTCCCGCTGTCTGTTTGCCCCCTCTCCCTGCCCTGTGGCTTTTTTCCCTTATCTCCCTCCTCTGTGTCTCTTTCCGCCCTCTCTCACCCCTGTATCACTTCCCTCCCCTGTGTTTCTTTCCACCCTCTCTCCCCTCTCCCTCCCCTGTGTCTTTCTCCCCCTTCCTTTGTGTTACTGTTTACAGGTCTGAAATTTATACATTTCCCGAATCCTGAAATGTGTTTCTGATTTACGTGCTTGAAAAAATGTTACGTCTTTACGGCCGCCATTTTTTACCAATTGAATATCAAATTAGCTTGCCATCTAACCTCCAGGCTCCCTGCCCCTCCCACTGTGGTGTGTGAGGTAAGCTAACCTGGTAATCAATTTGGGTCTTTTATCGACCCCCAAACGCCTTTGGTGTTAAGGGTTTGTAAAAAAAATAGCACCCCTTAAAGGCATATTTTTTTTTCAAAGTCTTGCGTGCCTTGCGATGAGCGCCAAAGTCCTAAGGTCTTCGGCGTTCATTGCAGCCTTTGCGATGACCGGCAAAGGCGTACCCCTTCAGCGATCTTCCACAAACCGTCATTTTGTTCACAGTCTTGCGGGCCTCTCGGTGAGCACCAAAGGCCTATGGCCTTCTGCGTTCATTCCCTTGCAATGAGCGCCAAAGGCCTACGGCTTTTGGCGCTCATCACCAAACCATCATTTTGTTCTAAGTCTTGCGGGCCTTGCGATGATAGGCTTCGCAATACTGGAATACTGCGGCCCAGTCTCCAAAGGAGGGGATCATTATCTGCTTCAGTATGTCACAGTACATGTTGGCATTCATGGTTCCCTCAATGAACTGTATCTCCCCAGTGCTTGTAGCACTACTGCAGGCCCAGGCCAAAAATATATACACATATGTCTATATGTGTATATATGTGTTCTATAATATGTTGTGTTGATTCCCCCTATTTGAATTTACCTGCTGATGTAATATGCTGCCTCCACTCTCTCTGCCTCGCTGTTTATGTTCAAACTGAGGTTTTCATCTAATATCAGTGTTTTTGTGCTCTTTGTGCTTTATCCATTTATCTGTCATTTAGGAATTATTTCAACTACCTTTCCTCAGTATAGATGTATACTTTTGGTGGTGGGAGTGTCATGGTCTGGGCCTGCATGAGTGCTGCCAGCACTGAGGAGCTACAGTTCATTGAGGGAACCGTGAATGCCAACATGTACTGTGACATACTGAAGCAGAGCATGATCCCCTCCCTTCTGAGACTGGGCCTGCAGAGCAGTATTCCAACATGATAACGACCCCAAACACACCTCCAAGATGACCACTGCCTTGCTAAAGAAGCTTAAGGTAAAGGTGATTGATTGATCAAGCATGTCTCCACACCTAAACCCTATTGAGCATCTGTGGGGCATCCTCAAACGGAAGGTGGGGGAGTGCAAGGTCTCTAACATCCCCAGCTCTGTGATGTCAACATAGAGGAGTGAAAGAGGACTCCGGTGGCAACCTCCATGTAAATATTTACACTTTGGGTCCAATTTGGACATTTCCAGTTAGGGGTGTACTAACTTTTGTTGCCAACAGTATAGACATTAATTGCTGTGTGCTGAGTTTTTTTGAGGGGACAGCTAATTTACACAGGCTGTACACTTACTAGCAGAGTGTAATTTCTTCAGTGTTGTCACATGAAAAGATATAATAAAATGTTTACAAAAATGTGAGGGGTGTACTATCTTTTGGGAGATATTGTATATGATTTTTCAAGATTTACTCAACACAGGGACGCTACTAGATGACTGGAGAAAGCATAGGTGATACCCATATTTCAGAAAGGAGCAAGAGCAAATCCGGGGAACTATAGACCAGTGAGCCTCACTACTATAGTGGGAAAGCTTTTAGAAGATTTAATAAGGGATAATAAAGAATAATATGTCTATTTGAACAGGATTATAAGTATGAGTCATTATGAATTTCATGAGGGATAGGTTGTGTCAAACAAATCTAATTAGTTTCTATGAGGAGGTTAGTAGGAACTTGGATCAGAGCAACTCAGTGGATGTAGTCTTTTTGGATATTGCAAAGGTGTTTAATACAGTGCCACGTGGAAGACTATTGTGCAAACTAAGGAATTGCAGTAGATATCTGCTCATGGATGGAGAGCTGGCTAAAAGACAGGAAACAAAGGGTTGTGGTAAATGGAACATACTCAGATTGGACTAATGTGGTAAATGGGGTTCCTTAGGGGTCAGTATTAGGTCCTCTCCTTTTTAATAAATTTATTAATGACATGGAAGTAGGACTGGAAAGCACTGTCTCCATTTTTGCTGATGACACAAAGTTGTACAAGGTAATTAAATCATATAATGATGTACTTTCCCTCCAAAGGGATTTACATACATTAGAAGAATGGGCATCTAAATGGTAGATGAGATTTAATACGAATAAATGTTATGCATTTGGGAAGGAAAAATAGCCATGCAATTTATAATCTTAATGAAGCAAATCTAGGGGCATCAAATATTGAAAGTGATTTGGGAGTACTTGTGGACAACCACCTAGGTAACAGTGCTCAATGCCAAGCAGCTGCAAAGGCAAATAAAATATTAACATGTATCAAGAAGGGTATAGAAGCAAGGGAAGCAAATATAATTCTTCCACCATACAAATCCCTAGTATGCTCTTATTTAAAATATGGAGTACAATTTTGGACACTACTTCATAAAAAGGACATTTTAGAGTTGGAAAGGGTACAGAGAAGGGCAACAAAATTAATAAGGGTAATTTAGGGGTTAAGTTATGAAGAAAGACTAACCAAATTAAACTTATTTTCTCTACAAAAAGGGCATCTAAGAGGGGATAGGATTACCCTATATAAATACATCCAGGGTCAGTATAAAGATTGTCAAGGAAGCTTTTTGTGCCAAGAGATTTTAAACTGACAAGAGGACATCCTTTGAGGTTAAAAGTAAAAATATTCCACCTGATATGCTAATCACAGAGGCCATTACAATAAGTCCCTCTAAGACCCCTGATAGATAAAAGCATGGCAACCCCCATGGTAACCCCCAGTATGATTCTTCAGCAGCTTTGGAGACCTTAAAGACTGAGGTTAGCTAAGGAAGCTGGTCCTGGAGCTTAGTGAACACCTGCCCTGGTGGCATATGAATCCCCCCCCTGTGCCTTAAAATCCTGATGGTAACATATGTTGTGTATGGCTAAATCTTAGCTCTAAACAAATCTTTTCTGGCTGCAGCAATTTGCTGGGAAATTTTTCTGGACTCTCGTGCTTAATTGGCATAATTGCTGTACAGTCTATTGGACTTTATGGAATATAACCCTGCTCTCCCCAAGATTTGTTATGAAGTCTGACTAATTTCTGAAGAGTCTGGTCCCTTTTTTTTTCGAGCCTTTTCATGCCTTCTGGGAACTGTGAACTATTGACTTGGAACGGTTAAAAAATATGGTATATATGGGACACATAAGAATTGGTTATACCTACCCAGACAAAGCTGTCAGCAACTGGGACAAGTGTCTATTCTCCCTTTTTTTGAATGAATTTTTGGTATTGTAAAATTATTTATATCTGTCTAATTACCTGTTTAAGTATTACAGTAATAGCATGCAAAACGGCCTCAAAGATTATTAGTTCATATAGCCTTTGTTAAATGCTAAGGAAAGAAAGAAAAGGAAAAGGAAAAGAAAAAAAGGGACACTTATAAAGGGTTTAGCTGAGTAGGGATAAAGTGTGATCAGTTAACATACCCGTCTAAACTAGGGGGAAGAAAGTGGGGAAAGGAAAGAGCTTAAAGTAGGTCAAAAAAAAAAATAGAGGGGAAACATGAATAAGAAACAAGGCCGAGTTGTAAAAAATAAATCAAAGGGGGATAAACTACAACAAAATCCCATAACATCTAGCTCATTCTTTTCACCACCTAATAAAGGGAAAACTGCAGAGTCAATATATCCTGAAATTAATTCTGAAGCCAATTTTTTAAGTATGGCTCAATCTTCCCCCAACGAGACACTTAGATCAGAAGCTTCCAGCAAAGTGTCAGAACCAGAAGATAGTGGGGTGACATTGCCTGTTCTTAAAGGGCTTTTCCTCGAATTTAAAAATTCTATTATCTCTGAATTAACAGGAAAAATCGCCGAAAATGCAAAAGCAATAAGCACTGTTCAAGTTAAGACAGATAACTTAGGAAAAGAGCCTAAAATGATACGGGAGGAAATGCAAAATTTAAAATATAATTATCAACAACTTGAAACTGAAATAAGCCTCCTTAAAACTCGCAATACTAAACTAGATGACTACTCTAGAAGGAATAATATCAAAATTAGGGGGATTGGAGAAGAAGTTAGAAGCGCAGATCTAAAGTACTATGTAGGTACATTTTTGTCTACTATAGTTAAACCTAATTTTGATGTATCTATTCTGATTGATAGAATACATCGTCTTCCACTTCCCAAATCTGCTCCTAAAGATTGCCCCAGAGATGTAATCCTTAAAATCCGAGGGCACTGCCCGAGGGTCTAAGTTGCTGGCATGGAGCGCCGAAGGCGCTCCATGCCAGCAACTGCGACCCTCGCAAACTTCACGTCGCAACTCAAACAGTACGACACACACATTACGACACTCGCAAACAACATACGACACACGTTCACACACATTACGGACTCGCAACACTCGGACGCAACTCGCGAACATTAGAAAATGTAAAACACAATACATACACACACCACATACATAAAAAAATTACCTACACCAAGAGGGAGCACCCAGCACCTCAAAAATACAACTTACACCTCGATTTTACTCGAAATAAAACAGTTTAGAGACTAAAAAAAAATCGAAGCGAGAGAAAAAATGGCCGCCGAACAAAACGAAAACGAGGCTACAGCACTCTAAACTCGCAAAACACCACAAGAAACTCGCAAAACACCACAAACCACCTACGGATATTCCGATACAAACGTATACCACACATTACTCGCCATTTTACGACAATGCGGAAGTACACGACAACGGTTTGGGCTCGCGCACGCACAGTGTTACACTGCACACATTCAGCACGCTTACACAGCAGCTCCACACCACTAATGCTGCAGCAACATCAAAACACATTCACAGCTCTTCCACACAATGCTTTAAAATAGGTAAAGTATATTCATTTATTAATGTATTATATATTTCATTATTACACACTAAACAGCATTAGCTACCTTACAATTTCATTGCCGTCATTTTTTGACGGGCAATTCGCTAGTCAGTAATAATAAACAACCAATATGAAGGTGAAGTAATCCTTAAAGATCTGTAATTATGGTCGACTATCTCCCTTCTCTATCCATCCTGCTTCCCGTAGTACTCAAACATTTTCTTTCCCTTCTTTTAAGAATAGTTTTATATTTTTTCAATTAATGAATTATGAATTTGTAATAAATTGTACTAGTTTTTAATACTAAATGTTGAATACACAGTGCACTATAAGATAATAGCTTGTGGAAGCTGTTTTAACTTTATATCTACTTTTTTGATAAATTTTACCACTGAGAAATAAAATTTGGAAGGTAAATAAGGAATGTTTAGAGCCCAAAGAGGCAATAGTTCTACTTTACACTTTAAAAGAACCGTTAGTTCTTACTATTTTGTAAATAATGGTATACATAAAAATTGAACACAAGATGCACTAAACTTTATTAGTTTGAATATCAACCTATTTTTGTAACACAAGGTCTTTGAACACATTGTAATATAAAAGGGAAGGAAAAGAAGAAAAAAGATAGAAGTGAATAGTGGTGTTTTGGGATAAATTGGGAAAATAACTTATAAATCACTAAATGGGCATTAGATTTTTACTTGGTATCTACTGATTGTTTGACGAGCTGAAGATGAATAGAAGGGGAAAGAATTTTATAATTGTTGAGGGGAATTTCTCCCCTGTAATGGAGGTCCCCTCACTTTTCTGGGGAAGCTAATAAATGCTTTGTATAGTTGTGGAATTTGGAAGCATGAGTAGAGAATAAAATGAGTTATATAAAGGAGAAATATGCATCATGTAAAAAATGGTTTGTAAGGGCTTTCCATCTTGTTTTGGTCACTGCTGGTAGCCACGGGCGTAATTTAGCCAGTGGATTTCCAAATTTTTGAACTTATTGAAGTTCAACTTTTTCCTAACCCACGGTAAACCAACTTCTTTTTCCATTTTGGTTTATCCGGTGAGGTGATGGAGAATGATTCACCGATAATGAATGTATGGGTAGCAAATGTGAACTGTGTGTGTGTTGTAGTAGGTAGACGGGTTTCGGAGGGGGTGGGGGTGGGGGGGGAGTCGGGGGAGAGCATAGAGCCTTTGTGTAAAGGGTCCTAAGTTAAGATGACCCATACAGATAAGGATAAAAAAAGTAGACTGAGAATTTGTAGTCAGAATGTCCAGGGTTTAAACCTAGGGGTAAAAAGACAAATGGTTTATAGGTCGTTCGGATTTGGGTCAGCCGACGTAGTATGCCTTCAGGAGACCCACTGGCAGACAGGTAAGATCCCTTACTTGAAAATGAAAAACATAGGCTTGACTCTTAACTCTACTTATAAAAAAAAAGCCCGGGGAGTTACAATACTTTTTAACCACAAACTAAATTTGAAGGAAGAAATTTCTATAATAGATCCTAATGGTCGCTATATAATATGGGGAGGCCTAATCAATAGTGAGAAATTTACAATAGTTAACATATATGCTCCAAATCAAAGGCAAATCAGCTTTCTTAACCGAATATTCAATTTGATAAGGCGATACAGCTCTGGGGCTCTGATTATTTGTGGTGACTTTAATCTATATCTGAATGCTGATTTAGACAGAAACTCCCATAAAGGAATAGTTTTAGATACCCATGCTAAACAAAAAATTAATCTTTTCCATAACATCTTAATGAAACATCAAGTATATGACTCTTTTCATCCCCGGGAAAGGGATTATTCTTTCTATTCCCACCGACATGACACGCATGTGAGATTGGACTATATATTTGTTAATAGTGTAACCTTAAAAAGAGTGATCAAAACAGAAATTGGACCAATATTGTGGTCAGACCACGGGATGGTCACCATAAACATTTCAACGAGCCAGATAGAAACAGTTAGACCACCGTGGAAAATAAACATTTCCCTACTCCAGGACCCACAAATAAAAGATCTTTTAAAAGAAGAACTAAATAATTTCTTCAACGTAAACAATTTTTCTGTTGCATCTAAAATTACACTCTGGACTGCCCATAAAGCTGCCATTAGGGGCCATCTTATTAGCTGGCAAGCTATGAAGAAAAAACTCAGAGGTCGACCTTTACGAGACCTATATATTGATCTGACAAATTTAGATAGGGCTAATAAAATCGGTTCAAATGACAAGATTATAAAGAGAATGCAAGCAATAAGATCTCAGATAAAAAAAATAGAACAAGAATTGGTAGATAAATCCCTATGGTCACTACAGCAACGACTGTATCATATGGGAAATAGTTTAGGGCGACTCCTAGCTAATAAATTAAAGAGCAAAACATCTAGTAAAAGAATAGACAGTTTAAAGTATAAAAACGAGACCCTGACAAAGCCCAGTGATATAGGGAATGCCTTTGGCCTCTTTTATCAAGATCTTTACAATTTGAAGGATGATAAGGACTTTATCAAACCATCTAAAGAAGATATAGTTAAATTTTTGGATAAAATTGATCTCCCGAGAGTTTTGGATGCTGATCTGGATATTCTAAACAAAGAAATAACTGATAAAGAAATTTCTGAAGTTATAGATGGTTTGAAAAACTTTTCCTCCCCCGGCCCAGATGGGTATAGAAATTGTTACTATAAACTCTGCAAGTCAGAAATGTTAATCCCTCTTAAGAATGCTTTAAATGAAATTAAGATTACAGGTCGGGCACCGAAAGAAATGCTGGAGGCCTCGGTTATAACAATTCCCAAAGAAGAGTATAAAGAACCTTCATGCAAGGATTTTCGTCCTATTTCCCTATTGAACACTGATATAAAAATGTATGCAAAAATTCTAGCTATTAGGCTGAATACAATCTTAGGAGAACTTATTTCTTCAGACCAAAAAGGTTTCATCCAAGGGAGGCAAGGATCTGATAATGTCAAGAGAATCATTAACTTAATCTCTTATGCCAAGCGAAAGGGTGCTCCCACCGTGCTCTTATCATTAGACGCAGAAAAGGCTTTTGATAGAGTGGGGTGGGAGTTCCTAGAATCTCTGTTTGAAAGATATGGGCTGGGGGACTTTGGTTCGAAAGCCATCCGGGCACTATATACCGCCCCCTCTGCAAAAGTAGTGGGTCCGGGATATAGTTCATTTAGCTTTGATATTTCGAACGGTACACGTCAAGGTTGTCCTCTTTCTCCTGCGATCTTTGCCTTGTTTATTGAACCTTTAATAATATCGATTAGGAAGGAAAATGAGGTGCAGGGGATAAAGGTTAGATCTATGGAACATAAAATATCAGCCTTTGCGGATGACATACTGGTAGCACTGGAAGATCCGTTAGTCTCTCTCGAATTATTGTTCCAATTGATAGATGATTATAGCAAAATATCTAATTTTAAGCTAAATATTAGCAAATCAGAAGCCATGTCCATTAATATGTCTTACGAAATACTACTTAAATTAAAACACCGATTTCCTCTCATATGGCAAAATTCTTTGAAACATTTGGGAATAATACTGGAAACAAACTTGAAGCAGAAAATAATAATTAACTATAAAAAAGTGTATAAAAATGTTATAGCAAAAATCAATGCATGGTCAGGGTTGAATATATCCTGGTCGGGCAGACTTATTGCCATAAAAATGGTAATTTTACCAAAAATTACTTACATTTTACGTAATATTCCTTGCCGAATCCCTACATATTTGTTAAACCAACTACAAAATAAAATTGATAATTTCATTCATAAGGGAAAAAAAATAAAAATAAAAAAATCGAGAATGGGAGGGAAATTTAGACATGGTGGCATGGCCTACCCACTACTTAACGAATATCAGAAAGCTATTTTAGTGGCAAATATGTTGGAATGGTTAGAACCCACAAATGTTAACAATTGGGTCCAAATCAAACAAGAGCTAACGGGTTTAAATAACATAAAAATGCTTTTATTTCAAAAAAAGATTAATCGTAATTTTTTGGAGCGGGGTGAAGCTATGGTTAGAGGAAATGTAAATATATGGAACAAATTGAATGTTAAATATGAATTGATTCCGTTCCCTTCGCCCATTACCCCGTTACTAGACTTAGCAACATATATTGACTCTCCCATTTTAGGGAGGTTAGCTAAAGCACAGGTTAACCTGCTGTCTGATTTGTTTCCTGGAAATACATTCTCATTGGAGAACATAAAAGTAAAAGCCCCTCAAATAAAAATTTCATGGTTAGAATTTCTTACGCTGGAAAAAGTTCTAAAGAAGTCAGAGTTCTATTTGACTTCATTAAGAGACTTAACTCAATTTGAGAAATTGATTATGGTAGAACCTAAAACGCATCTCATTTCAAAATGTTATGATATTATTAAAAGGCCACAAATGGAGTTTAAGTCCAAGTGTATGGAGGACTGGGAGGGTGACTTGGAGTATATTTGGACAATAAAAGATTGGTATAGTTCATTTGCAATTACGGATAGATTTGTTAAAAATCCTGCTTATAGAGAACTCCACTTTAAAATCTGTAATAGGTGGCATTATACACCGGTTAAGATAGCAAAGATTAGTGGGCTAGACCATGAGAAATATTGTTGGCGCAACTGTAGTCATATAGGGTCTTCACTACATATTTGGTGGCAATGCCCATATATTCAAAAATTTTGGGTGGAAGTTTTCTCTCAGCTGACAAAGATATGTGAGGCAGAGTTAAGTCCACACCCTGAAATAATTTTACTTCATATTTTTCCACCACTGTCTTTAAAAGTTAAAGCCCTTATGCTGCAGGTTTTGATGGTAGCAAAATCACTGATAGCCTCCAAGTGGAAGCAAAAATATGTTCCATCCTGGAATGAGGTTAAAATGAAAGTGGATAAAAATCGTATGTTAGAAACAAACTTCAATGACTTGGGGGTTATAAAAAAAAGTAACCTTGCCTGGTCATTATGGGATAAACATTTCCCTAAATAAGTAAGTAATTAACCCTCCGATCTGATCTTGGTCACTCTGAACACCTCTCTTGGGCCCACCCACTTGCTCTCCCTTCCCCTCCCCATACACCGAACCCAGAACTACGAATGGAAGGAGTGCGAATGGAAGTGTGTTTAGTTTATATTTAAACTTTAGAATAGTAGTTGGCAATCTCAGTATGATGCTGTTGGGAAATTATTGTAGATTAAAAATTTTGAACGGAGCAACGGATCAAAAGGAGATGGAAGGCTTTATTTATCGCTCTTCTTTGCCGGGGTAATGGGCAATTTTCCCAATGGTTGTGTAGACGAAATGCTTGAATATGAAGCGTATGTAAACTATACTTTTCCCCTTTTTAAAGGTGAAAAAATTATTCGTTGCACAAATTAAAACAGGGCAGTTGGTAACAATTACCTGTTTAAAGGTATGACTTGGTCAGCGCTCATTTTTATATTATATCACACTTGTGTAGTACGAAATGTTTTAGCAGCTATGTGAGTGCTTATGTTTGTACTTATGTATTTTTGTACAAAAGGAGAGGACCTAATACTGAACCCTGAGGAACCCCACTTACCACATTAGTCCAATCTGAGTATGTTCCATTTACAACAACCCTTTGCTTCCTGTCTTTTAGCCAGCTTTCAATCCATGAGCAGATATTTACTGCAATTCCTGTATCTCTTAGTTTGCACAATAGTCTCCCATGTGGTACTGTATCAAAAGCCTTTGCAAAATCCAAAAAGACTACATCCACTGAGTTGCCTTGATCCAGGTTCCTACTAACCTCCTTATAGAAACTAATTAGATTTGTTTGACATGACCTATTCCTCATAAATCCATGTTGACTCCTACTTATAATCTTGTTCAAATAAACATATTCTTGTATATTATCCCTTATTAACCCTTCTAAAATTCCCCGGATTTGCTCTTGCTCCCTTTTTAAATATAGGTATCACATCAGCTTTTCTCCAGTCATCTGGTAGAGACCCTGTGTTGAGTGAATCTTGAAAAAATTAATATAATGGTTTGGCTATTACAGAACCCAGTTCCCTTAGTACCCTTTGATGTATTCCATCAGGACACGGGGCTTTATTAACATTTATTTTTTCCAACCTCTTTTGGATTACTTCCTGTGTTAACCAATTATTTGGCAAAGGTAGTGTAGCCCCATTATGTTGCCATGTCCCAACCACTGGTACCTCCCTTGTGTATACTGAAGAAAATAACCTATTTAGATCATCTGCCTTTTCTTGGTCACTAATTATCAGACGGCCTGTGTTACATTGTAATGTTCCTATAGCTTCCTTCCTCGCCTTCTTCCCATAAATATACTTAAAAAATATTTTAGGGTTAGTTTTACTCCCTTTTGCAATTCTTTTTTAATTTTCTATTTTAGCCAGTCTAATCGCCGTTTTGCAAGCCTTGTTGATTTCCTTGTATTCCTTTAAAGCAGTCTCTGTCCCCTCTTGTTTGTATAATTTAAATGCCTGTTTTTTACTCTGTATCTTGATCTTTAAATCATTGTTAAGCCACATTGGATGGGATTTACTCCTTTTACTTTTATTCCCACACGGTATATGTCGATGTGTATGTATATTTAATAAGGATTTAAATGTTGTCCACTTGTGGTCAGTGTTTTTACCTGCCAGTTCTCTGTCCCAGTCTATACTTTGTATTGCTGCCCTTAGACCGTTAAAATCTGCCCTTTTAAAAGTAAGAGTTTTTGTTGGCCCCTTAAAATGTTGTTTTTTTTATTCAATCTCAAACGAGACTGTGTTGTGATCACTGTTTCCCAAAGGTTGCCCTATTCCAACATTTGATACTATATCAATATTATTTGTGATGAGTAAATCTAAGATAGCTTCATTTCTAGTAGGCTCTTGTACAACCTGGGCCAGATAATGATCTCTGAGTGTACTCAAGAACCTTCTCCCCTTAGATGAACTGCTGGTCTCATTTATCCAGTTTATTTCAGGGTAGTTAAAATCTCCCATTATTAGAACTTGACCATGCCTAGCTGCATTTTAAATCTGTAACAATAATTGTATTTCCTCACTTTCAGCTATATTTGGGGGTTTATAGCATACTCCTACTAATATTCTTTTGGAATTTGCTGCTCCGCTATTTAACTCTACCCGCAAACATTCAGCTTTATCACTAGGTCCACCATAAATATCTTCTCTGACTATAGGCTTAAATTCAGGCTTAACATACAGACAAATCCCTCCTCCTCGTTTACCATTGCCTCTATCTTTCCTAAATAGGTTATAACAATCCAGATTTACAGTCCAGTCATGAGATTCATCCCAACACGTTTCAGTAATGCCTATTAAATCCCATTTTTCATTAATTGCTAATAATTCTAACTCTCCCATTTTTCCTGGCAAGCTACGTGATAATGCAAATTACACTGCTGGAATATAATAGGGCTCTATATTATTAAACATATTATGAGCCAAATTCAATTTGAACCAAGTAAATTATTTTTATATGTAATTTCCGCTATGTAATTTCAGCTATGTAATTTCAGCTATGTAATTTCAAATCTCCCCAGCTGTAACGTTACTGATCCCACCCACAACTCTTAAACCCATGCCTTGTCAGTAAAGAACAAGGCATTGTTTTTTCACAAAATGCAGAGATTAAGCAACGTTACATTGCTCAATCTCCAAATTCACCAACGAGAATCCCCGGTGGTCCCTCCATCCATACATGCAGTGAAGGGAATCCCCAGGGATCATTTTCCCCTCTCACTCCTGACTGCCCCCTTCCCTGCTCACACCCTAGCACCTATAACTGACCACGCATCTACATAACCATGGGGGTCCATTGAGACACCCATTACAGCTAAAATATTTAACCCATGCCTAATAGAAAACCTGTGGCACATAGAGTTAACCCCTTGAAGGATATGACATCCAACTATTAACTCCTGCCATGGAAGTTCATTAATGATTGGTGAGGCATCTAAAGATTATTCCTTTTTTGGTGGATCTTGGAGTCAGTCAAGGTCCAAATGATAATATTCATAGATCTCAAATTGGACACACGTCAACATATTGAATACTCTTGGTGTAGATTTAAAATTATATCTGTTATCTAGTAAACTAAAAAACATATATTTATATTCTGTAAATAATTATTGATATCTCTCCCTCATATATTTGTATTTGTATAGATGGTAAATGTATATATACATAACTAATAAATATCATCCATGACATTGCTTATAAGAACATAGTCCCTATGAAATCACTCAGACACAGTATTTAGACACTTTCCTAATCACTCATTTGCAATGCAGCCAAGTATACTACAATATTTTTATATATATATGTAATGTTTTAAGATTTCTAAAGCATAAATATTGTTGATAACAAATAGTATAATGGTGATAGTGTACATAATTGTGAATGTCTATTATGGGTGAGTATGATTTTATGAATGTAATCATTTAGCATCAATTTTGTAAGGTTTCAAACAGGATGAGAGAATAGTTTATTTTGCTCAGGAACTCAGAAAAGATATCTGGTATAATACAGTTAACAAATACTACCTTCATGAACAGAAAACAAGCAAAGCATTCTGAATACAAGGAAGCTATAATGTGCTATGGGATACATGTTTCTTGTAGTTGGCCACCAGGTTTTCAACATCTCAGGAGGGATTTTGTCCCACTCCTCTTTGTAGATACTCTCCAAGGGCATCATTCTATTATCGGCCGTAAATCGGCCGTAAGGCTGCGATTCCTTGCGGGGGTTCTGTTTGCTCGCGATTCTATTATACGGCCCCGCAAGGATCTCCCCTTACGGCCGGCCGCATATCTTGAAACCGGCCGTAAGCTCAGAAATATAAAAACACAAAAATAAATTCAAGCCCGCACTGTACAGCTCTGTAAATGCTAGGGATCATATTGGGGGACATGAGGATTAAAAGGAACCCACTCTCAAGCTTGCACATCTGCCCAAACCCGAGTTCAAATTAACTGTTTATTTTCCGGCTGCGGCGTGGGCGTGTCTGAGGTGCTACAAGCCCTATGGACTTTTTACATGGATATTTTACGGATATTAAAAATAAAATATTTTACGGATTTGAGTATAGGGTAATTATGTGCTATTTTTTCTAACCCCGAATATCACTTTATAGTCTTCTCAAAGTGCAGGATGGCTTTATTTGAGCTATTTTATGTGCTTAATTGGTGCTAGTGGGACCTTTTTGCCGCAAGTAAGCTGCGGCTAGTTTTTAGCCTTGCAGACAGGGTTCCCGGAGCAATAGAATCGCAACCAGGCTTTTCTTACGGCCGATTTTCTTGCGGCCGTTTTAGATCAAAGGCTTTCCTCCGGCGCGATCGGCCGCAAGAGATAGCAAGGCGCCGGCCGCAAGCCTGCCGGAACCCCCGGCCGGAGGGGAATAGAATGGCCGTAAAGCTTGCGACCGGTCCTTGCGGCCCCGCAGCGGCTGCGGCCGTAATAGAATGAGGCCCCAAGTCATTAAGGTTTCGAGGCTGATGTTTGGCAACTCGAACCTTCAGCTCCCGCCACAGATTTTCTATGGGATTAAGGTCCGGAGACTGGATAGACCACTCCAGGACCTAAATGTGCTTCTTCTTGAGCCTTTCCTTTGTTACCTTGCCTGTGTATTTTGGGTCATTGTCATGCTGGAATACCCATCCATGACCCTTTTACAATACCCTGGCTGAGGGAAGGAGGTTCTCAAACAACATTTGACGGTACATGGCCCCGTCCATCGTTCCTTTAATGTGGTGCAGTTGTCCTGTCCTCTTAGCAGAAAAAAAAAACAAAGCATAATGTTTCCACCTCCATGTTTGACGGTGGGGATGGTGTTCTTGGGGTTATAGGCAGCATTCCTCCTCCTCCAAACACCGCAAGTTGAGTTGATGCCAAAGAGCTTAATTTTGCTCTCATCTGACCATCACACTTTCACCCATGAGCAGGGGGGCCTTGCTGGAGCTGCAGGGTTTCAGTCCTTCACCATGTAGTGTGTTATCAATTGTTTTCTTGGTGACTATGGTCCTAGCTGCATTGAGATCATTAACAAGATCCTCCTGTGTAGTTCTGGGTTGATTCCTCACTGTTCTCATGATCATTGAAACTCCACAAGGTGAGATCTTGCATGGAGCATCAGACCGGGGAGACTGGCAGTTATTTGTGTTTCTTCCATTTGCCAATACTTTAACCAACTGTTGTCACCTTCTCACCAAGCTGCTTGGCGATGGTCTTGTAGACCATTACAGCCTTGTGTAGGTCTACAATCTTGTCCCTGACATCCTTTGGTCTTTGGTCATGGCCATTGTGGATATTTTGGAATCTGATTGATTGCTTTTGTAGACAGGTGTCTTTTATACAGGTAACAAGTTGAAATTAGGAGCACTCCCTTTAAGAGAGTGCTCCTTATCTCAGCTCATTATCTGTATAAAAAACACCTGGGAGCCAGAAATCTTGCAGATTGATAGGGGATAAAATACTTATTTCCCTCACTGACCTACAATCAATGTATAACTTTTTTGACATGCGTTTTTCTTGGGGGGGGGGGGGGTTGTTATTCTGTCTCTCACTGTTAAAATACACCTACCATTAAAATTATAGACTAATCATTTCTTTGTCAGTGAACAGACATTCAAAATCAGCAGGTGTTCAAATACTTTTTCCCCCACTGTATATATGCATAGGGAATAGTGATGTCGCGAACATAAAATTTTCTGTTCGCGAACCGCGAACGCGAACCGCCGCAAATGTTCGCGAACCGGCGAACCCGGCGAACCGCCATAGACTTCAATGGGCAGGCGGATTTTAAAACCCACAGGCACTCTTTCTTGCCACAATAGTGATGGGAAAGTTGTTTCAAGGGGACTAACACCTGGACTGTGGCATGCCAGAGGGGGATCCATGGCAAAACTCCCACGGAAAATTATATAGTTGATGCAGAGTCTGGTTTTAAGCCATAAAGGGCATAAATTACCTAACATTCCTAAATTGTTTGGAATAACGTGCTTTAAAACATCAGGTATGATGTTGTATCGATCAGGTAGTGTAAGGGTTAGGCCCGCTTCACAGTGACAGACCAAACTCCCTGTTTAACGCACCGCAAACAACCGCAAACAGTCCATTTGCACAAGGTTGGATACCAAGCTAGCCATGTCCCGTTCCTTGTCCTCACTGATGTCATTGAAGGTCTCTTCCTCCACCCAGCCACCAAGGGTCCCCGAAAGGTGACAACAAGCCCCCTGGGACGCCTGCTGTGTTTGGTCTTCCACCTCCTCAAAGCCACCTTCCTCCTCTGACTCCTCTTCTTCAGACTCCTCTCACTGCGTTGCCTCTCTCTGCATTATTATAAGGTGTGTTAAGTAGCACTACTCTTATCAGTTTAATACCTGTTACAGCACCTATCAGGGGGCGTGTATAAGGCCTGGATTTTTGGAACCGGGAGATGGAAAAAGATACTTGGTTGGTCGTATCACTTCAAATTTGTGGCACGGCGCGTGCAATCAAAGGTGCCACCATATAGGAGTGGCGTGTTTGTAAGTACTACTCTTATCAGTGTAATACTTGTTACGTCACCTATCAGGGGGTGTGTATAAGGCCTGGATTTTTAGAACCGGGAGATGGAAAAAGATGCTTGGTTGGTCGTATCACTTCAATTTTGGGGCACAGCACGTGCAATCAAAGGTGCCACCATATAGGAGTGGAGTGTTTGTAAGTACTACTCTTATCAGTTTAACACCTGTTACAGCACCTATCAGGGGGCGTGTATAAGGCCTGGATTTTTAGAACCGGGAGATGGAAAAAGATGCTTGGTTGGTCGTATCACTTCAATTTTGGGGCACGGCACGTGCAATCAAAGGTGCCACCAGATAGGAGTGGCGTGTTTGTAAGTACTACTCTTATCAGTTTAATACTTGTTACATCACCTATCAGGGGGCGTGTATAAGGCCTGGATTTTTAGAACCGGGAGATGGAAAAAGATGCTTGGTTGGTCGTATCACTTCAATTTTGGGGCACGGCGCGTGCAATCAAAGGTGCCACCAGATAGGAGTGGCATGTTTGTAAGTACTACTCTTATCAGTTTAATACCTGTTACAGCACCTATCAGAGGGGGGGGGGGGGGTATAAGGCCTGGATTTTTAGAACCGGGAGATGGAAAAAGATGCTTGGTTGGTCGTATCACTTCAATTTTGGGGCACGGCACGTGCAATCAAAGGTGTCACCATATAGGAGTGGCGTGTTTGTAAGTACTACTCTTATCGGTTTAATACCTGTTACAGCACCTATCAGGGGGCGTGTATAAGGCCTGGATTTTTGGAACCGGGAGATGGAAAAAGATACTTGGTTGGTCGTATCACTTCAAATTTGGGGCACGGCACGTTCAATCAAAGGTGCCACTATATAGGAGTGGCGTGTTTGTAAGTACTACTCTTATCGGTTTAATACCTGTTACAGCACCTATCAGGGCACGTGTATAAGGCCTGGATTTTTGGGACCGGGAGATGGAAAAAGATGCTTGGTTGGTCGTATCACTTCAAATTTGGGGCACTTTGTGACATTAGCTTCTTACGCTAACATGTCCTTTACAGGCACCTGACTATGGGCAGATGAGCAGGAACTGCTCAAGGCGAGAGACGGAGTGGCGGATGGTTGAGAGGGGGCAAGGAGGACAGCAGTGGTTGATGTGGCTGATTATGCTGGACCAGGAGGAGGATGGCGGCTTTGAGTTTGTGTGCTGCTTGTACTCATGTGTTGGTCTGGAGTCACCCAAACATTAGGTCTCAACCTGTAGAGGATAAGGGAACCAGGCTACTCTAGACCTCATTCATCATTACAGGTTTTGACAGATTGGTACTATGCGTGCAAGCTACTGTGACAACAGATATGAGTGGCACTGTGCACTTGCAGAAATCTATTAAAGTAGAATTTTTTTTTCTTCTTTTAAATGTACACTACTGTTACACCAGATATGAGTGGTGTGTTAAGTAGTACTACTCCTATCAGTTTAATCCCTGTTATGTGCCTTTTTTGGGGGATTGGTTGTTGAAGCCACTGTGCAGCACCAGAGGTCAGAAAAATTAGGCATGTACACATGCCTGAAAAATTAGGTATTGTTGATCTTGCAGCGAGCAGAGAAGAAGGTAGGCCTGATTCAACACCCCAGCCCTGCATACCCACACTCAGAGATTGAGGGGGGGAACTGAGAAGGCCACGGTCCGGAGGTATAAAGGGGGGCCATCCCAAATAAGCACACAAGCGGGGACAAAGGTAGTGAAGGGGACATAGAGGCCCATGGACTGACGGTCGCCATCTTGGCAGGAAAAGGGCCCAGCAATTAAGCCAAACTGACCCAGCACCGACAGCTACTTGAGTCAAACGCTGTACAATTACACCTTAATAAAGCTGAAACATGCAGCAGCAGGGATTCTAAATGGCCACACGGGGACAAGGAGGCTAACAGCCCCCACAGTCTCTGCACTACTCTTTTTAACAGATAACCCAAGGGGCTAACCAGGGACCTTGCCCACATAAAAAACAGAATTTTATTGGAGGAATTATTAGTGTCTTTACGCCCCATGAGAGGACATAATATAGGGTATCTTTAGACTACCTGATGGCCAAACCTCCTTTAGCCCCAATGCTATCCAAGAAACATTTCCAAACTTCTATCAGACCATATATTCATCCCAATCCCGCTGCAGCAGATCTGACATAGAGTCCTTCCTACTACAGCACGAAGTCCACAAAATACCTATACCTCAATTGGACAGCTTGAACCTAGACATATCCCATGAGGAAGTTAAATCTACAATCCAAGATCTTAAATTTGGCAAGTCCCCAGGGCCAGACAGTTTTACTCATCTGTACTATAAGAAATTTGAGCCCTTGCTTACCCCCGCACCTAACATCTTTGTTTAACGCTATACTAAATGGAGAACCTATGCCCCCTTAATTGAATCAGGCCGACGTCATAGTCTTTCCAAAAGTGGGTAGGATGTCAAGATCCTAGCTAAAATTATGGCCAAACAAATATCTAACTTTTTACGGGACTAAATACACAAGGACCAAACGGGGTTCATTCCTTTCAGAGAGGCAGGGGATAATGTTAGGGGGGTTCTGAACGCCCAGTTCTTGGCTCAACACTATAACAACCCAGTTTGCCCTCTAGCCCTAGACATAGAGAAGGCTTTTGATATGGTGGAATGGCCATAGATGTACAAAATGCTAGATAAGTTTGGATTTGAGGGACGCTTTCTCAACCTGCTCAGAAGGTACTACGACTCACCAGTAGCTAACTTAAAGATACCAGGGGACCATAAGGCCAAAATTCAAGTACAGAGAGGGACCAGGCAGGGATGCCCACTCTCCCCACTGCTCTTTGCTCTTGCCATTAAACCCCTAGCGCAGGCAATCAGAACCAACCATGCCATCTAGGGGTTTCAAGTAGGACACCATCAGTTTAAGTGTTCACTTTTCGCGGACGATATGCTTTGCACCCTGACCAAGCCCCTTCTCTCTATACCAGCACTCATATCCACTATAAAAGACTTCAGCTAAATCTCGGGCCTCCAATCCTTGCAAAAGGATATTTCTCTTTCAATGGAATCCATCTTACTTGGGATACACATAAAAAAACTTATCTCAATCCTAGAACAAGCTATTCCAATTAATGGCTTTAGCATTCAAAATACACATAGCTACCCGGGCCCGGATGGATTTACAAATCTCTATTACCAAACTTTTATAGACTTGTTATTACCCCACTTAGCCACACTTTTCAATCAAATTTTAGAAGGCTCTCCCATGCCACAAGAACTAAACCATGCAAATATGATATGTTTCCCGAAAGAACGACGAGACCCATTAGAATTTAAAAATTACTGCCCCATATCACTCCTAAACGGGGATATAAAAATTTTGGCCAAATTAATGGCAAACAGAATTTCGCGATTTCTCCCCTCCATAATCCATAAAGACCAGGACCATAGACAAACGGGGGACAATATCAGACGGACACAAAATTTAATCTCATGGTCATCCCAACATCAAATACCCACATGCCTTTTGGCGTTAGATATAGAAAAGGCCTTTGATACGTTGGAATAGCCTTATTTAAAAGCAGTATTACAGAAATTTGGGTTTGCAGGCAAATTTATGAACTTGATAGATACATACTACAAATCCCTGTCAGCCAGATTAAAACTCCCGGGAGATCGCTTACAACACATAAAGATTTAAAGGGGCAAAAACAAATTTTTAGATTTATTTGGAATCATAAAGCCCCGAGGATCTCAAAAAATAATATGTATAGACCAAAAGGGAAAGGGGGCCTATCATGCCCGAATCTCAAACTGTATTACAAGGCAGCACAGCTGGCTTTCATTCCTATGGCGCATTCTCCCACACATAAGCCGCTCTGGGTATTTATGGAAAATGTAAGCATGTCACCTTATACATGGGATACAGTAATATGGATTCCAGGCTTGTATACTTTTTTGAGAAACTTGAAAAACCCGTTGATTAAGCACTCATTAAAAATATGGACGGAGATGAACTGGACACAAAAACTGGACACTCGGGTATCAGATCTTACCCCTATGGTACCCAATCCCCACTTTAAGATACATCTTCCAGAAATCTCTTTCAGTTGGTGGAAGTCTCAGAACCTACTAAGGGTTGGTCCATGGTGGCATGACGACAAAATAATGACCTTTGAGCAAGTGAGAGATAGATACAATTTACCCCTGGCTGAACACTATAATTTTTGCAGGATACATCATTTTATATATACGATAAGTGGTAGGGGAACCCCCCAAAGAAACACCTGGCTACTCAAAAAATGTAGGGATTCCCCCCTGGTATTATTAGCCTCATGTATGAACTATTTAATGAAAACTCATGGGCAAACAAACCAGACTATACCAAAGCCTAGGAGAGGGATTTGTGCACCGAGTTGGCAGACAGCACATGGGATAAAAGTTGGCGAGGCTTAAGTAGGGGATCTTTAAATTATAGTCTGCTTGAGACTTCAATAAAGGTCCTACACAGGACACATATTACTCCTTTTAAGCTAAATAAATGGGATCCAAAACGGAGCAGCTCATGTTTTAGGAACAGTAGTAATGAGGCTACATTTATTCATGTCTGTTGGGAGTGTTCAGCAGTCATAAGACTATGGGAAGAAACATGCTTACTAGCTTCTAAAATGTTTAAGATTCAGATTTCTGCTTATATAGAAAACTGCATGCTGGGTGTTCCGCATGTCTGTCTCTCGCCCGCTCAAAATAGGCTATTAAAGTTCATCATGTTGGCCACAGAGAACCATATAGCCAGACAATGGAAATCGGATACCCTACACTTTCAGGTGGTTAAAAATAAATTAAACCTTATCCTTATAAATGAACGCCTTACCCATTTAGTAGACAACTCCATGGATACATTTTGAGATATATGGTCTCCGTGGCTGCAATTAAGGGATAGCATATCATCTGGAGACAATTAAAGAAATTTAGGTCCGGAATAGGGGCTCCCCTAAATGGGAGAGAATATTCTCAAGAGAACGGGATGGATGGAGGTGTGTGTGGGGCGGAGGACGGAGGTAAGTGCTATATTTTACATCATATTTATGTAAAAAAGGGGGATGTTTGTGGACCTTTCGCTTTCCCAACATGTTAAATGTTAAAATTTGTTATTTTTTTTCCCAATTATAGTCTGATTCATGACTTAAAGGGAATCAACATAAAACAAACTGAATTAAAGCTATATTAATAACTGAAAAGTAAAATAATATATATGTTTTTAGGCTACAGGTACAACCAAATCCAGATAACATACTAGCCCTGGATATGGTATAAGCTCCAAGATTATGGAATGGAAAGGGGTAAACTGAGTATTAATAGAGATAAGGTAACTCAGCGATGTATTAACATGTATGGATATATATGTAACATGGAAATTGTTGTTTGAATATGATATATTACCTGACCTAATAAAATATTTTTTGAAAGAAAAAATACACATAGCTAGTAGTTGGAAAACACCAAATTAAAACTTTCAGGAATTAATAAAAAAAATCAACTATTTACTACTCAACAAGAGATTAAACCATGTAGTCTTGGATAGAATCACCCAGTTCCAGACAATTTGGGATCCCTGGATAACATCCCCATTTAGTGCCCCCCTAATATAATAAAACATTTGTTAATGGTTGAAGCGACTCGGGGGAAGGACCGGAGTGGGGGAGCCCTGGAGGAGACCCTTCAGAAGCAACCGGCGGCAAAATCATCCGAGGAAAGGAGAGGTCGCCTACTGAAGCCTGCCCTAGGGTAACCCAAGGGCGATTGAGCAGGTTAGATATTGTAAATAATAAGCTACTGCTGGAGTGATGATAGATAATAGGACTTTGGTGTTAACTGCTGATATACTCTTTACTATTGTCTGTTTTACCATGTCTTAGGTTTCTCTTAAAAATTGCAATCACAGTAAAAAAAAAGAAAATTTATTAACCAAAAAAGTAAAAATAAGAAGGCCTAGCCAGCTAATTTTAACAAAATGTCTTCATTGTAAATATGTATTTTTGCACAACTGTTATGTTATGCAAGACTGTTCAATATGCTTTCTTTTTCATTACATGCCGTACGCCTTCTGACACAAAAATGTAAATTAAAAAATTAGTTATGGTTGCAGCCACTGCTGTTGCAGCGGCCAGAAAAATTGACCTTTGTTCCCCAGGCAGAAAGTGCCATAAAACATTGCGTCTTCTTGAACCCTAGTTGGTGGCGGATAAGTCACGCAAGTCATCCGGCATTCACAGATAACATACAGCAGCGTGTGGACCATTTTTAGCCGAAGGCAGCTCATGTCATCAGGCCTTTTTCAGTCGAATGTATCGCCCAGTGTCAGTCCCTTCGGGATCCATCACTCATTCATCTTTATAAAGGTGAGGCAATCTAGACTTTTTTGCCCTAGGCGACTTCTCTTCTCGGTGACAAAACCTCCTGCTGCACTGAAGGTCCTTTCTGACAGGACACTTGAAGGGTGGCAGGCCAGAAGTTCAATTGCAAATTGGGATAGCTCATGCCACAGGTCTAGCCTGCATACCCAGTAGTCAAGGGGTTCATCGCTCCTCAGAGTGTCGATATCTGCAGTTAAGGCGAGGTAGTCTGCTACCTGTCGGTCAAGTCGTTCTCTGAGGGTGGATCCCGAAGGGCTGTTGCGATGCGTAGGACTGAAAAAGGTCCGCATGTCCTCCATCAACAACACGTCTTTTAAACGTCCTGTCCTTGCCGGCGTGGTCGTGGGAGGAGGATTACTTTCACCTCTTCCCCTGTTATATTGCCCTTGTGCTGTGACATCACCCTTATATGCTGTGTAAAGCATACTTGTTAATTTGTTTTGGACCTGCTGCATCCTTTCTGACTTGCGGTAATTTGGTAACAATTCAGGCACTTTCTGCTTATACCGGGGGTCTAGTAGCGTGCACACCCAGTACAGGTCGTTCCCCTTCAGCCTTTTTATACGAGGGTCCTGCGACAGGCACGACAGCATGAAGGACCCCATTAGCACAAGGTTGGATGCCGAGCTACACATGTCCCGTTCCTCGTCCTCAGTGATAACGCTGAAGATATGTTCTTCCCCCCAGCCACGTACAACACCACGGGTACCAGATAGGTGACAACGAGCACCCTGGGATGCCTGTTGTGATTGGTCTTCCTCCTCCCCCTCAAAGCCACATTCCTCCTCTGACTCCTCTTCCTCACAATCCTCTTCCAGCGTTGCCGCAGGTCCAGCAAGTGATGCTGATAAGGCTGTTTCTGGTGGTGATGGTGACCACAACTCTTCCTCGTCACGATCATCTACGGCCTGATCCAGCAATCTTTGCAGGGCATGCTCCAGGAAGAAAACAAATGGTATGATGTCTCTGATGGTGCCTTCGGTGCGACTGACAAGGTTTGTCACCTCCTCAAAAGGACGCATGAGTCTACAGGCATTGCGAATTAACGTCCAGTAACGTGGCAAAAAAATCCCCAGCTCCGCAGAGGCTGTCCTAGCACCCCGGTCATACAAATACTCATTAATGGCTTTTTCTTGTTGGAGCAGGCGGTCGAACATTAGGAGTGTTGAATTCCAACGTGTGGGGCTGTCACAAATCAAGCGCCTCACTGGCATGTTGTTTCGCCGCTGGATATCTGAAAAGTGCGCCATGGCCGTGTAGGAACACCTGAAATGGCCACACACTTTTCTGGCCTGCTTCAGGACGTCCTGTAAGCCTGGATACTTATGGACAAAGCGTTGTACGATCAGATTACACACATGTGCCATGCACGGCACATGCGTCAACTTGCCCAAATTCAATGCCGCCAACAAATTTCTTCCGTTGTCACAAACCACTTTGCCAATCTCCAGTTGGTGCGGAGTCAGCCATTGATCCACCTGTGCGTTCATGGCGGACAGGAGTGCTGGCCCGGTGTGACTCTGCTTTCAGGCAAGTCAACCCCAAGACGGCATGACACTGCCGTATCCGGGATGTGGAATAGTATCTGGGGAGCTGGGGGGGTGCCGTTGATGTGGAGCAAGAAGCAGCAGAAGAGGACTTAGCTGAGGAGGTTATGGAAGAGGATGGAGTAGGAGTAGTAGAGGAGGTGGCAGCAGGCCTGCCTGCAAGTCGTGGCGGTGTCACCAACTCCTCTGCAGAGCCACTCATTCCATGATTGGCAGGCGTCATCAGGTTTACCCAATGCGCAGTGTAGGTGATATTCCTGCCCTGACCATGCTTTGCAGACGAGGTATCAGTGGTCAGATGGACCCTTGCCCCAACACTGTGTGCCAGAGATGCCATTACTTCCTTTTGCACAATCGAGTACAGGTTGGGGATTGCCTTTTGGGCAAAGAAATTTCGGCCGAGTACCTTCCACTGCGGTATCCCAATTGCTACAACATTTTTGAACGCCTCAGACTCCACCAGCTTGTATGGTAAAAGCTGGCGGGCTAAGAGTTCAGACTAGCCAGCTGTCAGACGCCGGGCAAGGGGGTGACTTTGTGGCATTTTTCTTCTTACGCTCAAACATGCCCTTGACAGACACCTGACTGTGGGGAGATGAGCAGGAACAGCAAGAGGCGAGAGACGGAGTGGCGGATGGTTGAGAGGGGGCAAGGAGGACAGCAGTGGTTGACGTGGATGAAGATGCTGGACCAGGAGGAGGATGGCGGCTTTGAGTTTGTGTGCTGCTTGTACTCATGTGTTGATCCCATTGGCGTTTGTGATGTGACATTATGTGCCTTCGCAAAGCAGTTGTACCTAGGTGGGCGTTGGACTTCCCACGACTCAGTTTCTTTTGGCACAGGTTGCAAATGGCATCGCTGTTGTCAGAGGCAGACACACAAAAAAAATGCCACACTTCTGAGCTCTGCGGTTGACGGCATTCTGGTGGTGGCAACAGCATGCGTTGATTGGCGTGCTGTCTGGCTGACCCCGGGTGCTGATGCATGCTGTCTGACTGTGCCACTAGCTCGTTGCGTTGACCTCCCTCTGCTTCCAACTCGTCTCCTCCTCCTCTCTGTCTCCCCATCTGAACTTTACCCCTGTTCTTCTTCTCTTCTAGCGGCACCCACGTGACATCCACTGACGCATCGTCATCATCATCACCCGCCTCACTTGTATCTGACAACTGAACAAAGGAAGCAGCAGCGGGTACATCATCATCATCACATCGTACGTACATGTGTGTACTGCTGCCTGACTGAGACATATCCCTGTTATCTACATCCTCTGGCAATATTGGTTGCGCATCACTAATTTCTTCAAACTGATGTGTAAATAACTCTTCTGACTGATCAATTGAATCGGCTGTGGTACTAGTGTTGGTGGTGGCAGCAGGCATGCGAGTGATAACTTGAGAGGTGCCCGAAGCTAAGCTGGAGGAGGATGGTGCGTCAATGTTCCAAGCGGAAGCTGTAGAAGATTGGGTGTCCTGTGTTAGCCAGTCAACTACGTCCGCTGAACTTTTCAAGTTCAGGGTAATTGACCTCTGAACACTGGGCATTATTGTAGGGCCAAAGGGAATCACAGCACCACGACCACGACGGCCCCTGCGGGGTGTCCTGCCTCTGCCTGTCATTTTTTTTCCGATTAGTGGTACTATGCGTGCAAGCTACTGTAACAACAGATTTGAGTGGCACTGTGCCCTTGCAGAAGTTGACAGAGTAGACGCTGTAGGCCTGACACAGACGCTTGCAGACAAGTAACTGCTATTCAATGTATTGCAGTCAAAATTTTATTCTTTGTTTAAATGTGCACTACTGACTGTTACACCAGATATGAGTGGTGGCACTGACTGGGCAAGTGGGCACAGTATACGATGTGAGCCCAAGACACACACGCTGGCAGGCAGGCAAATGAAATTAGATTACACAGAAAAAAAGTGTTGTTTTTTTTAAATGTAGAGTGCTGGTACACCACTAGATTGGATTGGTTGAACTTGACACAATACTTGTAAGCCTGACACACACACTGGCTAGCGGTCAGGCAAATGAACTTAGATGTAAGAAAATAAAATTATTGTTTTTTTAAATGTAGACTGCTGGTACACCACTAGATTGGATTGGTTAAACTTGGCACAATACTTTTAAGCCTGACACACACACTGGCTAGCGGTCAGGCAAATGAACTTAGATTGGCGGTCAGGCAAATGAACTTAGATTTAAGAAAATAAAATTATTGTTTTTTTAAATGTAGACTGCTGGTACCCCAACTAGATTGTATTGGTTGAACTTGGCACAGTGTATTTTATCATTATGAGAAACATGTTCTGTAAACTAAATAAAAATCATTTTGGGAGGTTGAGACAAAAGGAAACCGGATGGGGGGATACCGAGCAGAGCACAACATCTACAGTCCACTGGGAGACAAACTCATCCATTCCCCCAGTGGACAAAGCCAGGTGGTACTCTGCCCGGATACGGGAGCGCACCAGCACCAGGAACATGGCCTCAGGTGACAAGGGAACCTCCCCTATCAAACACTGCTTCCTGGACTTATATATAGCCAATTTGGCTAATGCCAGGAGCAGGTTGATGAGGAGGTCCCTGGCCTTATTGCCCCGGGACACTGGGCGCCCAAAAATAAAAATGTGAGGGGAGAAATGCAGCCAGAACTGCAGGAGGAGGCCCCTCAAGAGTGACAAGAGGGGCTGCAGTCTGGCGCAACTAAAATAAATATGATACACGGACTCTCCCTTGCCACAGAATTGACAAGTGGAGGGAGAGTCCGTGAATTTAGCTAAGTACTCTCCCGTGCTCAGTGCACCATGGAGCACTCTCCAACTCAAGTCCCCGGTGGGTCGTGGAACTAAATCAGAATAAAGTTCCCTCCACCGGGGCCTCTTGCCCTCGTCAGCTGGTAGGACCCGCCTCCAGATGGTATCGGGACGGGTCACGAGGGCAAGGAAGTGCACTGTATGGAGCACGAGAGAATATAAGCTCTTCCTCGGCATGCAGCAAAAGCATGCTGAGGGTATGTCCCTCAACTTTGAGAGGTTGGGGACAGGAGGAGCCTGAGGGGAAACACGGGGCTTGTGTCCAATGCAAACAGCCGGAGCAGGGGTGTTGAAAGGTGCATGTGGCACTCCGGCCTGCAAAGCCCCGCGAAGAAGAGGTGCGCGAGTCGGGGGAGATGGCATCCCTAATCTCCTGGAGCAAGCGCCCTGAGACTTTGGGCGTCACATATCCCAATCAGAACGCCCGTATTCCAGGAGATCCCCGACTCGGGTCATCCGTGCATGACTAAGGCGGCGGATGATACTGGGGGACTGTAACATTGGAGCCCCCACTGCTGGATTAAATAGCAGGGGCTCCGTGAATATTTCATCCCCCAAAGGCACGCCCTGCCTGGTCACGGAGACCATGCTCCAGGCCTTGAGGGTTTCCTGGTAGTATGCCGGCAACACCGAGAGGTCTCTCCCAAACCCCTCGGGCCTGATCAGAAGTAATTGCCGGTCATAACTAAGGTTGCGCAACTGGTGATAAAAGCTGGATGCCAGTGCGCACCACTGCGGAGAGGGATCTGCATATAGGTATCTCTGCAGGTACTGAAGGTGGACGGTGGACAACTGGGAGTACACACACACTACTCCCTGTCCACCCTCCACCAAAGGCAGACTTGCCACCCCTGCAAAGACCCAATGCCTTCCCATCCAGAGGAAATCTAACAAATTCCTCTGGATATTGGTGACAAACTCGGGGGTCGGACTCAGACAAATCAGCCGGTGCCAGATCTGAGAAGCCACCAGCTGATTCACCACTAGAGTCCGCCCCCTAAGGGAAAGCATTTTTGCTAGACCCCTCCATCGTCCCAGACGAGAGAGGACACTGCCCTCTAACTCCCTCCAGTTGTCTGGGACGGAAGCGTCCGCAGCGGACAGGTAGACCCCCAGATATTTAAAGACATCTGCCTCCCACGTGATGTCACGAAACGTGGGAGGCAAAGAGTCTACCTGTAAATTACCCTCTAAAAGGCCTGTGCATTTGGACCAGTTGATCTGAGCGGAGGAGGCAGCTGAATATACCTCCTGGCACTGTTTTGCCAGCTCAAGATCAACTGGATCCTGGGCCACGAGGAGCACATCGTCAGCGTAAGCTGAAAGGACAATCCGCATGTCTGGATCTTTTAGCACCAGCCCTGTGAGCCTTTTCCTCAGTAGGCAGAGGAAAGGCTCGATGGCCAGTGCATATAACTGTCCAGACAAGGGACATCCTTGACGCACCCCTCGTCCAAATACCAAAGGTGCTGTTAGGGACCAATTGATTTTAAGTAAACACTCTGCAGAGGCGTACAGCGTTCTTATAAAGCCCACAAACTGTGGGCCAAAGCCGTACGCTTGCAGAGTGGCTATGAGGTAACCATGGTCCACCCTGTCAAACGACTTCTCTTGATCTAAAGAGAGAAAGGCGAGTGACAGACCAGTCCTGCGAGAATAATGCAATAGATCCCGGACCAGAAAGATACTATCAAAGATAGTCCGGCCCGGGATCGCATAGGACTGGTCACGGTGAAAAAATTCTGCCAGCACAGACCCAAGTCTAAGCGAGATGGCTTTAGCTACAATCTTGTAGTCTGTGCTGAGCAGAGAGACCGGTCGCCAGTTCTTAATAAGCCGGAAATCCCCCTTTTTGGGCAGCAGGGCAAGTACTGCCCTGCGACAAGACAGGGGCATCTCCCCGGTCTCCAGGGCTTCCCCAAGGACCAGATGGAAATCAAGTCCCAGAGTCTCCCAGAAAAATTGGAAAAACTCTACAGTCAGTCCGTCCAGTCCTGGAGACTTCTCACAGGACATGGCACGGAGAGCTTCAGTGAGCTCTTGAAAAGATAGTGGTATATCAAGCCGCTCTCTTACACCCTCCCTGACTGTGGGGAGCCCCTCCCATAGCACCCTGCAGGCGTCTGGAGAAATGATATCCGGAGAGTAAAGATCTTTATAAAAGTTCCGGGCTCTATCCCGGATACTCTCCGGATCTGTAAGGGGGGCACCGTCTTCATCTAGAAGACAGGTGATGTGCCTACTGTTACCCCCCTTTTTCTCCAGTGAGTAGAAGAGGCGCGAGCCGCGGTCTAGATCTTTGAGAAAACCTAAGCGGCTGCGCACGTATGCCCCCTTGGCCTGGTGTCGTTCCAGGTCACAGAGGACACTCTTCCTCTCTACATACTCGCTCTGCAGGGATTGGTCCCTACAAGTGAACAGCCTCTGCTCCAGATGGAGTACCTCCCCCCGGAGTGACTCCAACTCAGCTTCGCGCTGCCCACTCGCACCCTTGGTATATTCCTGACACAGAAGTCGCAAATTAACTTTGCCCACGTCCCACCACAGTTTTAACGTGGCAAAGTCCCCCTTGCAACCCCTCCAGTCCGTCCAAAACTCCCGGATCAATGTCACGAGCCCCTGGTCCTTCAACAAAGCATTGTTGAAGTGCCAATAGGCGGCTCGTGGCGCTGTTGGAGTTAGCGCCACCGTCACAGACACACAGTTGTGGTCTGTGAACGGAGCCAGCCTAATGGCACAAGAACCGACTCGTGACATATAGTGACTAGATATATATAGTTTGTCGATCCGGGAGTGGGACACCAGACCGGCTCTCACCCTGACGTAGGTGAAACCGTCTGATGCCCCTGGGTTCTGCTCTCGCCAGATGTCCTCCAGGGAGAAGCGGGCGATGATCTCCCGCAGGGCTGACGCAGAAGGCGGGGTACGGCTCTGGACTATTCTGGTCCAGAGCGTCGAGGGTGCAGTTGAAATCACCCCCGAGTACCAAACACTCATCTGCGTCAACCGTCTCCAAAAACTGGGACAGTCTGGCGAGGAACCTCACTCTCTCGGGCCCTCCAGCATGGGCATATATATTAACTAGGTTAATGATGCTACCCTGCTCTCGGACCCGGAGGTGGATTAGACGGCCTGGGATAACAGCTTTCACAAGCAGCAGCTCTGGCTGAAAAGACTCTGAGAACAGGGTCACCACTCCACATGACGCCGATGTGAAGTGGCTGAAGAAGACCCTGCCTCTCCACTCCAGTTGCCACGAGGTCTCAGCCTCTGGAGTGGTGTGAGTTTCCTGCAGGAAGCTCACAGAGTACCCTCCCTGATATAAATAGGAGAGTACCTGGAACCTGCGGAAACTGTCTTGACAGCCATTGGTATTTAGCGTGCTGATGTGCAAAGCCATTACTGCGTGTCAGGAATTGTGGGTTTCTCAGACCCTTGAGACTGCTGATAGGACACGCACATTTTATAGAATTTCCGGACGCGGAAATGCTCCGCAGTCCCAGAATTCTTGGCCCTAGTGCTGACCACTAGATATTGCTGGAGAGAGTGGAGAATAAACAACATATTCTTCCACCTCTCCAAGGCCAACCACACCTTCCTTTTCTTTTGTCCATGAAGGGTGCTCTCAAAGAATAGATCTATTTCCTTGACAGGGATAACATCCCCAGAATCTGATGTTCCTTCTAGTGGGTCACCCCTGGGCTCCTCTTGGCTGAGGGCTTTTACTCAATCCTCCCCGGCTGGAGTCAGTTTCCTCAGCTTTATTCTCAGGGACCCCCTCTTAGATGATACAGAAGGAGTCCCTTTAGCACCCTTCAAGGTAAATATTGGACCCTTGGATTGCTGCTGCACCCCTGTAGCTTCAGGAGTGCATTCAGGGGTAGCTGGCTGGACAGCAGTGGCTGGCATGGCTTCCTTAATGGAAGCCTTGGATTCTTTATATGCCTCCTCTGCCAGTTCCACCGCTGCTTGCTCAGCTTGGATGGCACCGATGTTAGGGTCAGTGGACGGCTGAGGAGGGTAGACAGGCTCTCCCATGATGTTAACAGGAAAACCTGTTTTATCACCCTCCCCCATTTCCACTTCCCCTTGTGTCCCATCCCCCCTGACAGACAAATCCATGGGGTCCTGAATGGGGGTCATGCCTATATTCCCCCCCCTCCAGTAGTGACTCGGCCTGGGGCTCTAACAAAGCCCGAGGTACGTCACTAGAGAGTGACACTGGAGGAGGAGACTGACTGGTGCCCTTGAAGCTCAGAACCTCAGGGACACTGACTACCCATTCAGCAGGGGCTTCATTGGGACCCCCCTCAAAGGCCAGAGGCAGAACCTGATCTTTCTTGTCTACCCCTGCCTCACTTAGGAGACCCTCTTGCCCCTGCTTTTCCTCCAGACCCTTTTCCACATTAACCCCTATAGGGTCTGGAGAGAGAGATGTGTGGTCTACCACCGGCTGGCTGAGCTTAATAACCGGGCCAGACAATGTCACCGGATTAGGAGGAGATGTTTTGTTCCTCTTCTTGCTTTTAGAGGGAGGTGCTCCACTATAGAGCACTTCCCATTTATCAGCAACTTCCTTGTTGTTTTATGCTTCCTCTTCCTGGGGACGTCACTCCTGGAAGAGGAGCTGCTACTAGCTGCCTTCCCTGCAGAGGGCTTATTATCCCTCTGCTTACACTGTGCCCCCACACTAACTGATGTAATTATGGTGGGGGCAGATTGAGATTTTGGAGATGCAGCTGTGACACTGGGAGGACCGGTGACATTCTTCCCCTTTTTCCCTGTGTCTGCAGTCTTGCTGGAGACCACAGACACAGATGGCTTTTTTGGGGAAGAAGGGGGTTTGGAGGCCTTGGTGGTGGCTTGAGGAACGGCCTCCTTGCCTGATCTCTGTGGGGGGGCTATGACCCTTGAGGTCCCCGCTGTTATGGGCTCAGCGGGGATGGGTGCTGTACTGACGGAGGTGCCATTTGCTGGGGCTGGGGCATGATGCTTTACATTAGGACAATTCCTACGTGTATGCCCCTACCACTTGCAATGATAGCACTGCACCTCCATAGTGCTGTAAAAAATGCTGAAGAGCACACCCTCAAATGGAACCCCAAAAGACCCCTCAATGTTTTCTGCGCCCTGAGGCAGGCACATTTGTACCTGCCTCTTGAAAGAGAGTACATGACGAAGTGCTCTCTCTCTGCAACCCAGGGGAATTTTAATAAATGGTGTTTTTACTTCCCCTAGGGTTAGCAGGTGGGGGCGCAGGAGGGAGTCTGGTAGGAAGGGGGGCACATTAGAGAGTGTTACTTTTGTGCCCAACCCTTCCAGGGGTTCTATTGGGACATATAATCCCCCCACTTTGATGCCTCTCTGTATAAGTATGTGAGCAGCAGCCAGCGTACGGGTAAAGAAAACTGCTTTCCCGTACATTTTGCTGGCTGCTACTATAACAGAGGGGCTGATGACATTAGCTGCAGCACGCAGATAGATATCAATGCTGTAGACCCCAGACATCTGACATTTAACCCCATGCTTCCTGGTGATCTGCCCCTCAGCCCCAGCGGTGGTATTACTGGGGCTAGCAGAAACCACCTGTGACCAGGTATTAGCCACAGGAGTAGGTCTGCTGGCAGAACCACCAGGACCTGGGGCTGCCTTATCTGCCTGGGGCCTAGGCTGTGCAGTGCTGCAGCTAGGATTTTCAGGGGCCATTATTCCCCCTTTTGACCCCTGAGGCTTCTTAATGGTCTTATCCCTCATGTTTAGACCCTTTTTTTTTTTAGTTTATTTGTTTTATTTATTTTTATTTTTTGTTTTATGATTTTCTACTGTTTTCTTTTTTTTTTTTTAAATATAAAAGTGTGAAAAAGAAACAAAAAGACAAAACTAAGGGAGACAAAACTAAGGGAGAGAGAGAGAAGATGTTTAGCAGTGGAAGGGTTAATGGCCTGTTGCAAGGTGTTGCTAATTGCAACAACACAGAGAACACAGAGGCTTTTTAACCCCTCTGTGTCTCTGTGTCAGATCTTAAAAAAGCCTTTTAAACAAAACTTGTTTTCCCCCCACGGCTTACAAAGAGGTTACTTGTCTTCTCTCACCCCAAAACATAAAACCCAACACCAAACAAACAAAACTTTAACAAAACCTGAAAAACTTTTAAAAAAAAGTCAAAGTAAAAAAAGCTCCAGGAGTGAAGGTGAAGTGCTAAGGGAGGTGTGTGGCAAAGTATCCAGGAGACAGCTCACTCTCCTGGGATAGAGAGCTGAGCCTGACCCCCAGAAAACTAAAAATTAAATTAAACTAAGAACAATACCACAAAAACTCCCAAAAATGAACAACACCGTGCACAAAGTGCTAATAAACAGAAAGGTGTTAAAATAAAACTTGTATTTGAGGGACTAAGACCCTAAAAAGCCTTTTGTTTAGAGCTCAAGCATGCACACAACATGCTCTCTGAGAACTTGGCACAGTATATTTTAAACTTTATGAAAGACATGTTCTGTAAACTAAATAAAAATCATATTAGGAGGTTGAGACAAAAAGAAACCGGATGGGGGGATACCGAGCAGAGCACACCATCTACAGCCCACTGGGAGACAAACTCACCCATTCCCCCAGTGTACAAAGCCAGGTGGTACTCTGCCCGGATACGGGAGCGCACCAGCACCCGGAACATGGCCTCAGGTGACAAGGGAACCCCCCCTCTCAAACACTGCTTCCTGGACTTATATATAGCCAATTTGGCTAATGCCAGGAGCAGGTTGACGAGTAGGTCCCTGGCCTTATTGCCCCTGGACACTGGGCGCCCAAAAATAAAAATGTGAAGGGAGAAATGCAGCCAGAACTGCAGGAGGAGGCCCCTCAAGAGTGACAAGAGGGGCTGCAGTCTGGCGCAACTAAAATAAATATGATACACGGACTCTCCATTGCCACAGAATTGACAAGTGGAGGGAGAGTCCGTGAATTTAGCTAAGTACTCTCCCGTGCTCAGTGCACCATTGAGCACTCTCCAACTCAAGTCCCCGGTGGGTCGTGGAACTAAATCAGAATAAAGTTCCCTCCACCTGGGGCTCTTGCCAACGTCAGCTGGTAGGACCCGCCCTCCAGATGGTATCGGGACGGGTCACGAGGGCAAGGAAGTGCACTGTATGGAGCACGAGAGAATATAAGCTCTTCCTCGGCATGCTGCGAAAGCATGCTGAGGGTATGTCCCTCAACTTTGAGAGGTTGGGGACAGGAGGAGCCTGAGGGGAAACACGGGGCTTGTGTCCAATGCAAACAGCCGGAGCAGGGGTGTTGAAAGGTGCATGTGGCACTCCGGCCTGCAAAGCCCCGCGAAGGAAGGTGCGCGAGTCGGGGGAGATGGCATCCCTAATCTCCTGGAGCAAGCGCCCTGAGACTTTGGGCGTCACATATGCCAAACGGAGTGCAAGCTCCTGGGGTGACACCCAATCAGAACGCCCGTATTCCAGGAGATCCCCGACTCGGGTCATCCGTGCATGACTAAGGCGGCGGATGATACTGGGGGACTGTAACATTGGAGCCCCCACTGCTGGATTAAATAGCAGGGGCTCCGTGAATATTTCATCCCCCAAAGGCACGCCCTGCCTGGTCATGGAGACCATGCTCCAGGCCTTGAGGGTTTCCTGGTAGTATGCCAGCAACACCGAGAGGTCTCTCCCAAACCCCTCGGGCCTGATCAGAAATAATTGCCGGTCATACCCCAGGTTGCGCAACTGGCGATAAAGGCTGGATGCCAGTGCGCACCACTGCGGAGAGGGATCTGCATATAGGTATCTCTGCAGGTACTGAAGGCGGAAGGTGGACAACTGGAGCACACACAAACTACTCCCTGTCCACCATCCACCAAAGGCAGACTTGCCACCCCTGCAGAGACCCAATGCCTTCCCATCCAGAGGAAATCTAACAAATTCCTCTGGATATTGGTGACAAACTCAGGGGTCGGACTCAGACAAATCAGCCGGTGCCAGATCTGAGAAGCCACCAGCTGATTCACCACTAGAGACCACCCCCTAAGGGAGAGCATTTTTGCTAGACCCCTCCATCGTCCCAGACGAGAGAGGACACTGCCCTCCAACTCCCTCCAGTTGTCTGGGACGGAAGCATCCGCAGCGGACAGGTAGACCCCCAGATATTTAAAGACATCTGCCTCCCACGTGATGTCATGAAACGTGGGAGGCAAAGAGTCTACCTGTAAATTACCCTCTAAAAGGCCTGTGCATTTGGACCAGTTGATCTGAGCGGAGGAGGCAGCTGAATATACCTCCTGGCACTGTTTTGCCAGCTCAAGATCAACTGGATCCTGGGCCACGAGGAGCACATCGTCAGCATAAGCTGAAAGAACAATCCGCATGTCTGGATCTTTTAGCACCAGCCCTGTTAGCCTTTTCCTCAGTAGGCAGAGGAAAGGCTCGATGGCCAGTGCATATAACTGTCCAGACAAGGGACATCTTTGACGCACCCCTCGTCCAAATACCAAAGGTGCTGTTAGGGACCAATTGATTTTAAGTAAACACTCTGCAGAGGCGTACAGCGTTCTTATAAAGCCCACAAACTGTGGGCCAAAGCCGTACGCTTGCAGAGTGGCTATGAGGTAACCATGGTCCATCCTGTCAAACGCCTTCTCTTGATCTAAAGAGAGAAAGGCGAGTGACAGACCAGTCCTGCGAGAATAATGCAATAGATCCCGGACCAGAAAGATACTATCAAAGATAGTCCGGCCCGGGATCGCATAGGATTGGTCAGGGTGAACCAATTCTGCCAGCACAGACCCAAGTCTAAGCGAGATGGCTTTAGCTACAATCTTGTAGTCCGTGCTGAGCAGAGAGACCTGTCGCCAGTTCTTAATAAGCCGGAGATCCCCCTTTTTGGGCAGCAGGGCAAGTACTGCCCTGCGACAAGACAGGGGCATCTCCCCGGTCTCCAGGGCTTCCCCAAGGACCAGATGGAAATCAGGTCCCAGAGTCTCCCAGAAAAATTGGAAAAACTCTACAGTCATTCCGTCCAGTCCTGGAGACTTCTCACAGGACATGGCACGGAGAGCTTCAGAGAGCTCTTGAAAAGATAGTGGTATATCAAGCCGCTCTCTTACACCCTCACTGACTGTGGGGAGCCCCACCCATAGCAGCCTGCAGGCGTCTGGAGAAATGGGATCCGGAGAGTAAAGATCTTTATAAAAGTTCCGGGCTCTGTCCCGGATACTCTCCGGATCTGTAAGGGGGGCACCGTCTTCATCTAGAAGACAGGTGATGTGCCTACTGTTACCCCCCTTTTTCTCCAGTGAGTAGAAGAGGCGCGAGCCGCGGTCTAGATCTTTGAGAAAACCTAAGCGGCTACGCACGTATGCCCCCTTGGCTTGGTGTCGTTCCAGGTCACAGAGGACACCCTTCCTCTCTACATACTCGCTCTGCAGGGATTGGTCCCTACAAGTGAACAGCCTCTGCTCCAGATGGAGTACCTCCCCCCGGAGTGACTCCAACTCAGCTTCGCGCTGCCCACTCGCACCCTTGGTATATTCCTGACACAGAAGTCGCAAATGAACCTTGCCCACGTCCCACCACAGTTTTAACGTGGCAAAGTCCCCCTTGCAACCCCTCCAGTCCATCCAAAACTCCCGGATCAATGTCACGAGCCCCTGGTCCATCAACAAAGCATTGTTGAAGTGCCAATAGGCGGCTCGTGGCGCTGTTGGCGTTAGCGCCACCGTCACAGACACACAGTTGTGGTCTGTGAATAGAGCCAGCCTAATGGCACAAGAACCGACTCGTGACATATAGTGACTAGATATATATAGTCTGTCGATCCGGGAGTGGGACACCAGACCGGCTCTCACCCTGACGTAGGTGAAACCGTCTGATGCCCCTGGGTTCTGCTCTCGCCAGATGTCCTCCAGGGAGAAGCGGGCGATGATCTCCTGCAGGGCTGACGCAGAAGGCGGGTACGGCTCTGGACTATTCTGGTCCAGAGCGTCGAGGGTGCAGTTGAAATCACCCCCGAGTACCAAACACTCATCTGCGTCAACCGTCTCCAAAAACTGGGACAGTCTGGCGAGGAAGCTCACTCTCTCGGGCCCTCCAGCAGGGTCATATATATTAACTAGGTTAATGATGCTACCCTGCTCTCGGACCCGGAGGTGGATTAGACGGCCTGGGATAACAGCTTTCACAAGCAGCAGCTCTGGCTGAAAAGACTCTGAGAACAGGGTCACCACTCCACATGACGCCGATGTGAAGTGGCTGAAGAAGACCCTGCCTCTCCACTCCAGTTGCCACGAGGCCTCAGCCTCTGGAGTGGTGTGCGTTCCTCAGACCCTTGAGACTGCTGATAGGACACGCACATTTTATAGAATTTCCGGACGCGGAGTGCCCTAGTGCTGACCACTAGATATTGCTGGAGAGAGTGGAGAATAAACGACATATTCTTCCACCTCTCCCATGCCAGCCGCACCTTCCTTTTCTTTTGTCCATGAAGGGTGCTCTCAAGGAATAGATCTATTTCCTTGACAGGGATTACACACCCAGAATCTGATGTTCCTTCTAGTGGGTCACCCCTGGGCTCCTCTAGGCTGAGGGCTTTTACTCCATCCTCCCCGGCTGGAGTCAGTTTCCTCAGCTTTATTCTCAGGGACCCCCTCTTAGATGATACAGAAGGAGTCCCTTTAGCACCCTTCAAGGTAAATAATGGACCCTTGGATTGCTGCTGCACCCCTATAGCTTCAGGAGTGCATTCAGGGGTAGCTGGCTGGACAGCAGTGGCTGGCATGGCTTCCTTAATGGAAGCCTTGGAGGCTTTATATGCCTCCTCTGACGGGTCCACCGCTGCTTGCTCAGCTTGGATGGCACCGATGTTAGGGTCAGTGGACGGCTGAGGAGGGTAGACAGGCTCTCCCAAGATGTTAACAGGAAAACCTGTTTTATCACCCTCCCCCATTTGCACTTCCCCTTGTGCCACATCCCCCCTGACAGACAAATCCATGGGGTCCTGAATGGGGGTCATGCCTATATTCCCCCCCTCCAGTAGTGACTCGGCCTGGGGCTCTAACAAAGCCCGAGGTACGTCACTAGAGAGTGACACTGGAGGAGGAGACTGACTGGTGCCCTTGAAGCTCAGCACCTCAGGGACACTGACTACCCATTCAGCAGGGGCTTTATTGGGACCCCCCCTCAAAGGCCAGAGGCAGAACCTGATCTTTCTTGTCTACCCCTGCCTCACTTGGGAGACCCTCTTGCCCCTGCTTTTCCTCAAGACCCTTTTCCACATTAACCCCTATAGGGTCTGGAGAGAGAGATATGTGGTCTGGCACCGGCTGGCTGAGCTTAATAACCGGGCCAGACAATGTCAACGGATAAGGAGGAGATGTTTTGTACCCTTTTCTTGCTTTTAGAGGGAGGTGCTCCAGTATAGAGCACTTCCCACTTATCAGAAACCTCCCTGTTGGTTTTATGCTTCCTCTTTCTGGGGACGTCACTCCTGGAAGAGGAGCTGCCACTAGCTGCCTCCCCTGCAGAGGGCTTATTATCCCTCTGCTTACACTGTGCCCCCACACTAACTGATGTAATTATGGTGGGGGCAGATTGGGACTTGGGAGATGCAGCTGTGACACTGGGAGGACCGGTGACATTCTTCTCCTTTTTCCCCGTGTCTGCAGTCTTGCTGGAGACCACAGACACAGATGGCTTTTTGGGGGAAGAAGGGGGTTTGGAGGCCGTGGTGGTGGCTTGAGGAACGGCCTCCTTGCCTGAGCTCTGTGGGGGGGCTATGACCCTTGAGGTCCCCGCTGTTATGGGCTCAGCGGGGATGGGTGCTGTACTGACGGAGGTGCCATTTGCTGGGGCTGGGGCATGATGCTTTACATTAGGACAATTCCTACGTGTATGCCCCAACCCCTTGCAATGATAGCACTGCACCTCCTTAGTGCTGTAAAAAATCCTGTAGAGCACCCCCTCAAATGGAACCCCAAAAGACCCCTCAATGTTTTCTGCGCCCTGAGGCAGGCACATTTGTACCTGCCTCTTGAAATAGAGCACATGACGAAGTGCTCTCTCTCTATACACCCCAGGGGAATTTTAATAAATGGTGTTTTTACTTCCCCTAGGGTTAGCAGGTGGGGGCGCAGGAGGGAGTCTGGTAGGAAGGGGGGCACATTAGAGAGTGTTACTTTTGTGCCCAACCCTTTCAGGGGTTCTATTGGGACATATAATCCCCCCACTGTGATGCCTCTCTATATAAGTATGTGAGCAGCAGCCAGCGTACGGGTAAAGAAAACTGCTTTCCCGTACATTTTGCTGGCTGCTACTATAACAGAGGGGCTGATGACATTAGCTGCAGCACGCAAATAGATATCAGTGCTGTAGACCCCAGACATCTGACATTTAACCCCATGCTTCCTGGTTATCTGCCCCTCAGCCCCAGCGGTGGTATTACTTGGGCCAGCAGAAACCACCTGTGACCAGGTATTAGCCACAGGGGTAGGTCTGCTGGCAGAACCACCAGGAGCTGGGGCTGCCTTATCTGCCTGGGGCCTATGCTGTGCAGTGCTGCAGCTAGCATTTTCAGGGGCCATTATTCCCCCTTTTGACCCCTGAGGCTTCTTAATGGTCTTATCCCTCATGTTTAGACCCTTTTTTTTTTAGTTTATTTGTTTTATTTATTTTTATTTTTTGTTTTATGATTTTCTATTGTTTTCTTTTTAAAAATATATAAGTGTGAAAAAGAAACAAAAAGACAAAACTAAGGGAGAGAGAGAGATGATGCTTGGCAGTGGAAGGGTTAATGGCCTGTTGCAAGGTGTCTAATTGCAACAACACAGAGAACACAGAGGCTTTTTAACCCCTCTGTGTCTCTGTGTCAGATGTTAAAAAAAAAACCTTTTCAACAAAAATTCTAATTGTTTTCCCCCCCACTGCCTACAAAGATGTTACTTGTCTTCTCTCCCCCAAAACATAAAACCCAACACCAAACAAACAAAACTTTAACAAAACCTGAAAAACTTTTTTAAAAAAAAGTCAAAGTAAAAAACACTCCAGGAGTGAAGGTGAAGTGCTAAGGGAGGGGTGTGGCAAAGTATCCAGGAGACAGCACACTCTCCTGGGATAGATAGCTGAGCCTGACTCCCAGAAAACTAAAACTTAAATTAAACTAAGAAAAATACCACAAAAAACTCCCAAAAATGAACAACACCGTGCACAAAGTGCTTATAAACAGAAAGGTGTTAAAGTAAAACTTGTATTTGAGGGAATAAGACCCTAAAAAGCCTTTTGTTTAGAGCTCAAGCATGCACACAACATGCTCTCTGAGAACTTGGCACAGTGTATTTTAAAATTATGAGAAAACATTTTCTGTAAACTAAATAAAAATCATATTAGGAGGTTGAAAGAAAAAGAAACCGGATGGGGGGATACCGAGCAGAGCACACCATCTACAGCCCACTGGGAGACAAACTCATCCATTCCCCCAGTAGACAAAGCCAGGTGGTACTCTGCCCGGATACGGGAGCGCACCAGCACCCGGAACATGGCCTCAGGTGACAAGGGAACCCCCCCTATCAAACACTGCTTCCTGGACTTATATATAGCCAACTTGGCTAATGCCAGGAGCAGGTTGACGAGGAGGTCCCTGGCCTTATTGCCCCGGGACACTGGGCGCCCAAAAATAAAAATGTGAGGGGAGAAATGCAGCCAGAACTGCAGGAGGAGGCCCCTCAAGAGTGACAAGAGGGGCTGCAGTCTGGCGCAACTAAAATAAACATGATACACGGACTCTCCCTTGCCACAGAATGGAGGGAGAGTCCGTGAATTTAGCTAAGTACTCTCCCGTGCTCAGTGCACCATGGAGCACTCTCCAACTCAAGTCCCCGGTGGGTCGTGGAACTAAATCAGAATAAAGTTCCCTCCACCGGGGCCTCTTGCCCTCGTCAGCTGGTAGGACCCGCCTCCAGATGGTATCGGGACGGGTCACGAGGGCAAGGAAGTGCACTGTATGGAGCACGAGAGAATATAAGCTCTTCCTCGGCATGCCGCGAAAGCATGCCGAGGGTATGTCCCTCAATCTCGAGAGGTTGGGGACAGGAGGAGCCTGAGGGGAAACACGGGGCTTGTGTCCAATGCAAACAGCCGGAGAAGGGGTGTTGAAAGGTGCATGTGGCACTCCGGCCTGCAAAGCCCCGCGAAGGAAGGTGCGCGAGTCGGGGGAGATGGCATCTCTAATCTCCTGGAGCAAGCGCCCTGAGACTTTGGGCGTCACATATCCCAAACGGAGCGCAAGCTCCTGGGGTGACACCCAATCAGAACGCCCGTATTCCAGGAGATCCCCGACTCGGGTCATCCGTGCATGACTAAGGCGGCGGATGACACTGGGGGACTGTAACATTGGAGCCCCCACTGCTGCATTAAATAGCAGGGGCTCCGTGAATATTTCATCCCCCAAAGGCACGCCCTGCCTGATCACGGAGACCATGCTCCAAGCCTTGAGGGTTTCCTGGTAGTATGCCGGCAACACAGAGAGGTCTCTCCCAAACCCCTCGGGCCTGATCAGAAATAATTGCCGGTCATACCCCAGGTTGCGCAACTGGCGATAAAAGCTGGATGCCAGTGCGCACCACTGCGGAGAGGGATCTGCATATAGGTATCTCTGCAGGTACTGAAGGCGGAAGGTGGACAACTGGGAGCACACACAAACTACTCCCTGTCCACCCTCCACCAAAGGCAGACTTGCCACCCCTGCAGAGACCCAATGCCTTCCCATCCAGAGGAAATCTAACAAATTCCTCTGGATATTGGTGACAAACTCGGGGGTCGGACTCAGACAAATCAGCCGGTGCCAGATCTGAGAAGCCACCAGCTGATTCACCACTAGAGTCCGCCCCCTAAGGGAAAGCATTTTTGCTAGACCCCTCCATCGTCCCAGACGAGAGAGGACACTGCCCTCTAACTCCCTCCAGTTGTCTGGGACGGAAGCGTCCGCAGCGGACAGGTAGACCCCCAGATATTTAATGACATCTGCCTCCCACGTGATGTCACGAAACGTGGGAGGCAAAGAGTCCACCTGTAAATTACCCTCTAAAAGGCCTGTGCATTTGGACCAGTTGATCTGAGCGGAGGAGGCAGCTGAATATACCTCCTGGCACTGTTTTGCCAGCTCAAGATCAACTGGATCCTGGGCCACGAGGAGCACATCGTCAGCATAAGCTGAAAGGACAATCCGCATGACTGGATCTTTTAGCACCAGCCCTGTGAGCCTTTTCCTCAGTAGGCAGAGGAAAGGCTCGATGGCCAGTGCATATAACTGTCCAGACAAGGGACATCCTTGACGCACCCCTCGTCCAAATACCAAAGGTGCTGTTAGGGACCAATTGATTTTAAGTAAACACTCTGCAGAGGCATACAGCGTTCTTATAAAGCCCACAAACTGTGGGCCAAAGCCGTACGCTTGCAGAGTGGCTATGAGGTAACCATGGTCCACCCTGTCAAACGCCTTCTCTTGATCTAAAGAGAGAAAGGCGAGTGACAGACCAGTCCTGCGAGAATAATGCAATAGATCCCGGACCAGAAAGATACTATCAAAGATAGTCCGGCCCGGGATCGCATAGGACTGGTCAGGGTGAACCAATTCTGCCAGCACAGACCCAAGTCTAAGCGAGATGGCTTTAGCTACAATCTTGTAGTCCGTGCTGAGCAGAGAGATCGGTCGCCAGTTCTTAATAAGCCGGAGATCCCCCTTTTTGGGCAGCAGGGCAAGTACTGCCCTGCGACAAGACAGGGGCATCTCCCCGGTCTCCAGGGCTTCCCCAAGGACCAGATGGAAATCAGGTCCCAGAGTCTCCCAGAAAAATTGGAAAAACTCTACAGTCAGTCCGTCCAGTCCTGGAGACTTCTCACAGGACATGGCACGGAGGGCTTCAGAGAGCTCTTGAAAAGATAGTGGTATATCAAGCCGCTCTCTTACACCCTCACTGACTGTGGGGAGCCCCTCCCATAGCACCCTGCAGGCGTCTGGAGAAATGGGATCCGGAGAGTAAAGATCTTTATAAAAGTTCCGGGCTCTATCCCGGATACTCTCCGGATCTGTAAGGGGGGCACCGTCTTCATCTAGAAGACAGGTGATGTGCCTACTGTTACCCCCCTTTTTCTCCAGTGAGTAGAAGAGGCGCGAGCCGCGGTCTAGATCTTTGAGAAAACCTAAGCGGCTGCGCACGTATGCCCCCTTGGCCTGGTGTCGTTCCAGGTCACAGAGGACACCCTTCCTCTCTACATACTCGCTCTGCAGGGATTGGTCCCTACAAGTGAACAGCCTCTGCTCCAGATGGAGTACCTCCCCCCGGAGTGACTCCAACTCAGTTTCGCGCTGCCCACTCGCACCCTTGGTATATTCCTGACACAGAAGTCGCAAATGAACCTTGCCCACGTCCCACCACAGTTTTAACGTGGCAAAGTCTCCCTTGCAACCCCTCCAGTCCGTCCAAAACTCCCGGATCAATGTCACGAGCCCCTGGTCCTTCAACAAAGCATTGTTGAAGTGCCAATAGGCGGCTCGTGGCGCTGTTGGCGTTAGCGTCACCGTCACAGACACACAATTGTGGTCTGTGAACGGAGCCAGCCTAATGGCACAAGAACCGACTCGTGACATATAGTGACTAGATATATATAGTCTGTCGATCCGGGAGTGGGACACCAGACCAGCTCTCACCCTGACGTAGGTGAAACCGTCTGATGCCCCTGGGTTCTGCTCTCGCCAGATGTCCTCCAGGGAGAAGCGGGCGATGATCTCCCGCAGGGCTGACGCAGAAGGCGGGTACGGCTCTGGACTATTCCGGTCCAGAGCGTCGAGGGTGCAGTTGAAATCACCCCCGAGTGCCAAACACTCATCTGCGTCAACCGTCTCCAAAAACTGGGACAGTCTGGCGAGGAACCTCACTCTCTCGGGCCCTCCAGCAGGGGCATATATATTAACTAGGTTAATGATGCTACCCTGCTCTTGGACCCGGAGGTGGATTAGATGGCCTGGGATAACAGCTTTCACAAGCAGCAGCTCTGGCTGAAAAGACTCTGAGAACAGGGTCACCACTCCACATGACGCCGATGTGAAGTGGCTGAAGAAGACCCTGCCTCTCCACTCCAGTTGCCACGAGGCCTCAGCCTCTGGAGTGGTGTGAGTTTCCTGCAGGAAGCTCACAGAGTACCCTCCCTGATATAAATAGGAGAGTACCTGGAACCTGCGGAAACTGTCTTGACAGCCATTGGTATTTAGCGTGCTGATGTGCAAAGCCATTACTGTGTGTCAGGAATTGTGCGTTCCTCAGACCCTTGAGACTGCTGATAGGACACGCACATTTTATAGAATTTCCGGACGCGGAGATGCTCCGCAGTCCCAGAATTCTTGGCCCTAGTGCTGACCACTAGATATTGCTGGAGAGAGTGGAGAATAAACGACATATTCTTCCACCTCTCCAAGGCCAGCCGCACCTTCCTTTTCTTTTGTCCATGAAGGGTGCTCTCAAGGAATAGATCTATTTCCTTGACAGGGATAACCCACCCAGAATCTGATGTTCCTTCTAGTGGGTCACCCCTGGGCTCCTCTTGGCTGAGGGCTTTTACTCCATCCTCCCCGGCTGGAGTCAGTTTCCTCAGCTTTATTCTCAGGGACCCCCTCTTAGATGATACAGAAGGAGTCCCTTTAGCACCCTTCAAGGTAAATAATGGACCCTTGGATTGCTGCTGCACCCCTGTAGCTTCAGGAGTGCATTCAGGGGTAGCTGGCTGGACAGCAGTGGCTGGCATGGCTTCCTTAATGGAAGCCTTGGAGGCTTTATATGCCTCCTCTGCCAGTTCCACCGCTGCTTGCTCAGCTTGGATGGCACCGATGTTAGGGTCAGTGGACGGCTGAGGAGGGTAGACAGGCTCTCCCATGATGTTAACAGGAAAACCTGTTTTATCACCCTCCCCCATTTCCACTTCCCCTTGTGCCACATCCCCCCTGACAGACAAATCCATGGGGTCCTGAATGGGGGTCATGCCTATATTCCCCCCCTCCAGTAGTGACTCGTCCTGGGGCTCTAACAAAGCCCGAGGTACGTCACTAGAGAGTGACACTGGAGGAGGAGACTGACTGGTGCCCTTGAAGCTCAGCACCTCAGGGACACTGACTACCCATTCAGCAGGGGCTTTGTTGGGTCCCCCCTCAAAGGCCAGAGGCAGAACCTGATCTTTCTTGTCTACCCCTGCCTCACTTGGGAGACCCTCTTGCCCCTGCTTTTCCTCCAGACCCTTTTCCACATTAACCCCTATAGGATCTGGAGAGAGAGATGTGTGGTCTGGCACCGGCTGGCTGAGCTTAATAACTGGGCCAGACAATGTCACCGGATGAGGAGGAGATGTTTTGTTCCTCTTCTTGCTTTTAGAGGGAGGTGCTCCACTATAGAGCACTTCCCACTTATCAGCAACCTCCCTGTTGGTTTTATGCTTCCTCTTCCTGGGGACGTCACTCCTGGAAGAGGAGCTGCCACTAGCTGCCTCCCCTGCAGAGGGCTTATTATCCCTCTGCTTACACTGTGCCCCCACACTAACTGATGTAATTATGGTGGGGGCAGATTGGGACTTGGGAGATGCAGCTGTGACACTGGGAGGACCGGTGACATTCTTCCCCTTTTTCCCCGTGTCTGCAGTCTTGCTGGAGACCACAGACACAGATTGCTTTTTTGGGGAAGAAGGAGGTTTGGAGGCCGTGGTGGTGGCTTGAGGAACGGCCTCCTTGCCTGAGCTCTGTGGGGGGGCTATGACCCTTGAGGTCCCCGCTGTTATGCGCTCAGCGGGGATGGGTGCCGTACTGACGGAGGTGCCATTTGCTGGGGCTGGGGCATGATGCTTTACATTAGGACAATTCCTACGTGTATGCCCCAACCCTTTGCAATGATAGCCCTGCACCTCCGTAGTGCTGTAAAAAATCCTGTACAGCACCCCCTCAAATGGAACCCCAAAAGACCCCTCTATGTTTTCTGCGCCCTGAGGCAGGCACATTTGTACCTGCCTCTTGAAAGAGAGCACATGACGAAGTGCTCTCTCTCTGCACCCCAGGGGAATTTTAATAAATGGTGTTTTTACTTCCCCTAGGATTAGCAGGTGGGGGCGCAGGAGGGAGTCTGGTAGGAAGGGGGGCACATTAGAGAGTGTTACTTTTGTGCCCAACCCTTCCAGGGGTTCTATTGGGACATATAATCCCCCCACTGTGATGCCTCTCTGTATAAGAATGTGTGCAGCAGCCAGAGTACGGGTAAAAAAAACTGCTTTCCCGTACATTTTGCTGGCTGCTACTATAACAGAGGGGCTGATGACATTAGCTGCAGCACGCAGATAGATATCAATGCTGTAGACCCCAGACATCTGACATTTAACCCCATGCTTCCTGGTGATCTGCCCCTCAGCCCCAGCGGTGGTATTACTGGGGCCAGCAGAAACCACCTGTGACCAGGTATTAGCCACAGGGGTAGGTCTGCTGGCAGAACCACCAGGAGCTGGGGCTGCCTTATCTGCCTGGGGCCTATGCTGTGCAGTGCTGCAGCTAGGATTTTCAGGGGCCATTATTCCCCCTTTTGACCCCTGAGGCTTCTTAATGGTCTTATCCCTCATGTTTAGACCCTTTTTTTTTTAGTTTATTTGTTTTATTTATTTTTATTTTTTGTTTTATGATTTTCTATTGTTTTCTTTTTAAAAATATATAAGTGTGAAAAAGAAACAAAAAGACAAAACTAAGGGAGAGAGAGAGATGATGCTTGGCAGTGGAAGGGTTAATGGCCTGTTGCAAGGTGTCTAATTGCAACAACACAGAGAACACAGAGGCTTTTTAACCCCTCTGTGTCTCTGTGTCAGATGTTAAAAAAAAACCTTTTCAACAAAAATTCTAATTGTTTTCCCCCCCACTGCCTACAAAGATGTTACTTGTCTTCTCTCCCCCAAAACATAAAACCCAACACCAAACAAACAAAACTTTAACAAAACCTGAAAAACTTTTTTAAAAAAAAGTCAAAGTAAAAAACACTCCAGGAGTGAAGGTGAAGTGCTAAGGGAGGGGTGTGGCAAAGTATCCAGGAGACAGCACACTCTCCTGGGATAGATAGCTGAGCCTGACTCCCAGAAAACTAAAACTTAAATTAAACTAAGAAAAATACCACAAAAAACTCCCAAAAATGAACAACACCGTGCACAAAGTGCTTATAAACAGAAAGGTGTTAAAGTAAAACTTGTATTTGAGGGAATAAGACCCTAAAAAGCCTTTTGTTTAGAGCTCAAGCATGCACACAACATGCTCTCTGAGAACTTGGCACAGTACTTGTAAGCCTGACACACACAGTGGCTAGCGGTCAGGCAAATGAACTTAGATTTGCGGTCAGGCAAATGAACTTAGATTTCAGAAAATAAAATTATTGGTTTTTTAAATGTAGACTGCTGGTACCCCAACTAGATTGCATTTGTTGAACTTGGAACAGTACTTGTAAGCCTGACACACACACTGGCTAGCGGTCAGGCAAATGAACTTAGATTGGCGGTCAGGCAAATGAACTTAGATTTAAGAAAATAAAATTATTGTTTTTTTAAATGTAGAGTGCTGGTACATCACTAGATTGGATTTTTTGAACTTGGCACAATACTTGTAAGCCTGACACACACACTGGCTAGCGGTTAGGCAAATGAACTTAGATTTGCGGTCAGGCAAATGAACTTAGATTTAAGAAAATAAAAGTATTGTTTTTTTTAAATGTAGACTGCTGGTACCCCAACTAGATTGGATTGGTTGAACTTGGAACAGTACCTGTAAGCCTGACACACACACTGGCTAGCGGTCAGGCAAATGAACTTAGATTGGCGGTCAGGCAAATGAACTTAGATTTAAGAAAATAAAATTATTGTTTTTTTAAATGTAGACTGCTGGTACCCCAACTAGATTGGATTGGTTGAACTTGGCACAGTACTTGTAAGCCTGACACACACACACTGGCTAGCTGTCAAGCAAATTAACTTAGATTTGCGGTCAGGCAAATGAACTTAGATTTAAGAAAAAAAAATTATTGTTTTTTTAAATGTAGACTGCTGGTACCCCAACTAGATTGGATTGGTTGAACTTGGCACAGTACTTGTAAGCCTCACACACACTGGCTAGCAGTCAGGCAAATTAACTTAGATTTGCGGAAAGGCAAATTAACTTAGATTTAAGAAAATAAAATTATTGGTTTTTTAAATTGTAGACTGCTTGTACCCCAACTATATTGGATTGGTTGAACTTGGCACAGTACTTGTAAGCCTGACACACACACTGGCTAGCGGTCAGGCAAATGAACTTAGATTTGCGGTCAGGCAAATGAACTTAGATTTAAGAAAATATAATTATTGGTTTTTTAAATGTAGTCTGCTGGTACCCCAACTAGATTGGATGAACTTGGAACAGTACTTGTAAGCCTGACACACACACTGGCTAGCGGTCAGGCAAATGAACTTAGATTGGCGGTCAGGCAAATGAACTTAGATTTAAGAAAATAAAATTATTGTTTTTTTAAATGTAGACTGCAGGTACACCACTAGATTGGATTGGTTGAACTTGGCACAGTACTTGTAAGCCTGACACACACACTGGCTAGCGGTCAGGCAAATGAACTTAGATTGGCGGTCAAGCAAATGAACTTAGATTTAAGAAAATAAAATTATTATTTTTTTAAATGTAGACTGCTGGTACCCCAACTAGATTGGATTGGTTGAACTTGGCACAGTACTTGTAAGCCTGACACACACACTGGCTAACGGTCAGGCAAATGAACTTAGAGTGGCGGTCAGGCAAATGAACTTAGATTTAAGAAAATAAAAGTATTGTTTTTTTAAATGTAGACTGCTGGTACCCCAACTAGATTGGATTGGTTGAACTTGGCACAGTACTTGTAAGCCTGACACACACACTGGCTAGCGGTCAGGCAAATGAACTTAGATTGGCGGTCAAGCAAATGAAATTAGATTTAAGAAAATAAAATTATTGTTTTTTTAAATGTAGACTGCTGGTACCCCAACTAGATTGGATTGGTTGAACTTGGCACAGTACTTGTAAGCCTGACACACACACTGGCTAACGGTCAGGCAAATGAACTTAGAGTGGCGGTCAAGCAAATGAACTTAGATTTAAGAAAATAAAATTATTGGTTTTTTAAATGTAGACTGCTGGTACCCCAACTAGATTGGATTGGTTGAACTTAGCACAGTACTTGTAAGCCTGACACACACACTGGCTAGTGGTCAGGCAAATGAACTTAGATTGGCGGTCAGGCAAATGAACTTAGATTTAAGAAAATAAAATTATTGTTGTTTTAAATGTAGACTGCTGGTACCCCAACTAGATTGGATTGGTTGAACTTGGCACAGTACTTGTAAGCCTGACACACACACTGGCTAGCGGTCAGGCAAATGAACTTAGATTGGCGGTCAAGCAAATGAACTTAGATTTAAGAAAATAAAATTATTGTTTTTTTAAATGTAGACTGCTGGTCCCCAACTAGATTGGATTGGTTGAACTTGGCACAGTACTTGTAAGCCTGACACACACACTGGCTAACGGTCAGGCAAATGAACTTAGAGTGGCGGTCAAGCAAATGAACTTAGATTTAAGAAAATAAAATTATTGTTTTTTTAAATGTAGAGTGCTGGTACCCCAACTAGATTGGATTGGTTGAACTTAGCACAGTACTTGTAAGCCTGACACACACACTGGCTAGTGGTCAGGCAAATGAACTTAGATTGGCGGTCAGGCAAATGAACTTAGATTTAAGAAAATAAAATTATTGTTTTTTTTAATGTAGAGTGCTGGTACACCACTAGATTGGATTGGTTGAACTTGGCACAGTACTTGTAAGCCTGACACACACACTGGCTAGCGGTCAGGCAAATGAACATAGATTTGCGCTCAGGCAAATGAACTTAGATTTAAGAAAAAAAAATTATTGTTTTTTTAAATGTAGACTGCTGGTACCCCAACTAGATTGGATTGGTTGAACTTGGCACAGTACTTGGAAGCCTGACACACACACTGGCTAGCGGTCAGGCAAACTAACTTAGATTGGCGGTCAGGCAAATAAACTTAGATTTAAGAAAATAAAATTATTGTTTTTTTAAATGTAGACTGCTGGTACCCCAACTAGATTGGATTGGTTGAACTTGGCACAATACTTGTAAGCCTGACACACACACTGGCTAGCGGTCAGGCAAATGAACATAGATTGGCGGTCAGGCAAATTAACTAAGATTTAACAAAATAAAAGTTTTGGTTTTTTAAAAGTAGACAACTAGTAAACAAGATTGTATTGGTTGCACTGTGCACACACAGTATAAGCTGTTAGCCTGACACACACACTTGCTAGCAGGGGCTAGCAGGGGCTAGCAGGGAGACAGGCAAATGAAGTTAGATTAGACAGGAAAAAAAAATGATGTTATAGCCCTAAAAAGGGCTTTTTGGGATGCTGTGTTTACAGCAGAGATCTGATGAGTCCTTCAGCACTGCACTGGACACTGAATAAACTTGCCTAGCTATTGATTTCCTGATTCAATCAGCATCACCTACACTCTTCCTCCTCTCAGTAAGACTGCAAGTTAGTTATGATTCCAAAATGGCTGCTGTCCATGAGGTAGAAGGGTCTGGAAGGCAGGGTATGATGTTGATTGGATAGAATGTGTCTGCTGACTGTGAAGTGCAGGGTCAAAGTTTGCTCAATGATAAAGTATAGGGGGCGGATCGAACATCGCATATGTTCGCAGTTCGCCGCGAACGCGAACATGCTATGTTCGCCGGGAACAGTCCGCCGGCGAACTATTCGCGACATCTCTAATAGGGAATCAATAAAACATAGTATAGTAAACATACACGCACATACTATGTACACATGTACATCAATATATGCTTGAAAAACCACAGCACTATTTTTGCAGTGATTTTCTTCCTATCGGACAGAAAATCACTAAGAATGACAAGCCTATTACAGTGAATTAAAAATAAAAATGAGAAAGCTTGAGGTAGAATCACAAGAAATTGTGATAATATGTTAGAAAAGACAAAGCCATATAAAATCCTGTATCTTTAGTGTTGAGTATTGTGATCATCTTTATTTCAAATATTTTTATCTCCTGTATGTTCTTGAAATTTCCTCAGAGTATTTTGATTTGTTAGGTTTTGGAAGGAGTGATCATTCTGGTTAAAATGGTGTCCAACTGGGGTAAAATAATTAATTTAGCTTTTTTTCAAAACAATGTATGTGTAGATTCATCATTGGATGCAGTTTTTGGTTGGTTTCCCCAATGTAACAAACAATTTCAAAAACATCACATTGTATTATGTTTACCACATTGAAGGATAATCATGAGTATTACCCTCTGATTTCTTATTGTTATGTGTGGCTACATCATAATTACAAATGTGTTGACATAATTTATAGAGACTTTTGTTCCTAGTTTCATCTTTCCTGTTCAGTATATATATATATATATATATATATATATATATATATATATATATATATATATATGCAAGGCTAGTCGTGCAGGAAAAATGAGACCAAATATCATTACATTCTTCTCAACATTATCACATTTTAGCTATTTCAGTTTTTTGACCAATTTGTCTATAGTCCTAGAACACCTTCTATAAATAATAAAATATATTACAACTTGAGCCATATGAAGCCTTATTCAAGTTACATTTTTAAAAATAAAGTAAATAAAGCACCCAAGACAAATATTGTTATGCTTTTAGTTTATTAGATTCTAATGATTGAAAGGTTTAAATTTAAATTATTTTTTTTACAGAGTTGAAAAAAAATAGTTACTTGGAAGAAAAGGGAAAGTGACATTTTCTTCAGCTGTTTGCCTTCTTTATTTGCAGCTCCACTAGAAAACAATTTCATTTATCTGTAGAAAAAGAACATAAACCCAGTAAACACAAAAGCTATGATGTTATTTGTATATGCCACAGTAGCAAATTAATACTTCTAAACGGAATCAGGATGTAATCAACTTGTCGCTAAGAGAAAAAAGTGCAGGCAACACTTCAGCAATTAAATATCATACAAACAGTTTAACATAAATAGGTAAATAAAATAAAAATGTCACTCTTAAAAGAGCAGAACTCCCCCTATTTGTAGGGTCTGTTTGAGAGCCTGCTAGTTGTGCGGATACTATATTATCCTAGCTTGAAGAAGATCGTAAGAGAAGTGTTGCCCCTGGAGAAAATTATATTATTGGATCTCACATATTGTGAAAGTTTAAGAAACAAAGTATAGCAATAATTAACATGTCATAGGCTGCTATCTTGCTGTGCCCCTGTGTGTGAGTGCTAATTATGTTTAATGATTTAAAGGAACCATTTTTCATGCATCTAGCAAAGCCCTAGTAGTACAAATATATAAAGTTATGAATCATTCCCGTCTGCTTGACTCTTGTGAACTGCCATGTTGCCCTGTGTAATATCGGCGGGAAGCAAGTTGTGAAGCTCCATATTACATTTTCTAACTCAGCAATCCCAGTAGCTTCCTATTGTTCTACAGTATGTGGTGCTATAAGAAACTTGCCATAACTGCCTAAGGGAACCGTTTTAACAACTTTAGTGAATTCACTTCTATTTCCTTTAATTCTAATTATTGATTTGGGGAGGTGAAGTATTAATCTATGATGCAAGCTTTAAAGAGACAGCTTTATCATTTGTAACAATCAGCAAATGCAACTAACATATTAAAACATTGTTTATACTGATGTTTCCAACATAAAAGTCGTTAAGGCTGAACCTGTAGAGTGTCCTTTTAAAACTAAACTCTGAGCTGAATAGTGGATTGTCATATAGTAAGAGGATATTTTACTAATCCCTCTTACTATATGTACAATTTTAAGCATTTTCAACGGTTCACTTGAGCTTTTCCATTTTAAAGGATTCCTTTAAAAACTATATAGCTATTTGCATAAAAATAAATTATATGAAGCTTGGAAAACTAAGACTAAACCTAAGTAGAAACATAACAACACTTTGTTTGAGTTTGCTTATCCAAGTGATTTGAACAAATTGAAGAGATTGGTAAGCCTATAAAGTAGTTTTAAAGTTATATATTTAAAAGCTTTTAAATCTAATGTCACCCATTGTGTTCCCCATCATTTACAGTGTTTTACAGTGCTGGATTGAATATATATTTGCATTTACAATGCTTTGCGTCTGCGGGCTTCAACCTCCAAGCCTGTATGGGTTTGAATAATTATTTACTAGCTTGGAAGTCATTCAAGCCTGGAGGACTTTGGACGGGAATTAAACATGAAATAATTTTAAGACCAAACATCACTTTCTCTATTAATACAAGTACAGGATGGCTTTTTTATTTGCTTAATTAGTGCTACATTTTGAAAGTAAGACCGTTGCGGGACCTCTTTGGTGTAAGTAAGCTGTGGTTAACGTTTAGACATTTACGGGCTTGACGGAGGATAAATCATAGCAATTGAATAGCGAATAGGGATTTCTTGCGTCTGCAACTATTGCAGCCATGAAAGATCGTGTGTCTGTGTCTTGGAAACAAGCACTATGTACATTTGATTATATGCTCAAAAACAGGGCCCTCCATTGTTTATGAGGTGTTAAGGTTGTTTTTTGCCATGTACTAAACCCCTCTACAGCGCTACGGAATATGTTGGCGTGATATAAATAAAGATAATATTAATAATAATAAAGATCAAAGGCTTTGACAGAAGTAAACTGTGACTGGGCAAATTGCAAGGAATCGCGGTCAGGCAAATTAACTAAGATGTAACAAAATAATAGTTTTGGTTTTTTTAAAGTAGACAACTAGTAAACAAGATTGTATTGGTTGCACTGTGCACACACAGTATAAGCTGTGAGCCTGACACACACACTTGCTAGCAGGGGCTAGCAGGGAGACAGGCAAATTAAGTTAGATTAGACAGAAAAAAAAAATGATATTATAGCGCTAAAAAGGGCTTTTTGGGGTGCTGTGTTTACAGCAGAGATCTGATGAGTCCTTCAGCACTGCACTGGACACTGAATAAACTTGCCTAGTTATTGATTTCCCAATTCAATCAGCATCACCTACACTCTTCCTCCTCTCAGTAAGACTGCAAGTTAATTATGATTCCAAAATGGCTGCTGTCCATGAGGTAGAAGGGTCTGGAAGGCAGGGTATGATGTTGATTGGCTAGAATGTGTCTGCTGTCTGTGAAGTGCAGGGTCAAAGTTTGCTCAATGATAAAGTATAGGGGGCGGATCGAACATCGCATATGTTTGCAGTTCGCCGCGAACGCGAACATGCTATGTTCGCCGGGAACAGTCCGCCGGCGAACTATTCGCAACATCTCTAATAGGGAATCAATAAAACATAGTATAGTAAACATACACGCACATACTATGTACACATGTACATCAATATATGCTTGAAAAACCACAGCACTATTTTTGCAGTGATTTTCTTCCTATCGGACAGAAAATCACTAAGAATGACAAGCCTATTACAGTGAATTAAAAATAAAAATGAGAAAGCTTGAGGTAGAATCACAAGAAATTGTGATAATATGTTAGAAAAGACAAAGCCATATAAAATCCTGTATCTTTAGTGTTGAGTATTGTGATCATCTTTATTTCAAATATTTTTATCTCCTGTATGTTCTTGAAATTTCCTCAGAGTATTTTGATTTGTTAGGTTTTGGAAGGAGTGATCATTCTGGTTAAAATGGTGTCCAACTGGGGTAAAATAATTAATTTAGCTTTTTTTCAAAACAATGTATGTGTAGATTCATCATTGGATGCAGTTTTTGGTTGGTTTCCCCAATGTAACAAACAATTTCAAAAACATCACATTGTATTATGTTTACCACATTGAAGGATAATCATGAGTATTACCCTCTGATTTCTTATTGTTATGTGTGGCTACATCATAATTACAAATGTGTTGACATAATTTATAGAGACTTTTGTTCCTAGTTTCATCTTTCCTGTTCAGTATATATATATATATATATATATATATATATATATATATATATATATATATATATATATATATATGCAAGGCTAGTCGTGCAGGAAAAATGAGACCAAATATCATTACATTCTTCTCAACATTATCACATTTTAGCTATTTCAGTTTTTTGACCAATTTGTCTATAGTCCTAGAACACCTTCTATAAATAATAAAATATATTACAACTTGAGCCATATTAAGCCTTATTCAAGTTACATTTTTCAAAATAAAGTAAATAAAGCACCCAAGACAAATATTGCTATGCTTTTAGTTTATTAGATTCTAATGATTGAAAGGTTTAAATTTAAATTATTTTTTTTACAGAGTTGAAAAAAAATAGTTACTTGGAAGAAAAGGGAAAGTGGCATTTTCTTCAGCTGTTTGCCTTCTTTATTTCCAGCTCCACTAGAAAACAATTTCATTTATCTGTACAAAAAGAACATAAACCCAGTAAACACAAAAGCTATGATGTTATTTGTATATGCCACAGTAGCAAATTAATACTTCTAAACGGAATCAGGATGTAATCAACTTGTCGCTAAGAGAAAAAAGTGCAGGCAACACTTCAGCAATTAAATATCATACAAACAGATTAACATAAATAGGTAAATAAAATAAAAATGTCACTCTTAAAAGAGCAGAACTCCCCCTATTTGTAGGGTCTGTTTGAGAGCCTGCTAGTTGTGCGGATACTATATTATCCTAGCTTGAAGAAGATCGTAAGAGAAGTGTTGCCCCTGGAGAAAATTATATTATTGGATCTCACATATTGTGAAAGTTTAAGAAACAAAGTATAGCAATAATTAACATGTCATAGGCTGCTATCTTGCTGTGCCCCTGTGTGTGAGTGCTAATTATGTTTAATGATTTAAAGGAACCATTTTTCATGCATCTAGCAAAGCCTTAGTAGTACAAATATATAAAGTTATGAATCATTCCCGTCTGCTTGACTCTTGTGAACTGCCATGTTGCCCTGTGTAATATCGGCGGGAAGCAAGTTGTGAAGCTCCATATTACATTTTCTAACTCACTCAGCAATCCCAGTAGCTTCCTATTGTTCTACAGTATGTGGTGCTATAAGAAACTTGCCATAACTGCCTAAGGGAACCGTTTTAACAACTTTAGTGAATTCACTTCTATTTCCTTTAATTCTAATTATTGATTTGGGGAGGTGAAGTATTAATCTATGATGCAAGCTTTAAAGAGACAGCTTTATCATTTGTAACAATCAGCAAATGCAACTAACATATTAAAACATTGTTTATACTGATGTTTCCAACATAAAAGTCGTTAAGGCTGAACCTGTAGAGTGTCCTTTTAAAACTAAACTCTGAGCTGAATAGTGGATTGTCATATAGTAAGAGGATATTTTACTAATCCCTCTTACTATATGTACAATTTTAAGCATTTTCAACGGTTCACTTGAGCTTTTCCATTTTAAAGGATTCCTTTAAAAACTATACAGCTATTTGCATAAAAATAAATTATATGAAGCTTGGAAAACTAAGACTAAACCTAAGTAGAAACATAACAACACTTTGTTTGAGTTTGCTTATCCAAGTGATTTGAACAAATTGAAGAGATTGGTAAGCCTATAAAGTAGTTTTAAAGTTATATATTTAAAAGCTTTTAAATCTAATGTCACCCATTGTGTTCCCCATCATTTACAGTGTTTTACAGTGCTGGATTGAATATATATTTGCATTTACAATGCTTTGCGTCTGCGGGCTTCAACCTCCAAGCCTGTATGGGTTTGAATAATTATTTACTAGCTTGGAAGTCATTCAAGCCTGGAGGACTTTGGACGGGAATTAAACATGAAATAATTTTAAGACCAAACATCACTTTCTCTATTAATACAAGTACAGGATGGCTTTTTTATTTGCTTAATTAGTGCTACATTTTGAAAGTAAGACCGTTGCGGGACCTCTTTGGTGTAAGTAAGCTGTGGTTAACGTTTAGACATTTACGGGCTTGACGGAGGATAAATCATAGCAATTGAATAGCGAATAGGGATTTCTTGCGTCTGCAACTATTGCAGCCATGAAAGATCGTGTGTCTGTGTCTTGGAAACAAGCACTATGTACATTTGATTATATGCTCAAAAACAGGGCCCTCCATTGTTTATGAGGTGTTAAGGTTGTTTTTTGCCATGTACTAAACCCCTCTACAGCGCTACGGAATATGTTGGCGTGATATAAATAAAGATAATATTAATAATAATAAAGATCAAAGGCTTTGACAGAAGTAAACTGTGACTGGGCAAATTGCAAGGAATCGCGGTCAGGCAAATTAACTAAGATGTAACAAAATAATAGTTTTGGTTTTTTAAAAGTAGACAACTAGTAAACAAGATTGTATTGGTTGCACTGTGCACACACAGTATAAGCTGTGAGCCTGACACACACACTTGCTAGCAGGGGCTAGCAGGGAGACAGGCAAATTAAGTTAGATTAGACAGAAAAAAAAAATGATGTTATAGCGCTAAAAAGGGCTTTTTGGGATGCTATGTTTACAGCAGAGATCTGATGAGTCCTTCAGCACTGCACTGGACACTGAATAAACTTGCCTAGTTATTGATTTCCCAATTCAATCAGCATCACCTACACTCTTCCTTCTCTCAGTAAGACTGCAAGTTAGTTATGATTCCAAAATGGCTGCTGTCCATGAGGTAGAAGGGTCTGGAAGGCAGGGTATGATGTTGATTGGCTAGAATGTGTCTGCTGTCTGTGAAGTGCAGGGTCAAAGTTTGCTCAATGATAAAGTATAGGGGGCGGATCGAACATCGCATATGTTTGCAGTTCGCCGCGAACGCGAACATGCTATGTTCGCCGGGAACAGTCCGCCGGCGAACTATTCGCGACATCTCTAATAGGGAATCAATAAAACATAGTATAGTAAACATACACGCACATACTATGTACACATGTACATCAATATATGCTTGAAAAACCACAGCACTATTTTTGCAGTGATTTTCTTCCTATCGGACAGAAAATCACTAAGAATGACAAGCCTATTACAGTGAATTAAAAATAAAAATGAGAAAGCTTGAGGTAGAATCACAAGAAATTGTGATAATATGTTAGAAAAGACAAAGCCATATAAAATCCTGTATCTTTAGTGTTGAGTATTGTGATCATCTTTATTTCAAATATTTTTATCTCCTGTATGTTCTTGAAATTTCCTCAGAGTATTTTGATTTGTTAGGTTTTGGAAGGAGTGATCATTCTGGTTAAAATGGTGTCCAACTGGGGTAAAATAATTAATTTAGCTTTTTTTCAAAACAATGTATGTGTAGATTCATCATTGGATGCAGTTTTTGGTTGGTTTCCCCAATGTAACAAACAATTTCAAAAACATCACATTGTATTATGTTTACCACATTGAAGGATAATCATGAGTATTACCCTCTGATTTCTTATTGTTATGTGTGGCTACATCATAATTACAAATGTGTTGACATAATTTATAGAGACTTTTGTTCCTAGTTTCATCTTTCCTGTTCAGTATATATATATATATATATATATATATATGCAAGGCTAGTCGTGCAGGAAAAATGAGACCAAATATCATTACATTCTTCTCAACATTATCACATTTTAGCTATTTCAGTTTTTTGACCAATTTGTCTATAGTCCTAGAACACCTTCTATAAATAATAAAATATATTACAACTTGAGCCATATGAAGCCTTATTCAAGTTACATTTTTAAAAATAAAGTAAATAAAGCACCCAAGACAAATATTGTTATGCTTTTAGTTTATTAGATTCTAATGATTGAAAGGTTTAAATTTAAATTATTTTTTTTACAGAGTTGAAAAAAAATAGTTACTTGGAAGAAAAGGGAAAGTGACATTTTCTTCAGCTGTTTGCCTTCTTTATTTGCAGCTCCACTAGAAAACAATTTCATTTATCTGTAGAAAAAGAACATAAACCCAGTAAACACAAAAGCTATGATGTTATTTGTATATGCCACAGTAGCAAATTAATACTTCTAAACGGAATCAGGATGTAATCAACTTGTCGCTAAGAGAAAAAAGTGCAGGCAACACTTCAGCAATTAAATATCATACAAACAGTTTAACATAAATAGGTAAATAAAATAAAAATGTCACTCTTAAAAGAGCAGAACTCCCCCTATTTGTAGGGTCTGTTTGAGAGCCTGCTAGTTGTGCGGATACTATATTATCCTAGCTTGAAGAAGATCGTAAGAGAAGTGTTGCCCCTGGAGAAAATTATATTATTGGATCTCACATATTGTGAAAGTTTAAGAAACAAAGTATAGCAATAATTAACATGTCATAGGCTGCTATCTTGCTGTGCCCCTGTGTGTGAGTGCTAATTATGTTTAATGATTTAAAGGAACCATTTTTCATGCATCTAGCAAAGCCCTAGTAGTACAAATATATAAAGTTATGAATCATTCCCGTCTGCTTGACTCTTGTGAACTGCCATGTTGCCCTGTGTAATATCGGCGGGAAGCAAGTTGTGAAGCTCCATATTACATTTTCTAACTCAGCAATCCCAGTAGCTTCCTATTGTTCTACAGTATGTGGTGCTATAAGAAACTTGCCATAACTGCCTAAGGGAACCGTTTTAACAACTTTAGTGAATTCACTTCTATTTCCTTTAATTCTAATTATTGATTTGGGGAGGTGAAGTATTAATCTATGATGCAAGCTTTAAAGAGACAGCTTTATCATTTGTAACAATCAGCAAATGCAACTAACATATTAAAACATTGTTTATACTGATGTTTCCAACATAAAAGTCGTTAAGGCTGAACCTGTAGAGTGTCCTTTTAAAACTAAACTCTGAGCTGAATAGTGGATTGTCATATAGTAAGAGGATATTTTACTAATCCCTCTTACTATATGTACAATTTTAAGCATTTTCAACGGTTCACTTGAGCTTTTCCATTTTAAAGGATTCCTTTAAAAACTATATAGCTATTTGCATAAAAATAAATTATATGAAGCTTGGAAAACTAAGACTAAACCTAAGTAGAAACATAACAACACTTTGTTTGAGTTTGCTTATCCAAGTGATTTGAACAAATTGAAGAGATTGGTAAGCCTATAAAGTAGTTTTAAAGTTATATATTTAAAAGCTTTTAAATCTAATGTCACCCATTGTGTTCCCCATCATTTACAGTGTTTTACAGTGCTGGATTGAATATATATTTGCATTTACAATGCTTTGCGTCTGCGGGCTTCAACCTCCAAGCCTGTATGGGTTTGAATAATTATTTACTAGCTTGGAAGTCATTCAAGCCTGGAGGACTTTGGACGGGAATTAAACATGAAATAATTTTAAGACCAAACATCACTTTCTCTATTAATACAAGTACAGGATGGCTTTTTTATTTGCTTAATTAGTGCTACATTTTGAAAGTAAGACCGTTGCGGGACCTCTTTGGTGTAAGTAAGCTGTGGTTAACGTTTAGACATTTACGGGCTTGATGGAGGATAAATCATAGCAATTGAATAGCGAATAGGGATTTCTTGCGTCTGCAACTATTGCAGCCATGAAAGATCGTGTGTCTGTGTCTTGGAAACAAGCACTATGTACATTTGATTATATGCTCAAAAACAGGGCCCTCCATTGTTTATGAGGTGTTAAGGTTGTTTTTTGCCATGTACTAAACCCCTCTACAGCGCTACGGAATATGTTGGCGTGATATAAATAAAGATAATATTAATAATAATAAAGATCAAAGGCTTTGACAGAAGTAAACTGTGACTGGGCAAATTGCAAGGAATCGCGGTCAGGCAAATTAACTAAGATGTAACAAAATAATAGTTTTGGTTTTTTAAAAGTAGACAACTAGTAAACAAGATTGTATTGGTTGCACTGTGCACACACAGTATAAGCTGTGAGCCTGACACACACACTTGCTAGCAGGGGCTAGCAGGGAGACAGGCAAATTAAGTTAGATTAGACAGAAAAAAAAAATGATATTATAGCGCTAAAAAGGGCTTTTTGGGGTGCTGTGTTTACAGCAGAGATCTGATGAGTCCTTCAGCACTGCACTGGACACTGAATAAACTTGCCTAGTTATTGATTTCCCAATTCAATCAGCATCACCTACACTCTTCCTCCTCTCAGTAAGACTGCAAGTTAATTATGATTCCAAAATGGCTGCTGTCCATGAGGTAGAAGGGTCTGGAAGGCAGGGTATGATGTTGATTGGCTAGAATGTGTCTGCTGTCTGTGAAGTGCAGGGTCAAAGTTTGCTCAATGATAAAGTATAGGGGGCGGATCGAACATCGCATATGTTTGCAGTTCGCCGCGAACGCGAACATGCTATGTTCGCCGGGAACAGTCCGCCGGCGAACTATTCGCAACATCTCTAATAGGGAATCAATAAAACATAGTATAGTAAACATACACGCACATACTATGTACACATGTACATCAATATATGCTTGAAAAACCACAGCACTATTTTTGCAGTGATTTTCTTCCTATCGGACAGAAAATCACTAAGAATGACAAGCCTATTACAGTGAATTAAAAATAAAAATGAGAAAGCTTGAGGTAGAATCACAAGAAATTGTGATAATATGTTAGAAAAGACAAAGCCATATAAAATCCTGTATCTTTAGTGTTGAGTATTGTGATCATCTTTATTTCAAATATTTTTATCTCCTGTATGTTCTTGAAATTTCCTCAGAGTATTTTGATTTGTTAGGTTTTGGAAGGAGTGATCATTCTGGTTAAAATGGTGTCCAACTGGGGTAAAATAATTAATTTAGCTTTTTTTCAAAACAATGTATGTGTAGATTCATCATTGGATGCAGTTTTTGGTTGGTTTCCCCAATGTAACAAACAATTTCAAAAACATCACATTGTATTATGTTTACCACATTGAAGGATAATCATGAGTATTACCCTCTGATTTCTTATTGTTATGTGTGGCTACATCGTAATTACAAATGTGTTGACATAATTTATAGAGACTTTTGTTCCTAGTTTCATCTTTCCTGTTCAGTATATATATATATATATATATATATGCAAGGCTAGTCGTGCAGGAAAAATGAGACCAAATATCATTACATTCTTCTCAACATTATCACATTTTAGCTATTTCAGTTTTTTGACCAATTTGTCTATAGTCCTAGAACACCTTCTATAAATAATAAAATATATTACATCTTGAGCCATATTAAGCCTTATTCAAGTTACATTTTTAAAAATAAAGTAAATAAAGCACCCAAGACAAATATTGTTATGCTTTTAGTTTATTAGATTCTAATGATTGAAAGGTTTAAATTTAAATTATTTTTTTTACAGAGTTGAAAAAAAATAGTTACTTGGAAGAAAAGGGAAAGTGACATTTTCTTCAGCTGTTTGCCTTCTTTATTTCCAGCTCCACTAGAAAACAATTTCATTTATCTGTAGAAAAAGAACATAAACCCAGTAAACACAAAAGCTATGATGTTATTTGTATATGCCACAGTAGCAAATTAATACTTCTAAACGGAATCAGGATGTAATCAACTTGTCGCTAAGAGAAAAAAGTGCAGGCAACACTTCAGCAATTAAATATCATACAAACAGTTTAACATAAATAGGTAAATAAAATAAAAATGTCACTCTTAAAAGAGCAGAACTCCCCCTATTTGTAGGGTCTGTTTGAGAGCCTGCTAGTTGTGCGGATACTATATTATCCTAGCTTGAAGAAGATCGTAAGAGAAGTGTTGCCCCTGGAGAAAATTATATTATTGGATCTCACATATTGTGAAAGTTTAAGAAACAAAGTATAGCAATAATTAAAATGTCATAGGCTGCTATCTTGCTGTGCCCCTGTGTGTGAGTGCTAATTATGTTTAATGATTTAAAGGAACCATTTTTCATGCATCTAGCAAAGCCCTAGTAGTACAAATATATAAAGTTATGAATCATTCCCGTCTGCTTGACTCTTGTGAACTGCCATGTTGCCCTGTGTAATATCGGCGGGAAGCAAGTTGTGAAGCTCCATATTACATTTTCTAACTCACTCAGCAATCCCAGTAGCTTCCTATTGTTCTACAGTATGTGGTGCTATAAGAAACTTGCCATAACTGCCTAAGGGAACCGTTTTAACAACTTTAGTGAATTCACTTCTATTTCCTTTAATTCTAATTATTGATTTGGGGAGGTGTAAGTATTAATCTATGATGCAAGCTTTAAAGAGACAGCTTTATCATTTGTAACAATCAGCAAATGCAACTAACATATTAAAACATTGTTTATACTGATGTTTCCAACATAAAAGTCGTGAAGGCTGTAGAGTGTCCTTTTAAAACTAAACTCTGAGCTGAATAGTGGATTGTCATATAGTAAGAGGATATTTTACTAATCCCTCTTACTATATGTACAGTTTGAGGCATTTTCAACGGTTCACTTGAGCTTTTCCATTTTAAAGGATTCCTTTAAAAACTATACAGCTATTTGCATAATAATAAATTATATGAAGCTTGGAAAACTAAGACTAAACTAAAGTAGAAACATAACAACACTTTGTTTGAGTTTGCTTATCCAAGTGATTTGAACAATTTGAAAAGATTGGTAAGCCTATAAAGTAGTTTTAAAGTTATATATTTAAAAGCTTTTAAATCTAATGTCACCCATTGTGTTCCCCATCATTTACAGTGTTTTACAGTGCTGGATTGAATATATATTTGCATTTACAATGCTTTGCGTCTGCGGGCTTCAACCTCCAAGCCTGTATGGGTTTGAATAATTATTTACTAGCTTGGAAGTCATTCAAGCCTGGAGGACTTTGGACGGGAATTAAACATGAAATAATTTTAAGACCAAACATCACTTTCTCTATTAATACAAGTACAGGATGGCTTTTTTATTTGCTTAATTAGTGCTACATTTTGAAAGTAAGACCGTTGCGGGACCTCTTTGGTGTAAGTAAGCTGTGGTTAACGATTAGACATTTACGGGCTTGACGGAGGATAAATCATAGCAATTGAATAGCGAATAGGGATTTCTTGCGTCTGCAACTATTGCAGCCATGAAAGATCGTGTGTCTGTGTCTTGGAAACAAGCACTATGTACATTTGATTATGTGCTCAAAAACAGGGCCCTCCATTCTTTATGAGGTGCTAAGGTTGTTTTTTGCCATGTACTAAACCCCTCTACAGTGCTACGGAATATGTTGGCGCGATGTAAATAAAGATAATATTAATAATAATAAAGATCAAAGGCTTTGACAGAAGTAAACTGTGACTGGGCAAATTGCAAGGAATCGCAGCTTGAAACTCGTAACCCGATAGGAGGCCGCAAACATAAGCCAATTGAATAGCTAAGTAGCTTGCAGCCTCCCCTTGCGGCCCCGCAGCTCAAAAACATAGCAATTGATTGAGGCCCTATGACAGTGTACAGAATATATTAGATTAAAAAAAACATAATATATATGTGAATGAAACAATTTTATATATTCTTTAACTTTACCTTTTCTACAGTCCACGAATGCTGCTAGGACTGCCAACATTGGCACCAAAACCTCCATATGCATTCAGCCCTCCTGAGAGACCTCCATTCCCTATAACCGGAAGATTCTGCACCAGTTTCCCAAACAATGGAATATTACTAAGTAAATCCCCAACAAGTGGAATACCATTAAGTAATCCACCTCCTCTTCCACCTGTTTGAAGCCCCCCTTTCCCTCCTCCAACTAATTCCCCCAAAACTTGAACATTCTGAAGTAATCCTGGAATATCTAGAAGTCCCCCATTCTGTCCTCCAACTATTCCCCCAACAACTGGAACATTCTGAAGTAATCCTAGAATACTTAGAAGTCCCCCATTCTGTCCTCCAAGTAATTGCCTAACAAGTGGAAGATCCTTAACTAATCCTCCAACATTTAGAATTCCCCCATTTCCTCCTTGTTGTCCTTGACATCCATTTGCATTTCCAGTTAGTCCTGGAACGATACTGGTCACTCCCCCTAGAAGATTTGAAAGTAAATCACGAGTAGGACGTTTTTCTCCTCCAGTAGTCTGTGTTAGTTCATCTTGCTCTGGACCATCAGGGGTATAATCCTGCATTTAAATTCAGAATTTCAGAATTATTCTAAATGAATGTAAACAGTTACATATCAAATTACACTGTTAAAGATACAATGACAAGTTAATTAATATTATGCAGAGAGGGAAGTACTGTATGAAAAACAATGTTATCACTATAATGTATCAGTAGTGTAAAATGTATATCATTTTGCCTACGATTTTGCAGCAATCCCATGTCATGTTGCAAGTTACTTGTTGAGAGAGGGGTTGCTGATCTCCAGTACTGTGGCATCACACTGACATTGCCCCCAGAAAAAGACAGTTATTTTCTCATTATATTCTACTAGCGAATTGCTCTTCAAAAATTGACGGCAATAAAATTGTAAGCCAGACAATGCATTTTGCCACACAATGTGAGGCTGTCGCTTCTCTGAGCACCTTTGGCGTTTATCGCAAACCTTTCCTCCCGCCAACTGTACAGTCCGTTCATTGCAGGGTTCATCAACCTGCAAGTTTTGTGCTTGGGAATAGCATGTGTCTCTTTCCAGCATATCCCCCCTGTCCCATCCCTGTGTGTTTCTCCTCTATGTATCTGCTGAATGTTTGTATGGCGCGCGCTTACAGGCGTTGGGTTTATTTTCCAAAGTCCGGAGTATCTGGTGTTGTACTGTCTTTGGCATTGTGTATTTTTTAAAGCCTGCATTTTTGGCGTTGTGTATTTTCTATGTCCCGCATTCCTGGCTTTGTTCAGCCTCTTTTTCATCCAGTTTCAGAATTTTTGGCGTTTTTCTTCTGCCATTTTTTTTCTTGCTTAGCAGATTTTCAAGTAAATTTGGCTAAAATTCACTTGCAGCCTCCCTCCCATGCATCTTGGTTCTTCCCCTGTACTGTGTTTATTTTTATTGATTTTGATTTCCGCGGTTCGGCCATTTTCTTTTTCCGAGGTCAGATATTTTTTTGCAACCGAAATTCAGAGCTCAGAATTTTTTTTCTAAGTCTAGCATTCCTCAACTGCTTGCAGCCTGAGTCCAGCGTGCCTCAACTGCTCGCCTCGCTTTGTGAGGCTCGCAGGAGCGCCTGCATGCTTCAATGCCTCAACTGCTCTCTTCCCTTTGCGAGGCTTGTGGGCAATGAGCACCTTCGCCACTCATTGCCTAAGTCCTCCGAGCTCGGAAGGCTTCAATGCCTCAACGATTCGCTTCGCTTCGTGAGGCTCACAAGCGTGCTGATAAATCACAGTTTGATTGCAGGAGAAAGCATGTACTGAACTTAAAATACACCTACACTGCATAAAACTGCCAAAGCTTGGATGGTCCAGTCATTCTCTGTCATTAGCTCATGTGTGTTCTAGCAGAGATATCTTATATGTAGGAAACAAAGATCTATTTCAATGAAAAAAGAAATAGATTTCTACATAGTGCACATAAGGAGAAATCACAAATTGTGAGATAACCCTTTATTCAAGCAGTGTGCACCTATCCCAATAACTACAGCTTCTTTATGCTTACATTTTTGGAATAAACGTCATCACATGTGCAAATATCCTACAAAGTTAATAAGGAAACACATTTTCCTTTAAATCTCAACAGTTTTTGTTAGTTGAACTCTACTTGTTGAAAGATGTATTTATTTAGTTTTTTGTATTCTACATTAAATACTGTAGATTTACAGAATATAATTCTCCTTTCTAAGAAAATAATTATTTTGTTATTATTTGTTATTGAGACTACAAAATCAAAGTAAACATATAATTATTTAAACAATATAAGAAATTGTGATTAATTTGTCATAATGATCCAAGTAAGTTACAAAATCCATTTTGCTGAATTTACATGAAAATCACCTTCTATGACAAATAAAACATAATTACATTCAGTGGTCCCTTTGCTTTTAGCAGCATATTACAGTAAAACCCCTGTTAACGGCACCTACGGGGACTCCCCATTGCCGGATAAGTGTAGTTGCTGGTTAGTCGGGAGTCCCCGAATTTAAACCCCCTAAAAATGCCTTTAAAAGGGCATTAGCACCTAAACTGGGCCAATTAGGCCCAGAAAAAATGATTACAAAAAAAGTTAGTTTTTCTTTTTGCAGTCTCGAACTGCTAAATAGTGCCGGTTATGCCGTTTTTTTAAAATGGGAAATTGATGCTGGTGCCGGTTGCATGAGAGTCCCCATTAGTTGGGTGCCGGATAACCCGGGATTCTACTGTATTATTTTTTTTTTTACAAAAACCAAGATACGGTTATCAAAAACATATTTCAGTTAGCAAGATTAGCTCATCTACAACTCTAGGAACTCTAGGAAAACAGAACGCATATATAACCAGTTCCAAAATAAATGAGGCATTTGAACACATTTTAGTTTTTGCTAAATACAATTAACTTAGCAAATGCTATAGTTCTTGTAACTTTTAATATAACCAGGTGATCAATATTTGTCCGCTAGTATTAAGTACTGTATTTTTTGTTCATTAAGCTACCACTGTAGTCGATTTTTGTCTATATGGTCATTTGTATAACAAAACATGATAGTGGGCAAAAGCTTTTATATACAATTATTCTTTGCTGCAAGCTTTCGTTTTGTTTTCTTGCCAGCTGCTGATTGTTACTTCCTGAGGTGGCAGTTATATACTTTTATCATACATGTACAGATTGTGTGATTGTTTTATACCATTGAAATAGTAATATGTCAGTGAAGTATGGAATACTAATTGGACTCAATGTGCATCAATGTCCCATCACCTCATTTAGTATTATTGAAGCCTAATGGTAAGCCTGAAAATGATTGCAGCACTACAAACAAAAACTTTCGATAATGTCTTAAACCTGTCTTTTAAATGCATGATATAAAATGTTTGAGTTGTATGGCATTTTAAGATAAAATCTATATGTAGGACTGCATAGTTGAAACAAATCTTTGGATACTTCTTTGCTTACCAATGTTTCCAATACTTTTGACAATGTGGGTTTCTGTAAAAATAATAATACATTTAAATTAAAATTTTTGCAGGATTATTTAATACAAGAGTAATGATAAAGTTTGCGTTTTTGTGACCTGTTCCTATATAATAAGCTTCTAGTGCATAGCAAACAGAATGTAAGGTCTTTTGCACAATGCTTGTGATTTCTGGTTCTATCACAATCTACACCATCAATAAAATACTAAATGTTAATGAGAAAGAACTTTTGGAAGATTTATTTAATTTAAATGTATAATCTTGACCCTAACATATAAAGCCTTTAACAACAGTGCACCCAATTATATCTCTGCCCTCATCTGAAAATAACCCTCCCCCCACACACACACACACACCACCAACAACTGCCTTCTATGCTCTTCTAACGACTTTCTTATTTCCACTTCTCGTCACCTTTCACTCCCAGCTTCAAGACTTTTCTCAAGCTATTACTACACTGTGGAACTTCCCACCTTGCTCAGCCAGACTTGACCCAAAACCTTCACAAATACCCCATTATTAAGTACTGCATTCCTTGTTCATTACCATTGTTCATGTACCATTGTAGTCAATTTCTTCCTATATGGTATTTTGTTTACCTAATACTTGGAACTGCCTTTACAGTATGTGGTATAGTCAAACAGATCAGGTATTTAAGCATGCCTGGGATAAGCATATCATCAGGCTTAGTTAAGCCTAAACTTTTAGGTAAAAAAAACTAGGCAGAACTTATGGGCCTTTTTTGTTTCTTATACGCCATCATATCTATCTTTTAAGAGCCAAACATTTTGAATTGTATTTAATATTTTCACAGTATTATACATCTGTTGTTAATAAAGTCTAAAAAAAAGTATTTAGGAGTGGTGCAACTAAAAATGTCCACAGTTCTTGTGAAATGTGTTCAAAGGCACCAACAATATTTTGATATTTGAAAATGTTTAAATGTTGGAGCAATATCTTGTGCATCCTAGTCAATATATAATACTACACACTAGTCTTGTGACTTCTCATCCTTTCACCTGCATCTTCTCTCTGGCTTTGTACCCACTCATGTTCAATCTTTATTTCTCCATATTCTCTTATTGTAGTCTCATCAACAACCATCCTCTCTTTAACAATCCATGAAAATCTAACATTATAATACTCATTAACTACCACCACATCTTTGACTTTCAGCAAACCAAAACCCTTTTTTCATCACCACTTACTAGTATTATTTGAATCCATAATGCCTAAGAGCCACCTTAACTCTTCATAACAACTCAACACTATAGTTCCCCATACCTTTTAACAGCTGCAGTTTCTCTCCATGCCTATTTGCCACTATACTTTTTTGCCTTACCTACGGAGTATTAATGTGTTTTGCTGCTTTACATAAATTATGAACAAGCTCTCTCTCTCTCTCTCTCTCTCTATATATATATATATATATATATATATATATATATATATATATATATATATATATATATTAGGTTTCAGGAGCTCAGGAGTTACATGTACACCTGTGGATCTAAGGTACAATTTGCATTAGAGGGGATGAGGAGTCTGTGTTACCTCTTTGCATTTTAGGCATAAAAATTGTTAAACCTTTTAAAATCTATAAATTCAAATGATCTTACCAGTGATCCACACATAGATGTAGTGATAGATTCTAGTTTAAGACCCTTCTAAGAAAAGAAAAGAAAACAGAATATGTATTCCTGACAGCCCCAGCATATATAAAGCATACACACTAAAAGGTTTTTCATGCAATTGCCCTTTGGCCAATTAAATAGGGCTCTATAAAAGCACAAAGCATATTTTTTTACAGAAGTTTTTAGTTAGTGAAGACCTTGTTTTTGGATAGAAGTTCACTAACTAAAAACGTCTGTAAAAAAAATATGCTACTCACAATCACCTTATATTCGATTTAGCGCTCTTGTGCCATTAAAGAGGAATAATTTCCTGTCACTTCAGTCTAATCCTACCTGAAAAGGTTGCTCCAGCACCGTAATGCAATAAAGTTTCCTCTGAATTAGATAGAAATGGTAAATTGTGTTTCAACACATTTGTGCCTCTTCAGTGAGGTTATCTAGACAAACAGACTAACAGCCTTATTAAATTGCGATTCGGCCGATTCTAAAGGGCTCTTTATATGCACACAGCATATTTTTTTACAGAAGTTTTTAGTTAGTGAAGACCTTGCTTTTGGATAGAAGTTAACTAACTAAAAACGTCTGTAAAAAAAATATGCTCTGTGCTTATATAGAGCCCTATTCAACTGGCCAAATCACAATTTAATGAAGCCCTTCATTTTCAAACATTGTTAAATGCTAGGAGCATTAAGCTATGGCATTGCTGAGATTATTATAACATATTTATTCATATAAGAGTATAACCAGTTCCAAAATAAATGTCTCTGAGTAGGGAATTAACTTTTCAATATATTAACACATATTTCCTAAGAAGTTCTTTTGGGACCTTCTGTCACCTACAGTCTTAGGGCCTCATTCTATTACCGGCCGTAAATCGTCCGTAAGGCTGCGATTCCTTGCGGGGGTTCTGTTTGCTCGCGATTCTATTATACGGCCCCGCAAGGATCTCCTCTTACGGCCGGCCGCATATCTTGGAACCGGCCGTAAGCTGTGAAATATAAAAACTCAAAAATAAATTCAAGCCTGCACTGTACAGCTCTGTAAATGCTAGGGATCATATTGGGGGACATGAGGATTAAAAGTAACCCCCTCTCAAGCTTGCACATCTGCCCAAACCCGAGTTCAAATTAACTGTTTATTTTCCGGCTGCGGCATGGGCGTGTCTGAGGTGCTCCAAGCACTCTGGACTTTTTACATGGATATTTTACGGATATTAAAAATAAAATATTTTACGGATTTGAGTATAGGGTAATTATGTGCTATTTTTTCTAACACCGAATATCACTTTATAGTCTTCTCAAAGTGCAGGATGGCTTTATTTGAGCTATTTTATGTGCTTAATTGGTGCTAGCGAGACCTCTTTGCTGCAAGTAAGCTGCGGCTCGTTTTGAGCCTTGCAGACAGGGTTCCCGGTGCAATAGAATCGCAACCAGGCTTTTCTTACGGCCGATTTCCTTGCGGCCGTTTTAGATCAAAGATCGGCCGCAAGAGATAGCAAGGCGCCGGCCGCAAGCCTGCCGGAGTCCCCGGCCGGAGGGGAATAGAATAGCCGTAAAGCTTGCGGCCGGTCCTTGCGGCCCCGCAGCGGCTGCGGCCGTAATAGAATGAGGCCCTTAGAGTGTCCTCTCCCTATGTGTTGTTAAATATAAATTGGACTGCTGAATATTACACAAGGTTATTGCATTGTCTTTAGTTAATGTAATATTATTTAAGAGTTGCATAATTACACCAAAGGAGAGCCTTGTGAAAAAAGATAAATACCCTAATGATTGCCCTATTAAATAATTAATTTTAGTTAAAGCTAATTTTTTTACACATTTTTAAATATATCAAAGATAAATATTATGTTATGACTAGATTTGGAATTGTTAAAATACAAAGCTTTTTGTTTTTAAAGGGACACTGAAGTTTAATTTTTATAGTATGCTCTTTTTAAAAAAACATCAAAGAATTTTTTTAGAAAGCATACAATAAATAAATAAATAAAGCTTTTAAAGTGTTTCCTATTATGTTAAATGTTTCTTTACTTGGGGTTTATACATGTGTTGATGGGGTGGCTTTTTGATAAGGATTATATCTACCTTCAGTTCTGTTCAAATGGCTGTCATGATTCATAAAATGGTTCCTAAATTAAAGGTTGCATTTATTTATTTTACTATCTTCATAAATCTTTTAATTCCTATTTTTTGAAATGTAAATCATCCTTGAAATATACATTTGTCTTTGTAGCTCTAATATGCTAATGTATACTTCAGTTATGCCAATGCAAGGCTCAGTAATATTAATGTGTAGCTCTTACTCGATCACACATTGTGTTCCTTTGTATCAAATGTAGACGCGATGATCGACTAAATGCTCAGTCAAGGATGGACAGAGCATGCTACTTTTAAAAGACAGTATCTACTCACAATCACCTTATATTCGATTTAGCGCTCTTGTGCCATTAAAGAGGAATCATTTCCTGGCACTTCAGTCTAATCCTACCTGAAAAGGTTGCTCCAGCACCGTAATGCAATAAAGTTTCCTCTGAATTAGATAGAAATGATAAATTGTGTTTCAACACATTTGTGCCTCTTCAGTGAGGTTATCTAGACAAACAGACTAACAGCCTTATTAAATTGCGATTCGGCCAATTCTAAAGGGCTCTCTATAAGCACACAGCATATTTTTTTACAGAAGTTTTTAGTTAGTTAAGACCTTGCTTTGGATAGTTCATTAACTAAAAACTTCTGTAAAAAAATATGCTCTGTGCTTATATAGAGCCCTTTAGAATTGGCCGAATCGCAATTTAATATATGCCCGGAGCACCTATTAACTTGAACTTTAAGGGCACGTAAACTGGATCAACTACATTTCTAAGAGCTGCTCAACTGAACGTGAACACAGCATATTTCTAATGTTCGTCAGGATGGAACCTACTCCACCTAACACAATCTAATTATATGTTTAGCTTCTTTCCTCTGTCCCAGTCAGACTCTCCCACAGAATAGTATTCTTAAACCACACGTGTGATTTTATGTATGTCAAGAACTATTAAGAAGCAGAGAAAATGTATTGTACAATATATATTATGTTTTCAATACTATTTAAAGAAACCCAATTATTTTTGGTGAGAATGTTTCCCAATGTGATTCTATTGTAGTACTGATAATGTAAAAATCTACAAATCTGACACTATTCTATGGCGTGGTTTAGTCTTGGTTTTATATTCTTAAACTATCGTTTAGCAAACATGCTCATTAGCTGGGCTTATTAATGTTAAGATGTATTACTAAGGGCAAAACATATGGGTTATTTTTTTGAAAGAGTAAGTGAACAGGTAAATGGAGTCCTCCAGTATGTAATGACCATACACATTGGTGGGACAATGGATAGTCTGAGGATTGAATAAATAAAATTGTCTTGTATTACTCCCAGCAGGGATATATATATATATATATATATATATATATATATATATATATATATATATGTGTGTGTGTGTGTGTGTGTCATTCTGGTGGGTAGATGTAGTGAATTGCTTCATTTTTTGGAATCTAAAGTTGGCAAGAATAAAACTATAACATTTGATATATTTTGATCTCAATCTTTGACTTTTCAGTATTGTTTGGTAGGTTAATCAGTATTAGTAGAATGGTTGCAAAACTGAATGTGTTATATTCACCAGCAAATGAAGAACTGTCTTCAGTAGATTTTGAAGTGCTCCATTCACATCCATAAGGAGATCATCCTAACAAACGGCATACATCAGAACAATATAAAAATAAACATAAAAGCAACATGCAGGAAAACAATGATTTCATATGATGTGCATAACTTCCATAAAATGCTAACATTTGTGATACATGCCCCAACATTAAACATACAATAAATATGTTAATTAAATAGGATACATAGATGAACATATTAACAGAAATGTATGCATGTATCATATGGACTGTATGTGCCAAAGGCAGAGGTTTGTGAAAGATGAGAAAAGAATAGAGAACAAAGGGTAATTTACCAGTGTTGTTTCTGAACCAAGAAGATTGCTTAGAGAACAGCCAGTAACAGTCTGTAAAAAAACATGTTTATACCTTCAGCATGACAATTGTAATATGTTTGCAATAATTAATATTTTATATCATTCATATGTATGTTAATAATTGTGTTTGTTAATAATTGCACTGAAGGAAAATTGACATTAAATTGAATGTGTATCTGAAAAATCCAGCTTTAATTGCTATGTTTTTTGAGAGCTTCTGCTTTTGGATAAGTATCAGCTCTAATTATTATATAAAATATATATATTTTTCATAGAACTTTTAAAACATTGTTGCAGTCCTACACAAGTATTTAAATTGTACTTTTTGAAGGGCTACATTTGTTAATGGGAAAACTATTTTAGAAAGTAAAATAAAAAAGTTAAAAAGTCTCAATTTATTACACTTTAAATGTAGTTTTTTTTTTTTTTTGCAGTGAAAACAATTGCTTGGTTATTACTGATCTACCTTCATAGATTGCAGGAATTTTGAATGCAGAGGAAGTTTTCAATTTATATAGAAAATATTGTCATATCTATTTTAAAACAATACTAAATCAAACTGAGAAAAGCAATGCAATTTTCCTTAAATTTCCTGGTGTTTTTATATATTTATTTAATGTATGAGCTAAGTTTCAATCGAATAAACTGTGCTTCTCTTCCTTGCATGTTATGGCCATCATAATTAATAACAATTATAAATACATTGATTTGGGAAAATGTCTCCTAACTAAATAACTAAATTCATACATTTATACAAGATTATTTTATCAGCTTTAGTTTGCATTGTAAAAATAATTTTGCTTTCATGTTCTATAAATTATATTTCCATGGATGGTAACTGAAATCACTTACCTCAATATTTTGAATTGCTGTAGAGAGCTTACTTTTGTCTTCTGCATTCTAAGAGAAAAAAAATATTTTACAAAAAGTCCAAAATGTAATATATCAAATACTCATTGGAAATACAATTAGTAACAGCAAAACATGAGTCTGAAAATAGCAATCCTGAAACCAAATTTACGTAATTAAAACAAAATTGTCCTACCTTGAACTTGTCATAGGCACAAATGAATTCTGCCAGGACATTTATAGTGGGTAGTAAATTATTAATCTACAAAATAAAGACAACATGATGCTTAATGTTAATTTGCATTTACTGAAAATAACACTTCAATTTACTTAATTATGCATTCCCTTATATTCACTACAATCTGCAGTGAAGCTGATCACATAAAGGACCACTGCACAAGAAAAAAAAAATATGTTAGAGTCTGACTAAGAGCATAATTAAGCAGGAAATGGGTGTTTGTGTTTCTAGAGAGCTATTGTTGTAGGCTTTGATGTAACCCCCTGCTTTGGTCCAATGAGGGGGAGAGGTATGGTGTCAATTTTAATATTATCTTAGTATCAAACAAAGCCTCTGATCTTCTGCCTGTTCTCTCATCCCCCCCCCCCCCCCCCCACACACACACTGATAATGAAAAACAACCAGATCTCAGAATGTGATGTAACAAGAACAAAATGGATTCCTTTACTCTTAAGCAGTCTTCAAAAATTCAGATTCCCCCACTCCCTTTTAGACTGTAATATATATTTCCTGTGCTTAAAGATGCTAACAACCCTTTACATCCCAGATTATATGACAGAATAGTTTGTGTAATTTTTATTTATCTCAATATTGGAGACTCTTTTACAAGTTTACTGCTGTAAAAACTAGTACTTACCAGTGACACCTCAAGACAAGAAGATTGCCACTTGGGATTCTGTTGACAGCCTTTTCTGCATTTAATGGAATTTGATATAGCAGGAACTGAAGAAAGTAAATAAAGTCACTGAGATTTATTATTTGTGGACCAAAAGTAATTTAATGAAGGATCACATCAGATCCAATAAACTGTAGTTTGTTATCTTTAACTATAATGAAAGCACAAGGCCTTAAACAAGATGTTTAGCATAATCTCATATTTAAATAAAATGTAATTACTTTTACCTTGTGGTGATGGAATGATGTACTATTCTTTAGTTATTAATAATATGACAATTATTTATGCATCTTTGAAACTGCACAACATGCATTGCTTCTGGTTAGTCTCAGTTTCAGAGAAAAGAAAAAATAACACATATTCTACTTATTTATATATCAAATAATTTACCCTTTATTCCTTGTGCAGTTCTAGTTGCAACTACTTTTTTAAGTGGGAGATTAAACTATGTGTGATTTATACTGCATATAAATAACAATTTTATTACATCTAAAAATACACAATCTTAATAATGTAAGTAAAGTAGGTACTTACCAAAGAAGCAGCTAACAGTAACCAGCAAAAAGGCAGCTGTGATCTTCATTGTTGAAGTGCTTGGGTAATAAGTCTTCAGTCACAATCCGAATACTTACACCTTGCAAATTGCTTGTAATAAAATCTTCAGGGTTCACTCTATTTATATTATATGAGCTGCATGGTCACATAGAGTCCCAATTATACATGATTCATCAATTAAACCATAACAAGAAACTGCCTTTGAAATATTAGAAGACTGACCTTATCTAAGCACCATAAACTATAATAATATTTATAATAATTATTCTAATCTGTCATGGTGTTGTATAATTTGAGTATGAGTATAAATAGTTGTAATCTGTAGGCATATTTTTTTGTCTGCAGTAAAGTAAAACAAAAGTCAATGTAAAGGTCATTTATCAGATTCCAATGGGTAACTTGAAATGCTGCTAATTGTTTCCTCTTGCATACTATGTTTCATATAAAGCAAATATTGCAGTTTTAGGTAAGAAACAGTAAATAGTGTTCCCTGACTAATAGTTGTTGAAGTGAATATTTATTTACTGGCATTTTGTACATGTTTAAACCATATCTTGGAAACTCCTACAGAAGTGTCAGAAAATAATAAAATTATGACAAGAAAAACAATATTTATTAAAAGCAATTATAACAGCATATTTTTGTTTGTGGGATTTTAGTGTTTTAAATTAAAAGAGTGACTTCTTAGATGCTTCTTTAAGGCACTGTGGTCCCTATTCTATTACCCAATTCACAAATTTATACACACTTAAAATCGTTTTTAATATTGCCACAATAACTGTGTGGCCAGCCAAAGATGCAAAATTGGCCTTAGAACTCCACTGGTTTTAGCACAGCTTGAATATTACAAGCTAATTAAAGTTTCACAAAATCAATATTCTATGAGACCCGTAGACCAAATAAAGTCTAGCCCGCAATTTAAAAAAGTATCAAGTTTCTGTCAAGAATATTACGAGTACTAAATAGGACTCGCAAGGCATTTTTCAAACATATATTAGAGCCGTAGCAGAAATAAAACAGACAATAATGTACTTTAAAAGCACCTGAAGTCATGGAAACATCTTAAAATTAATCGAACAACAGTTTCAAACCCACAAATTTGCAATTCAAAAATATTTGCCAGATTATATGATCACGCCTCCTGAAATCCTCCTTAAAAAGCCATGGTTTGGGAGTTTAGGCCTAAGAATGTGATTTGCAAGCTGTGGTCTATAGAATATATCTAAGCATTTAGAAAAAAAAATACACCTGCACCCAAATTTAAGAGTTCAAGGCATTTGTGGACTTCTAATAGAATAGGGCCCTCTGGGTGCCCGTAGTGATATTGGGTGGGTAACTCGCAATTGAAATATGAGCAGCTAAATGTAGCTAGGTGAATATCTCTAACTTTTACAAGCTGCTTTATGAGTCCATGTAATTGTGATTTGGCCAAATGAATGGATCCCTTATTTATTTAGCATTTTGGGCACATCCAATGTTCCTCTATTGTGAGATTTTGTTTTCTGTTCACTTGCCTTACAAAGCTGGATTTACATGAGAGGTGCAAACATATACAATATTATAGATTCCAGAGGCATAACTTAAAACTATAATAACAAAATCTTTATCAGTTGAATTTTATTTAAAAATTGTATTTTCCTACAGTAAACTATCATTGAAGTCTGCAATATTTATGTCAGCCAGCCTTTCTGACCCATCTACAAACCAAGAACCCTATTCTATTAAAAGCAAATGCCTCTAACCCATAATTTTTGCTGCAGGTGTTTTTTTAAAGCCTAAATTCTTAAATCCTGCCCACGCTTGCAAGTTTTAAGGGGGCATGATTATATGATGCTCACATTCTGAAATCAATTCCGCAATTTAAATCCGTTAGGCAATTTTCTACTGGCTCCATCAGAAATATATACATATACACTTATTTTTATTTATCCTTATTTATTTTGGGGATTATTAGGGAGGGTGAATTGAGGAGGGGAGAATTGGGGAGGAGAAGAGGATGAGAGGAGAGGAGGAGAGAGAGGTGACCCTGGAGAGTGGAGGTGAGGGTGGAGAGAGAGGGAGTGGAGGTGAGGATGAAGGGAGTGGAGATGATGATGTAGGGAGTGGAGGTGAGGTTGGAGAGAGAAAGAGTGGGTGTGAGGATGGAGGGAATAGAGGTGACAGGAGGAGAGGGAGGAATAGAGGGAATGAAGGTGAGGTAGAGGGAGGGATTTGCCCATAGTTATAGGCGCATGAACCATAGGATCAGAGGGGGAGGGGTCTCATCCAGGGGAATGATAGTGGTGAGGCCTCAGGTTCAGAGGAAGGAGGACAGGATCCCCATCCACAGTTGGGAGGGCAAGAGGGTGGGGCCAAGCCCAGCGTCAATAACTACAGGCTCGAGGAGATGGTGGTCCTCCTCAGTGCCATCCATGACCTCCCCACTATCCTTTCAGAGGGGAAGGAAGTTAGGCTCAGGCCCAGGGCCTAGGCCTGGAAGGAGTTAGAAGCCGCAATTACAGCAGTCGGCTTGGCAGAAAGGGATATGAGGTTGGTTAAACATTGCTTTGATGACTGCCGGGCCAAGGAGAGGAGGATGATGGCAGAGGAGGACAGAGCAGTGAGAGCTCCAAGTGGTGACCCCTAAGTAACTGTCAAAAAAAACTTGTGGAAGAGGGTGTTCAAGAGATGCTGAGCCACGTCGCTGGAGCTCCAGGCCTATTGGCCCAACAGCATCCAGCCACTTTGTCAGGTGAATATTAGATAAACCACATGCACATCACACAAACATAGAAAACACAAAACACATGTAAATGATGATCACCAATGACACTGAGATGTCAGCTTCCTTGATTTACCAATGGATAGATTGATCATTCATGCGTCATTAGGTCGATGAAACTGACAAATCATCTAATCATCTAATAGCGAGTCCATGTATGGGTATGCCCACTGCCGCGTATACAAATACAGACTATGTACGGATGGATGTGCAGTGTAATGTTCTGGCCTATCAGGACACACCTCCCAGCAGCATGTTAACAGCTATTTCTGAGATATGATCACTGATTGGCTAGTATTGCCCAATTAGTTGGATTTTGAGCTTGGTTATTATTTGCTCTTAACAATATCTTGATTCCTGCTGCAGTCTGTACATATATACAAATACTGTTGTGAGCCAATAATAAAGAACAAAAAGACCTAGAAATCCTTATACAAGGAAACTAGTAGATACTACAGCGTCTCAAACAGTAGAGATAACAAAACCTTATGGTTGCACCAAAGCCAACACAAATACAAAATGAAATATTGATAGGGGTATAAGTAAAAAACAATAGACAATAAAATGCGATAAAATAAATAAATGAATAAATAAATGATGGGTAGGTGGCAGAACCTAGAAAAGGTGATGATAAAATATCATATATGTAAAAAAATATATATATAAAAATATATATAAAAATATAAGAAATGTACTAACACATATCTTGACCAGGAACAACCCAGAAAACACAATGAATGGTAAAAGATACTTAAGTGAGTCCAGGTGGAGAAGACGAGAGACACAGTTCATATGTTGATAGTAGAATCTTTGAGGTTCTTCTTGTATAGAGTTCTTGAAAGGGAGTAGAGGAAATGGATAGGGTCTGGCTCCTAGGACGGTTAGGCAGTTGTTTCCCAAAAACTCTGGTCACCACAGAGTAATGCTGGAGAGAATGAAACGAAAAACGGAGAAGAGGGAGAGCGCACACCGAATCCTAGAGCAGATCAATAAATTTATAAAAACAGAAATCACATAACAAATGGACACTCACATGTAAAATCCTCTAAACAGAGGTATAGAAGGTCACTCATAAAAGGGTTCTTGGTCTTGGTCTTGTATAAATGTAAACAGAAAGGTAGTCACCAGGCTGTAAAATGCTATAGATATAGTGGGTATGATGCTTGCCAGGCAAAAAAACTGATGTAACTGGCTGAGGGGTACTGGGCCCAAAGCAGGTATCAGAAAATATGGAAAAAGCTCCGTTGATGGATGAAAAAGAATACAAAGACCAAAACAGTTCAAATAGAATCCAGTCCTCAAATGAGCATAGTGGGTAACCCACAGTCGGCTTTCATTAAAAATGAGAGTCCATGTATCAATAGGTATTGAACTCCTACAAGGAAGACACTGGAGGTGCACAATATATGGATACTAGCAAAAATGCTGAAAAAGGGCACTATTAGAGTGCAAGAAAAGGAGAAAATAAAAAATACAGAATGCAAAATACAAAATGCATAAAAACACATAAAATGAGGTCAAATAAAAATAAAAATAAAAAGGTGCCAGACGTGTTTCGCTCATCTGCCGAGCTTTGTCAATGGTGTTCAATATCAAAAAATCTCATAAATATATAAAAATATAAATATAAATGTATATATGTAAAAATAAGGTATATAAAAGGGTACCAACCTTCACCCCTCTTAATAAGGGTGTTATATGCCTCCATGCACTGGTTTGGCGCCATTCCCGTGTCCCTGAGTGCGTGGTGACGTCACCACGCTGTTTCCCAGGCGTATCACGTCCTGTATCCTGCGTGGCGACGTCACCACGCCTCCCCACTCTCCCCACAGGAAGCATCCCCGTCGGTGGAACACATATGCGTTCCACCAGACACAGCAGTGCTCCAAATGGGTGAAAAGGCACACGGGGAGGCTCGCAGCCCCAGGCAGAAGGAGGTCTATAGATGTGGCCACAGAAAGCAGGCCCAGAAATAAAGTAATAACAAAAAGTGGCATGGATGATAAAAAAGAGAACATAACACAAAACACAAAAAACTGGGGACTGCAAATAGAGATTCCTGTGTCACCTAGTGACTAAATGTAGATGGATGTAAACATCACATAGTGCTATAAAGGCAGCACCTAAAGTGCTAATAGCAACAAAGAGGAGATGTGGAATATACACTGAAAAATAAATGAAGATATAATAATAAATAATAAATAAATAAATAAAATAAAATAAAATAAAAGTAAACCTAAGAAAGTGGAATAAATAAGCAAAATGGGAATAAATAAAAAATAAAAAATAAATAAAAAATGTGAAAACAAATGTATCTAATATATCTAGAAGGTCTAGAGCCCCATCTACTAAGAGAACCAAAGGTATATGATCGCAGAGAAAATCCCCATCCCTAAAATGATATAAAGTAGGGATATGTAGAAAGCAACAACATAACATCCATGTGTATGCATACAGACACACACGTAATGTATGTGCATATAAACATGTACAGGGATATATAAATATATAGATATGTGGGAAAACAAGAACCATACCCCTACAGAAATGCGAATCACTATGCATACGTATGTACACTCAGAAGTGTATACAATGAGCCAATAATAAACAAGGTCATAATCCAAATAATGGATCACATCTAGCAAATGATAGCTTCACATAGTAGAAATTAAGTGACCCATCCAAGTTCATGACAATAAGATGTCAGATAGATAGGAACACACAGCAACCAAAGTATAATTCAATATAATGAACACATCTACCATTTTTCTCTCCTTTTCAGCTGGCAGGAGGTCTGGGTCCACTAGTTAGTCAGAGGCGGGGATATCCAGCAAAAAAAAACATAATGTACAGTACAGTGCTAACAGTGTTAAATACCTTAACTGTAACAATAAACCAACACACTGTAGCTCTACATAAAGATGACCTAGGCTATAAGAAGATTGCCAAGACAATGACACTGAGCTGCAGCACGGTGGGCAAGACCATACAACAATTTCACAGGACAGGTTCAAATCAGAACAGGCCTCGGCATGGTCGACCAAAGAAGTTGAGTGCACATGCTCAGCATCATATACACAGGTCTTTTGGAAATAGACGTATGAGGTCTGCCAGCATTGCTGCTGAGGTTGAAGAGGTGGAGGGTCAGCCTGTCAGTGCTCAGACCATAAGCCGCACACTGCATCAAATTGGTCTGCATGGCTGTCATCCCAGAAGGAAGCCTCTTCTAAAGATGATGCACAAGAAAGACCGCAAACAGTTTGCTGAAGACAAGCAGACTAAGGACATGGATTACTGGAACCATGTCCTGTGGTCCGATGAGACCAAGATACATTTATGTGGTTCAGATGGCATCAAGCATGTGTGGTGGCAACCAGGTGAGGAGTACAAAGACAAGCGTGTCCTGCCTACAGTCAAGCATGGTGGTGGGAGTGTCCTGGTCTGGTCCTGCATGAGTGCTGGGGAGCTACAGTTCATTGAGGGAACCATGAATGCCAACATTTACTGAGACATACTAAAGCAGAGCATGATCCCCTCCCTTAGGACGCCACAGTATGCCAGAGTGTGAGAGCGATAACACCAAATTTAACATACCTTCTCCCCATTCACACCTGAGACCTTGTAACACTAACGAGTCTCATGACACCGGGGAGGGAAAATGGCTAATTGGGATAATTATAATATATATATAAGTGCTATGCATATTACTGGTCACTTTTATTAAATGGAGTGCTGTATGATGAGATTTGTATTCATTAGATTCTGGTTACTGTGGGGTAGTGACCACATGTGAACCTAGTAGATGCTATGCATCATTATTATTATTATACAGTATTACATTTAACCCTTTAGGTGTCCCGCTTTTTTTTCCGAACAGCCTCTTGCCCTTCCAGGATGCGACCACACATACAGTATGACATTAATGCACAGTTGTATACATTTCTTTGTGTGCTCTGTGTATATAATATAAAGTTTGGTAATACCGTTATCACGTTTTTTGTGTGTTTTTAATAGTCAATATTTTGACAAATCAAAATGTGTAATATTTATGTAACGATCATATATTTGCATGTAGATGATCTTCATGTACACCTATCCCTTCATGTATTTGAGTACTGTATTCATATGTTTGCATGCCACTGATCTTCATTTAAGTGGGATGTGATGTTGTCATGGCCAAGTGTTTTCAATGTTAAAAGTGATGGTTATATCATCATTTTTGTAATAATTTCACATATTGGTGAACATAACACCTGAAATCTGAACGAATTGTGCCCCATCCCTATTTACTATCCATAACATAGTTATGTGAACATACCATCCCATTGCAGTGACACAGGTGTGGTTTTTAAGTGATACCATGTACTAATACTTCCATAATGGATGAATGAGACCAGCAGTTCAGCTAAGGGGAGCAGGTTCTTGGGTACACTCAGAGATCATTATCTGGCCAACGTTGTACAAGAGCCTACTAGAAAAGAAGCTCTCTTGGATTTAGTCATAACAAATATTGATATAGTATCAAATGTTGAAATCGAGCGACCTTTGGGAAAAAGTGATTACAACACAGTCTCATTTGAGATTAAAATAAAAAAACAAAACTGCAAGGGGCCAACAAAAACTCTAAATTTTAAAAGGGCAGATTGTAACAGTCTAAGGGCAGCCATACAATGTATAGACTGGAACAGAAAACTGATAGGTAAAAATACTGTACATAAATGGACAACGTTCAAATCCTTCCTAAATATTCATACTTATCACTGTATTCCATGTGGAAATAAAAGTAGAAGGAGCAAATCACAACCCATGCGGCTTAACAATGACTTAAAGATAAAGATGAGGAGTAAAAAAACAAGCATTTTAATTACACAAAAATAGGGGACAGAGACTGCTTTACGTGAGTACAAGGAAGTCAACAAGGCTTGCAAAAGGGCTATTAGACTGGCTAAAATAGAAAATGAAAAGTTAGCTTCAAAGGAAAGTAAGACAAATCCTAAAAAAAATTAATTATATTAATGGGAAGAAGGCGAGGAAGGAAGCTATAGGAGCATTACAATGTGACACAAGCCATCTGATAATTAGTGACAAGGCAAAGGCAGATGAGCTAAATAGGTTATTTTCTTCTGGATACACAAGGGAGGTAGGTACCAGTGGTTGGGACACTGCAACAAAATGGGGCTACACTACCTTCACCAAATAATTGGTTAACATATGAAGAAATCCAAAAGAGGTTGGAAAAAATAAATGTTAGTAAAGCCTCAGGTCCTGATGGAATACATCCAAGGGTACTGAGGGAACTGGGCTTTGTAATAGCCAAACCATTATATCTAATTTTTCAGGATTCACTCAACACAGGGTTGGTAACAGATGACTGAAGAAAAAGCAGAGGGGATACCTGTCATGATCTGCTTCCTCAAGGGGGCCTGGTATCAACCTAGTTCAAACCTATACCAGCAGAATCGTGTAGTTCCTGTTCTCTGTGGCACAAAAGATGGTTTCTGAAGAGGGCAAGGCCCACAAAGTACAGGCAGATAATACTGGTTACAGGTTACTAGTGGCATATGGCAAGACCACTCCCCAAGTCAGGATACAACACACATAAATAGTCTCACACCTTGTATATGTGAAAACTATGTCTCAACCTTTATTGAATGAACAAAACAACATATTTATACTCTCCAATACCACACCCTTGTGTACATTTGTGTATGTGTGATGTCAGACCATCTGGCTTGCAACCTTGGGCTATCAAAGCTCTTGAGATCAAATTCCCCAGATATCTATAGCTGTGTAGTGAAAAAAACCTTGATGTTAAACTGAAATGTTTGCTTAGGACTACTTGAAGTACATACATCTATCTTGATCCAAGGTCTGTATGTGCGAGTGTGCAATGATCTGCAGCTAACTTGTATGCAGAGCATTTTTACCAATTCCACATATGTTCTATATAAAATTTTCCCTCTTATAATATATTATAACTAGGATACATAATAACCATGTACAGGCAACATATAACCACACCATAACACATAATCCTAATGCAACAATGTCATGCTCCCTTGGCCATATTCATAAATTACTGGCAATATGAGTCCTTAAACAATTAAATCATGACAATACCTATATTTAAGAAGGGAGCAAGTACAAATCCAGGAAATTATAATAATGTAAGCCACACTTCTGTAGTGGGAAAACTTTTAGAAGGGTTAATAAGGGATAATATACAGAAATATGTCTGTTTAAACAAGATTATAAGTAGGAATCAACATGGATTTATGAGGGATAGGTCATGTCAAACAAATCTAATTCATTTCTATGAGGAGGTAAGTTGGAACCTAGATCAAGGCAACTCAGAGGATGCAGCCTTTTTGGATTTTGCAAAGGCATTTGATACAGTGCCACAAAGGCATTCAGGGTTATCCTAGATAATTAGAGAGGGAGTATTGATCCAGGGAAGAATCTGATCGCCAGTATCTGGGGTCAGGAAGGAATTTTATATTTTTTCCCCTTTTGAGACAATTGGCAATGTTTCACTGTTTTTCTTTCTGTTTGCCTTCCACTGGATCAATAAACAATTAATCCGCATTTTGCAGATCACAGGAGATCTAAAAAGGTTGAACTTGATGAACTAAAAGTACTGTTTCAACCTCAATTACTATGTAACTATGTAACAATACAACTCAGGTGAGATACTGCAATAATTAATATATACTATAAGAACATATATAAAGAATTAAAAGGACTATAAGGAATATATATAAAAAAATTAATTAACAAAGCAATATCAAAAATATTCAGTATGCATTGGGGTAGCAGTTATCTGAACCTTCCAGTCAGGAGGCAACATTTGGGGATCAATTAGGCTCATAGTGATCAATATTTATGGTCAATTATTTCTTCTGTGCCTATGCCTACCTTATGGTGATACTCTTTTCTAGTTCTATGTGCATGGGATCTTTAATATAAAGTAAATAAATATATTCCTACCTTTTTAGTTTTATTAGCATTTGGTACATTTCTTGTCTTTTTATTATCTGATTCAGTCTTTAGTTTAATCAAATCTATGAGGCAGAGCTAGTACTGTCACTATGGCTAGCTTTGTCCCAGAATTATGGGACATTGTAAAATTGCAACCTGAAGCTGATGAAACATTTTCAAATGAGCATTATACTAGCGTTTCATATATTTTCAGAGACTTACATAAAAATGTGAAAACACATTCTCACTATATGGTATAATTTTTTTTACATAATTTTGTAGACCTAAGCATCCAGTTGGTACATAGTTCTCATTTACTCAATGATTGGATTATTATTAAATTTCCCATACTGCATCAGAAAGTAACTAAATACCAATCAACTATTGACAATCTAAGCACATTATCAGATTATGACACTTTAAATGTAAGATTGAATAGTAATATTGAGAAGTTTATAAAGTATGCAATAGCATGAAAGCTATTCCTGAGAGATCAGCAGGACTACAAAATAGCTCAAGCATTTAGAGAATTAATAATTTGATGAATAGATCATTGGATATCAGCTCATGTGGTAGACACTCAAAAGCAGCTACATTTAAAAATACACAACAATTTAAACTCAGAGCCCATCAATTAAGCCAGAATCCAAATCTATCAAGAATGTATGATTTGTTAGAAAGGGGCACACTCCAAAAGGAAAATGCAACCAAAAGTTCAGAAGAAGGAGAAACCAGTTCTTCTACAAGCTTATTCTAAAAATGTGATTATCAATTAATATTTTTTCCATCTTACTGAAGTCCATAAAGCAGTGCTTTATAGAGGTCTGTCTTCTGTCCTATCCTTTAAATCAAACTTCTTTACAAATATCAAAGATATGAATTTGTTTACAAGTATTACAACCTAAAGGAAGAGAAAAACTATATGAATTTAGGTATGGGAAAAGAGGACATATATACACTTAAAGACCTCATCTCCTTATTAGAGTATTGATCAAAATGTAACATCCTTCTCCTTACAAAAGAGAAGGGAGCTGAAAGTCAGTTCACTCCAAATTTAAAGGATTATGCAAACATGTTTGTGTTTACACAAGTGGCCAATATAAATGCAAAAAAATCTTTGAGGAGAAAAATAAATCCAGTTTTAAGCTGAATAAATTGGGGAAAAAAGCACTTAACACACTTTATGTCAAGAAGACTATTTCTATAAAAAAAACGGGGAAAGGAGGTAACTTTGTAATCAAGCATAACCCAGATTACCTAAACATGTGTAATAAGATCCTTAACGATAGATGAGCATATGAGATATCAGGTGATCCAACATATACTTTCAGAAACAAGAACTAAAACCCTCTTTAGTATCCACTTTCTATGCATTTATAAAAAGTCAACAAGAACGTGAACCCATAAACCGGTAGCCCGACAAATAATTTAACACAAAACATTAGTAGTTACCATCCTAATTGAAAGATACAATGGAAATGTTGCATCACCTGGAAAATCTAAATCCACTACTTAATACCTAGTTTTGATGTTGCACAATTATACAGTAGCATTGTACATTACTTGGGTATCAGTGCAATCAGATACTTTTTGAATATCCCATAAATTGTCACACAGAAATCAACAACATTTTGATTACATTTCTTAAATGTATCCTCACAAGAAATTATTTCATCTTCAATAAAAGGTGGTACAATCAGATAAGAGTAATGGCAATGGGGACACCTTGCACCCCCAGATCGGAGAATCTATTTATGGGATGGTGGGAGGCAATCCAAGTCTTTGATATATTTTATTATGGTCTAGATATATAGACAACATATTAATGATTTGCAATAGTTCAGAAAGTGATTGCAAAAACCTTTGTAAATATACTAAAATAGTGACTTGCTTGTCAAAAATGATGGCATAAAATTGTCAAGCCTCGCAATTCTGTTGTTTGCCACACATTGAGAGCCTCACCATGCACAGAAAAGCTGGGCAATGCGAGCCTCGCTATGCACGGCTTCTCTCTCTCGCCTTCCCTTGTTCTGTGTGTCCTCTCCCTCTCTCTTCTCTCCTTCTCCCTCCTCTCTGCAAGCCTTGTAATGAGCACCTTCAGCAGCCACTGCAGGCCTCGCAATGAGTACACTTGGCGCCCATTGCAGGCCTCCCGTCACAAATGACGGGATAATATTTCATTTTTCTCCCCCCCATGTCTCTTCCTCCACTCCATCACCTGTGTCCCAACTACTGTTTGTGTATGCACTATTATGTGTTTACTAGCGCTGTTGTTTAAGTCAACTACTACATATTTGCAGTGTTGACTTTTGTCTTGTTGCATTTCGTTTAGGTTTCTAGTGTAACTGCCAACAACAGCAGAGACTTCAACAGGGTGCTGTGGTGTTAAAAGACAGAAAGGATAAATAACCATATAAATAACAAGTAAAGTTACAGTCTCTGTTATTTAATCTCTTTATAGTTGAAGTGAAATTAAATTATCTGTTATTTTATGTAATTATTCTTTTTTATTTATGCCTGTTTAGTTTTATGGTTTTGTATCCAAAAACAAGATCATCAGTTCAACCAAGAAACCAAGGTAACACTGTGTATATATATATATATATATATATATATATATATATAAATATACTGTAAGGTAGTGCAGGGGCTCCTCGACCCTGGCACCACTTGGGACCCTCGGCCGCACCAGCCCTCCCCCTACCCTGTAGTGTATGTTTCTGGAGAGTGAAGTGCGTGCGTCCTGAAACTGTGGGTCAGGCAGAGGAGCTTTACACAGGGAGGAGGTAAAGGAAGGGGAGCAGCTATGGCATGTGGAGCAGCTATGGAAAGGGGTCTTGGGAGCTGGGAGAGCAGTTATGGGAAAAGGTCTTGGGGAGGGGTACTGAGTAACTTGGTACCAGGGGGGACCAGCACAAAAATAAATTATGACAATGGATTTGACGGCAGATTTGACGAACCAAAAAGGCTCATCTGATATTTGATATTAGAAAGAAAATGATATTTTAGTTTTTGGTATGATATTGAAGGGGCTAAAATTTGATAAAAACTGTTAATTAAATGAAAACTTGATCCGATGTCATCAACAAAAAACAATTTATGTAAACTGCTGTAAACTTTTTGTCATATTAGGTAGCTTTTATATAAACATAGGGCCTCATTCAATTTGTATGCCCCACATCCTGTCATCTAGGTCGATGCTATTCAATTGCTCAAGCCCGTAAGTTACTGTCCCAAAGTCTAAACCATAAACCATGAACTGGTTCGTAGCAGTTCAGGACGGGAACATGATCAATTAAGCAAGCCTGTAAGCTCCCATTTCAAATCCGCCAATAGAAAATGAGACTGTGGTTATTATGGCAGTAAAACATTGGGGTTACATGTCAATCAATTAGGTTTGGGGCTCCAATATGCAATCAGACTTGCAAAACCGCAAAATAAAGAATTATGAAAATGAATGCCAATACTGTTCAGTTTAATTTCCTAACGATTTGCGAGTTTGAGACTGTTGTGCAATTAATTCTAATGTCTATCATTGATTTGCCCATTATTTACAGCGGAGTATTGATTTTTTATTTGCATTTACAGTGCTAGGTATAGGTGTTTTACCACCTTGTGGGTCCTCTCTAGAACTCATTGGATTTTCTACTTCTTTTGCCATTTACAAGTGTGAAAACATTTGCGGGCTTGGGGAAATCGATCAATTGAATAGTGATTTGCGATTTTAGCCATCGTAACTCTTGGGGGCGTGAAAGATCAAAGGCATGGATGAGCTGTTACTTGCAATGTTAACCATCAAGTCTGGAGCCTGCAATCCGGCGGAGCCCGCAAAAAAAAGGCAATAGAATAGGAAAGTAACTTACAGGCTCCATTATGGATGCCCGCATCTCCCGAGGGCTCAATTAAATGAGGCCCATAGTATAGAAGAACTGATAAGCACATTTTTTATCAAAAGTGATTAAAAATAAGGCCTTTGACGAAAGCAGTGTAACTATATATTGATCTGTTTAATTGTTGTTAAGTATGATAACCCTTCAATTATTTTCAGACTGACTGGTAAGAATTCATTGAAATATTTGTTATTGTAAACTGCAACATGCAACAAAACATTCCTTTCAAGCTTTGTATTGAAGTTTTATTTATTAGTTAAGGGAAGGCAAACAATTGTACTAAGAATTCACATATAAAATAAGAACAAAATACTGTAAAAAAAAAAAAGTACCAAAATAAAGTACAGCTTCAAACTACATGTCCAATCAATTATAATTGATTGGACATGTAGTTTGAAGCTGTACTTTATTTTGGGACTTTCCTTATAGTACAAATAGTGATGACCTTTTTAGCAAAAGCCCTACTTGAAATAATATATTAAAAAAAACTGTGTGACTGCTACTAATGAGAAGACAAACTGTATGCTTGTCAAACTTATATAGACACAGTATTGTTTGCTAATTAAATGCTTTGCAATTAGTTCTATCATTCAAAAACTCTATGAGCCTCATTCAATTCCGAGTTGCCCAATTGAATAGGGCTCTATATAAGCACTTAGAACATTTTTTGACAGAACTTTTTAGTTACTGAACTTCTATCCAAAAGCAAGGTTTTCACTAACTAAAAACTTCTGTCAAAAAAATATGTTATGTGCTAATATAGAGCCATATTCAACTGGCAAAATTCAAATTGAATGAGGACCTATATGTTTAGATGTGTTATTTCTTGTACACAGACTGATCAGACACAGCAGAGGATGTAATAGCAGCTTAGTACAGTTGCATAAATCTGGGGGGAGACAACAAAGCCTGTGGCCCTGGGTGGTGCAAGTCAACTCTACTACCAGGACAGGCAGCATCCAAGGGAGGAGAGGACAAGCCACCCACCAAATATAAAGAAAACATAAACTAGTGTCAGGAATGGTTATTATGCACTACCAGAAGAAGCAGTAATCTGAGGCAGTTCAATTCTAATGGTCTCAGCCCAAGTCCAGGATTTTGAGAGACCTCCCTGCAGAGTAAATCTGCCTGACAAAAATAATTTGTAGGAGAGGGCAAAAAAAAAAAAGATAAAATATATGGTTAAGTAAGTTTGGGCTATTTTATTACATGCATATATTGTTCTTACCAAAAAAAAATTGTATCTACTTAATACGAAAAAACTTTGATTATTTGGCATGAAACATATGGAGAACATCTTTTTAATTTATGTATTCTGGCAGATTATTTACACTTTTGTGAGTTACATACAAATGTTATGTCAGATAATTTACTTTTTTAGTATTGAGTATATAACATATGATTCATTTATAAGCCTGTGGCTATAAGGTTTATTTATCATAACAATACCTTTGTGTGTGTACTGTCAGATATTGTAGAGATATTTCTGCAGATTTTATGTTTTTTAAGTAGAATCTTTCCTGTGTGTATTCAGTTAATCTAAACTTACATCACCATACATTTTTGCTATTTTCAACTTCTTTTTTGGTATAGTCAAACACAGTTAAAGAAGTAAAGCAAACCTGGGATAAGCATAAGACCAACTTAAGACTTGTCCGAATTTGTGTGATTTATCCGACTTTGAAAAATGGATGATCAATCATTGGCTTTCAGGATAAGGATGGCAATAAGTCTGAAACAGCGGAGTTTGTGAACTCTTTGCGTGCTGCTCTGTTTAAAGCAGTGGTGTAGCTATGGGCGTCAGCTTTTTCGAGGTTGCACTCATGTGCCTTCCCCTAGATTCCCTCCCCACCTTGTCTCTCTCACCCTCCCTTGTCTCTCCCCTCCATTATCTCTCTCCCCATAGTCACTCCCCTCCTTGTCTCTCTCCCCTGTCTCTTACCTCTATGTATAGGGGCTTGGATGATGGAGCTATCACCCAAGCTCATCAACAGAGGTAAGAGACATGGGAGAAAGGGAGAGAAACAAGGGGGAGGATGGGGGAGAGACAAGGGTGGGGGAGAGACAATGGGAGAGAGAGAGGAGTGGGAGAGACAAGGGGGGGAGACAAGGGGGAGGAGGGGAGGAGAGACTGAGACAAAAGGGAGAGAGACGAGGGGGAAGAGTGAGAAGAGTTGGATGAAGAAGGGGAGAGACAAGAGAGAAGGGAGGGGCAAGGGTAAAGGGAGAGACAAGGGGGAAGGGGAGAGACAAGGGGGAGGCAGAAGGGAGAGAAGAGAGAGGGAGAGGCAGAAGGAGTGAGAGTCACAAGGGAGAAGGCAGAGGCAGATGAAAGAGAGGGAGAAGGGAGAGGGAGAGACAGGAGGGGCAAAGAGAGAATGCAGGGAGAGATGGTAGGGAGAGAGAGAAGGGAAAGGCAAAGAGAGAAGGGGGAGAGGGAGAGAGTAAGTGAAGGGAGAGGCTCCACATTGGTTCTTACAAGCACAGGCTGCACTTTGGTTCTTACAGACACAGGGTGCACTTTGGTCATTTCAGGCACAGGCTGCATCTTGATCCATTCAGACACAGGCTGCACCTTGATCCTTTCAGACACAGGCTGCACATTGATCCTTTTAGACACAGGCTGCACCTTGATCCTTTCAGGCACAGAGTGCTCTTCATTTCCTGGAGAGACAGGATGCGGGGAGTCGCGAGCAAGTCGAGTTCCAAGACAATTTAAGTGAGGCTCAACACAATGAAAACTGGAGCTGACGTGTAAAGAGGTACTACTGAATATATATATATATATATATATATATATATATATACTGTATATATATATATATATATATATATATATATATATATATATATATATATATATATATATATATATATATATACTGTATATATATATATATATATATATATATATATATAAAATTTGTTTTATTGGGATACTCTCTATCCTGGAAAAACGCTGAAAAACTATTTAAAATAAGTATGCTGACTTTTTAACGTACTTTTTCTGAGGCTATACTGCTCTGGCTTTCACACTGGCTTATAAAGCCTGTTACTTACTAGTTTCGCGTAGTTACGTAATGACGTACGCGTATTACGCGATGACGTCTCTACGCAGCGTTATGTCCATTTCAATGAACTTTATTTAGCCTTTTTAAAAAAGCAAACTTTATTTAGCGTTATTGCTCAAATTGAAATACAAAGAAGCTTTATTTAATCTCGTTTTACTCTGTTCAAGAAATCTATCTATATTGCTTTTAATTTCACTTATTGGCTTATATTATTTCTACATTAGCCACTAGTTACCTATAAGGAACATATAATCCTTAAAAAAGTGTTTTAATTGTGTCAAAGTGTAAATGATGTCCTTGAAGGACACTAAACAATATATACTTCTCAAAGCTTCAACAAGGAAGCTATTAAGCTTATATTAAATATAAAGATGATATAAGATTGTTGGTGCAATTGTGATTTGTTGCATTAAAATAATAATCAATTAATTAGAAGTACTTTTATAAACTTAACTAATATTATTCCCACGTAACTACAAGTGATGGGTGTGCTGAATCAGCTATATATCAATATCTAAATAGGTCTGAAACGCCCAAATAAAGTGAATTTTTTATATATTTTTCTATAGGAAAAGGTAGTGACTTTGTATTACAATATAGGTCATTGCTAAAGTTGAAAAAATAGAAAAAAGCCTCTAAAAGTAAAATTTTTAAAGCTACAAAAAAGCTAAGTAGGAGTAACCTTCATTAAAGCCTTTCGGGTATTCGCAATCTATGTAAATATCCATTTACTCTCCATTTGTAATAGAATTCTATCTGTATCACCTCCTCTTGGACTAATCAATAGCCTCTCTAGAACTTGGAATTTCATGGCCTCTGGTTTATTTTCATGAAAGTATTTCATATGTCTTGAGACAGGAGTATCAAGGCCCTTTTTGATGGAATACACATGTTCAAGTATTCTTCTTTTGAATTGGCGGAATGTTTTGCCTACATAGAATTTCTGAAAAGGGGTGCTTTCACAGTTCATGAAATTTTTGACTGGATACTGTTTGCCTGTATTTACATCTTCAAAGATCTTACTTGGCTGGATATATTGGCAGGCTCTACAATAACCACATTTAAAAAGGCCCTTGGTTTCTGTTAACCAAGACCTCTTTGGTTTCTTTGGGTTATAAAAGCTCTTAACCAGCGTATCCTTGATATTCTTATTACTCTTATACGTTATGCTTGGCTTTTCAGAGATGTCATTACGTAAATACGCTAAACCAGGAAGTAACAGGCTTTATAAGCCAGTGTGAAAGCCAGAGCAGTATAGCCTCAGAAAAAGTCCTGTAAAAGGACGAAACGGACCGTTGGCACCTAGTTTTTTCTGTGGAACAGGCTCTTATCTTCCTAAAAAGGCTTTAAGGGTCTTTTGTCAACTTTTTTCAACTTTTTTTCAACTTTTTACAAAGGGATAAAAGAAACGTGGAGAGAGGGAACTGAATCGCAAGTATTGTTTGTTTGCTACATGTTATTATCCTCTCATTTACGTGGTTTATTCTACCATTTTTTTCTATTATATCCCTATTATTACTATGCAAAGATTTTTTCTTGCATTAATATATAGTTGTTTTATTGACTGTAAAGATTCCCAATTTTTGGGAGATATTGAATGCCTGGGTTTCCACGATAGTTTGTTTTTAATACATTTATTGTGTGCTGTTTTATCTCAAATTCTTTTTTCAACTCTATGATTATCAGTGTATCCTGTGTTTACAGGATCATCAGTAAAGGCTGATATATGAGAGTTGATTTGTTTATAATTATTAAGACAGTACTATATAAGTTTAGGAACTATTTGATCTGGACCGCTATATAGTAATAACAACATTTAAAGTGCTGTAACTTTGGAACTGAGTTAAAAAGTCAGCATACTTATTTTAAATAGTTTTTCGGCGTTTTTCCAGGATAGAGAGTATCCCAATAAAATATAAATTCTTATATAAAATTAAAGGGGTGTTAGGCACCCAATGGATACATACAATAGGTCAATATAATATATTTTCATATATACAGTATATGTATATATATATTTATTTTTATATATATATATATATATATATATATATATATATATATATATATATATACATACATATATAAGTGGATGAATAATGTTCGCACCCGGGGGGGGACTCGGGGAGTGCCATGGCCGGCAAAAGCTCTAGCTATGCCACTGGGTTAAAGTGTACTGTGTCTGGACAAACGGCACCATTGCGAATAAATCAATCAGGAGACAAGGGAGGGAGATGGGGAAAGGAGACCCGAGGGTGGGAAGAAAAAGGGGAAAGACACGGGGGGAAAGGAGGCACAGGAGAGGGAGAGAGGGGGGGAAGAAGACAAGGGAGGGAGAGGGGGAAGGAGGTACAGGGGAGGGAGAGGGGTGAAGGAGACACAGGGGAGGGAGAGCGGGGAAAGGCGACACAAGGGAGGGAGAGGAGCGGAAGGAGACACAAGGTAGGGAGACAGTAGGAAAGAGACACAGGGCAGGGAGGAGGGGGAGAGACATGGAAGAGGAAGGAGGGGGAAGAGACACAGGGGAGGGAGAGAGACACAGGGGAGGGAAAGGGGGGAAATGAGACACAAGGGAGGGAGAGAAGGGGGGAAAAGAGACACAAGGGAGGGAGAGGAGGGGGGAAAGGAGAGACAGGAGAGGGAGGGGGAGGGAGAGGGGGAAAGGAGGTACAGGAGAGGGGGAGGGGGGGAGGAGACACAGGGGAGGAGGGGAGGAAACACAGGGGAGGGAGAGATGGAGAAAAGACAGGGTTGGCTAAGGCAAGTGACAAGTGGCGGGTTGGCCAAGCCTAGCAATGACCTGCAATGCCTGTAAAGTAGACGCTGGGAGGGGCTTGCGATGATCACCATGAGGCCCGCAAGTTACAAGGGAAAGAGACAAGCATTGTCTGGCAAACAGCATTGCCAGCTTTCAAATTTTATTCCCGTCATTTTTGATGGGCAATTTCCTGGTATATATATGTGTGTGTGTGTATATGTGTATTTATATGTGTGTGAATATATATGTGTGTATGTGTGTAAGTATTATGCAATAAGGTGCTAGTCATAATATCATTTCTATTTTCTCTAGATCATAGCATGTTATAAACACTGTGCCAGTTTCTGTTGGATCACAATAAACTATTGAATTTAAATGTGATAGACACTTTTTTTGCTATGTCCTACATTCAAAGGATCACTGTGTATATTTAAAATATACTATTTTTAAGATTAACACATGAAAATATAGAAATTGTTTTAGAATGGAAAATAAAATAATAGGGCCTCTAATAATTTACCTTTTGTATGTAATTATGCTCTTGTAGGATCTATCATTTTGGTTTCTGGTAATCAATTTTCGGAGGTGGAAGGAGACACAGATTAAACAAGTTCATTTGCAATCTACAGCAGCTAGAGCTTTCAGAAGCAGTAACAAGTAGATCATTTTTTATATTAAGGACACATCCTCCTGAAAAAGTAAACAGAGGGAACAAGCCTATGGACCACCATGGCACTCTATGGAACCTATGACTAGGTATTATCTGCTCTGATTGGCTGAGTCAATAACAAGTCAGAGAAGGGTAACACTAGAAATAAACTCTCTTCTGACAGGGGAAAATAGATCCCTTTGATTGACTGAAGACTAACCAATCGAAATGTACATGTTTCAATCTGGTTGGTTAAGATTTCAACCAATCAGAGAAAAAAAGAAAGACTTCTTTGATTGGTTACTGAGTAACCAATCAGATTTCCTATATTCAAAGAGGCCTTTTCCATGGGCCAAAGAGAAGAGAAAAGGTCTTCAGTCATAAAAGAAGTGGATAGATTTCTTCAATGAAGACGGTAGTTTCTGTTTTACATTTTTCTTTTAATCATATTATTTTCTATGAATTTTTTATTTTTCATCAGTATTTTTTATTTTATGTAATATCTTTTTATTTTCTTTAATTAGTTTGTAGATCTTGGTATGTTTTTTCATCATCATTAAATCTGATTAAAACTTTTTTTTCCAAGTGTGGAGAAGTTTTGCCTGAACAAATGATAGAAACATTATGATATTTTTTGAAATGTGAATGTGACATTCGTACATTTGTATGACATGTCTTTTATGGAATCTTAGTTAAATATAATCACCTAATTTGTCACATTATAGTCAGGAGTTTTTATTGAGAGTTGATGTGTAACTGGAGAGGAAGAATCTTATTCTGTCTCTACCCAGGGAACAATATATGTGCGGCCCAATTAACATTGCCAGTGTTATCCACATATGAGAGATGGGTCTCCTGTTCTCCTTGTACTGAAGACAACTTTCTGTTGGCAGTCTTTTACATGTGCTTCATGACAGAAATGATAGTGGAGCACGGAAATATTCCAGAGAATGCTTGCAGTCCATCACCTGGACTCAGCTAGAGAACCCTCAGCTGTCCTGAGACCCTAGTCTATATTTCTGATAGACATTGTGGCAGTTGTATTTTTGTGGGGATTTTCATAGATGCATTATATATTATTGTATTGTATAAAATGTTTTTGTTTTATAGCACCATCAGTGTGCACAGCATTTTACAGAGATAAGGCACAAAATAATTACTTGACAATAAACATACAGACACATTCTAGTGAAAGAGTAATTGCATGAGGAAAGGAGAATGCGACTAAGTATCTACAAGTGCATTCAGGCCTGGATCTACATTTCTGGAGCCCCTGGGCAGAAAATTGTCCCCCTGCATTTTTCTATACACACACTTATATGTACATATACCTAGAAAGAGAGCAAGAGATATGTGTATTTATATATATGAATGTACAAGTGTATACATAAATTATAAATTAGTATGAAGGAGGTCTATAGGCAGAAGGAGGTCTATAGATGTGGCCACAGAAAGCAGGCCCAGAAATAAAGTAATAACAAAAAGTGGCATGGATGATAAAAAAGAGAACATAACACAAAACACAAAAAACTGGGGACTGCAAATAGAGATTCCTGTGTCACCTAGTGACTAAATGTAGATGGATGTAAACATCACATAGTGCTATAAAGGCAGCACCTAAAGTGCTAATAGCAACAAAGAGGAGATGTGGAATATACACTGAAAAATAAATGAAGATATAATAATAAATAATAAATAAATAAATAAAATAAAATAAAATAAAAGTAAACCTAAGAAAGTGGAATAAATAAACAAAATGGGAATAAATAAAAAATAAAAAATAAATAAAAAATGTGAAAACAAATGTATCTAATATATCTAGAAGGTCTAGAGCCCCATCTACTAAGAGAACCAAAGGTATATGATCGCAGAGAAAATCCCCATCCCTAAAATGATATAAAGTAGGGATATGTAGAAAGCAACAACATAACATCCATGTGTATGCATACAGACACACACGTAATGTATGTGCATATAAACATGTACAGGGATATATAAATATATAGATATGTGGGAAAACAAGAACCATACCCCTACAGAAATGCGAATCACTATGCATACGTATGTACACTCAGAAGTGTATACAATGAGCCAATAATAAACAAGGTCATAATCCAAATAATGGATCACATCTAGCAAATGATAGCTTCACATAGTAGAAATTAAGTGACCCATCCAAGTTCATGACAATAAGATGTCAGATAGATAGGAACACACAGCAACCAAAGTATAATTCAATATAATGAACACATCTACCATTTTTCTCTCCTTTTCAGCTGGCAGGAGGTCTGGGTCCACTAGTTAGTCAGAGGCGGGGATATCCAGCAAAAAAAAAACATAATGTACAGTACAGTGCTAACAGTGTTAAATACCTTAACTGTAACAATAAACCAACACACTGTAGCTCTACATAAAGATGACCTAGGCTATAAGAAGATTGCCAAGACAATGACACTGAGCTGCAGCACGGTGGGCAAGACCATACAACAATTTCACAGGACAGGTTCAAATCAGAACAGGCCTCGGCATGGTCGACCAAAGAAGTTGAGTGCACATGCTCAGCATCATATACACAGGTCTTTTGGAAATAGACGTATGAGTGCTGCCAGCATTGCTGCTGAGGTTGAAGAGGTGGAGGGTCAGCCTGTCAGTGCTCAGACCATAAGCCGCACACTGCATCAAATTGGTCTGCATGGCTGTCATCCCAGAAGGAAGCCTCTTCTAAAGATGATGCACAAGAAAGACCGCAAACAGTTTGCTGAAGACAAGCAGACTAAGGACATGGATTACTGGAACCATGTCCTGTGGTCTGATGAGACCAAGATACATTTATGTGGTTCAGATGGCATCAAGCATGTGTGGTGGCAACCAGGTGAGGAGTACAAAGACAAGCGTGTCCTGCCTACAGTCAAGCATGGTGGTGGGAGTGTCCTGGTCTGGTCCTGCATGAGTGCTGGGGAGCTACAGTTCATTGAGGGAACCATGAATGCCAACATTTACTGAGACATACTAAAGCAGAGCATGATCCCCTCCCTTAGGACGCCACAGTATGCCAGAGTGTGAGAGCGATAACACCAAATTTAACATACCTTCTCCCCATTCACACCTGAGACCTTGTAACACTAACGAGTCTCATGACACCGGGGAGGGAAAATGGCTAATTGGGCTAATTATAATATATATATAAGTGCTATGCATATTACTGGTCACTTTTATTAAATGGAGTGCTGTATGATGAGATTTGTATTCATTAGATTCTGGTTACTGTGGGGTAGTGACCACATGTGAACCTAGTAGATGCTATGCATCATTATTATTATTATACAGTATTACATTTAACCCTTTAGGTGTCCAGCTTTTTTTTCCGAACAGCCTCTTGCCCTTCCAGGATGCGACCACACATACAGTATGACATTAATGCACAGTTGTATACATTTCTTTGTGTGCTCTGTGTATATAATATAAAGTTTGGTAATACCGTTATCACGTTTTTTGTGTGTTTTTAATAGTCAATATTTTGACAAATCAAAATGTGTAATATTTATGTAACGATCATATATTTGCATGTAGATGATCTTCCTGTACACCTATCCCTTCATGTATTTGAGTACTGTATTCATATGTTTGCATGCCACTGATCTTCATTTAAGTGGGATGTGATGTTGTCATGGCCAAGTGTTTTCAATGTTAAAAGTGATGGTTATATCATCATTTTTGTAATAATTTCACATATTGGTGAACATAACACCTGAAATCTGAACGAATTGTGCCCCATCCCTATTTACTATCCATAACATAGTTATGTGAACATACCATCCCATTGCAGTGACACAGGTGTGGTTTTTAAGTGATACCATGTACTAATACTTCCATAATGGATGAATGAGACCAGCAGTTCAGCTAAGGGGAGCAGGTTCTTGGGTACACTCAGAGATCATTATCTGGCCAACGTTGTACAAGAGCCTACTAGAAAAGAAGCTCTCTTGGATTTAGTCATAACAAATATTGATATAGTATCAAATGTTGAAATCGAGCGACCTTTGGGAAAAAGTGATTACAACACAGTCTCATTTGAGATTAAAATAAAAAAACAAAACTGCAAGGGGCCAACAAAAACTCTAAATTTTAAAAGGGCAGATTGTAACAGTCTAAGGGCAGCCATACAATGTATAGACTGGAACAGAAAACTGATAGGTAAAAATACTGTACATAAATGGACAACGTTCAAATCCTTCCTAAATATTCATACTTATCACTGTATTCCATGTGGAAATAAAAGTAGAAGGAGCAAATCACAACCCATGCGGCTTAACAATGACTTAAAGATAAAGATGAGGAGTAAAAAAACAAGCATTTTAATTACACAAAAATAGGGGACAGAGACTGCTTTACGTGAGTACAAGGAAGTCAACAAGGCTTGCAAAAGGGCTATTAGACTGGCTAAAATAGAAAATGAAAAGTTAGCTTCAAAGGAAAGTAAGACAAATCCTAAAAAAAAATAATTATATTAATGGGAAGAAGGCGAGGAAGGAAGCTATAGGAGCATTACAATGTGACACAAGCCATCTGATAATTAGTGACAAGGCAAAGGCAGATGAGCTAAATAGGTTATTTTCTTCTGGATACACAAGGGAGGTAGGTACCAGTGGTTGGGACACTGCAACAAAATGGGGCTACACTACCTTCACCAAATAATTCGTTAACACATGAAGAAATCCAAAAGAGGTTGGAAAAAATAAATGTTAGTAAAGCCTCAGGTCCTGATGGAATACATCCAAGGGTACTGAGGGAACTGGGCTTTGTAATAGCCAAACCATTATATCTAATTTTTCAGGATTCACTCAACACAGGGTTGGTAACAGATGACTGAAGAAAAAGCAGAGGGGATACCTGTCATGATCTGCTTCCTCAAGGGGGCCTGGTATCAACCTAGTTCAAACCTATACCAGCAGAATCGTGTAGTTCCTGTTCTCTGTGGCACAAAAGATGGTTTCTGAAGAGGGCAAGGCCCACAAAGTACAGGCAGATAATACTGGTTACAGGTTACTAGTGGCATATGGCAAGACCACTCCCCAAGTCAGGATACAACACACATAAATAGTCTCACACCTTGTATATGTGAAAACTATGTCTCAACCTTTATTGAATGAACAAAACAACATATTTATACTCTCCAATACCACACCCTTGTGTACATTTGTGTATGTGTGATGTCAGACCATCTGGCTTGCAACCTTGGGCTATCAAAGCTCTTGAGATCAAATTCCCCAGATATCTATAGCTGTGTAGTGAAAAAAACCTTGATGTTAAACTGAAATGTTTGCTTAGGACTACTTGAAGTACATACATCTATCTTGATCCAAGGTCTGTATGTGCGAGTGTGCAATGATCTGCAGCTAACTTGTATGCAGAGCATTTTTACCAATTCCACATATGTTCTATATAAAATTTTCCCTCTTATAATATATTATAACTAGGATACATAATAACCATGTACAGGCAACATATAACCACACCATAACACATAATCCTAATGCAACAATGTCATGCTCCCTTGGCCATATTCATAAATTACTGGCAATATGAGTCCTTAAACAATTAAATCATGACAATACCTATATTTAAGAAGGGAGCAAGTACAAATCCAGGAAATTATAATAATGTAAGCCACACTTCTGTAGTGGGAAAACTTTTAGAAGGGTTAATAAGGGATAATATACAGAAATATGTCTGTTTAAACAAGATTATAAGTAGGAATCAACATGGATTTATGAGGGATAGGTCATGTCAAACAAATCTAATTCATTTCTATGAGGAGGTAAGTTGGAACCTAGATCAAGGCAACTCAGAGGATGCAGCCTTTTTGGATTTTGCAAAGGCATTTGATACAGTGCCACAAAGGCATTCAGGGTTATCCTAGATCATTAGAGAGGGAGTATTGATCCAGGGAAGAATCTGATCGCCAGTATCTGGGGTCAGGAAGGAATTTTATATTTTTTCCCCTTTTGAGACAATTGGCAATGTTTCACTGTTTTTCTTTCTGTTTGCCTTCCACTGGATCAATAAACAATTAATCCGCATTTTGCAGATCACAGGAGATCTAAAAAGGTTGAACTTGATGAACTAAAAGTACTGTTTCAACCTCAATTACTATGTAACTATGTAACAATACAACTCAGGTGAGATACTGCAATAATTAATATATACTATAAGAACATATATAAAGAATTAAAAGGACTATAAGGAATATATATAAAAAAATTAATTAACAAAGCAATATCAAAAATATTCAGTATGCATTGGGGTAGCAGTTATCTGAACCTTCCAGTCAGGAGGCAACATTTGGGGATCAATTAGGCTCATAGTGATCAATATTTATGGTCAATTATTTCTTCTGTGCCTATGCCTACCTTATGGTGATACTCTTTTCTAGTTCTATGTGCATGGGATCTTTAATATAAAGTAAATAAATATATTCCTACCTTTTTAGTTTTATTAGCATTTGGTACATTTCTTGTCTTTTTATTATCTGATTCAGTCTTTAGTTTAATCAAATCTATGAGGCAGAGCTAGTACTGTCACTATGGCTAGCTTTGTCCCAGAATTATGGGACATTGTAAAATTGCAACCTGAAGCTGATGAAACATTTTCAAATGAGCATTATACTAGCGTTTCATATATTTTCAGAGACTTACATAAAAATGTGAAAACACATTCTCACTATATGGTATAATTTTTTTTACATAATTTTGTAGACCTAAGCATCCAGTTGGTACATAGTTCTCATTTACTCAATGATTGGATTATTATTAAATTTCCCATACTGCATCAGAAAGTAACTAAATACCAATCAACTATTGACAATCTAAGCACATTATCAGATTATGACACTTTAAATGTAAGATTGAATAGTAATATTGAGAAGTTTATAAAGTATGCAATAGCATGAAAGCTATTCCTGAGAGATCAGCAGGACTACAAAATAGCTCAAGCATTTAGAGAATTAATAATTTGATGAATAGATCATTGGATATCAGCTCATGTGGTAGACACTCAAAAGCAGCTACATTTAAAAATACACAACAATTTAAACTCAGAGCCCATCAATTAAGCCAGAATCCAAATCTATCAAGAATGTATGATTTGTTAGAAAGGGGCACACTCCAAAAGGAAAATGCAACCAAAAGTTCAGAAGAAGGAGAAACCAGTTCTTCTACAAGCTTATTCTAAAAATGTGATTATCAATTAATCTTTTTTCCATCTTACTGAAGTCCATAAAGCAGTGCTTTATAGAGGTCTGTCTTCTGTCCTATCCTTTAAATCAAACTTCTTTACAAATATCAAAGATATGAATTTGTTTACAAGTATTACAACCTAAAGGAAGAGAAAAACTATATGAATTTAGGTATGGGAAAAGAGGACATATATACACTTAAAGACCTCATCTCCTTATTAGAGTATTGATCAAAATGTAACATCCTTCTCCTTACAAAAGAGAAGGGAGCTGAAAGTCAGTTCACTCCAAATTTAAAGGATTATGCAAACATGTTTGTGTTTACACAAGTGGCCAATATAAATGCAAAAAAATCTTTGAGGAGAAAAATAAATCCAGTTTTAAGCTGAATAAATTGGGGAAAAAAGCACTTAACACACTTTATGTCAAGAAGACTATTTCTATAAAAAAAAACGGGGAAAGGAGGTAACTTTGTAATCAAGCATAACCCAGATTACCTAAACATGTGTAATAAGATCCTTAACGATAGATGAGCATATGAGATATCAGGTGATCCAACATATACTTTCAGAAACAAGAACTAAAACCCTCTTTAGTATCCACTTTCTATGCATTTATAAAAAGTCAACAAGAACGTGAACCCATAAACCGGTAGCCCGACAAATAATTTAACACAAAACATTAGTAGTTACCATCCTAATTGAAAGATACAATGGAAATGTTGCATCACCTGGAAAATCTAAATCCACTACTTAATACCTAGTTTTGATGTTGCACAATTATACAGTAGCATTGTACATTACTTGGGTATCAGTGCAATCAGATACTTTTTGAATATCCCATAAATTGTCACACAGAAATCAACAACATTTTGATTACATTTCTTAAATGTATCCTCACAAGAAATTATTTCATCTTCAATAAAAGGTGGTACAATCAGATAAGAGTAATGGCAATGGGGACACCTTGCACCCCCAGATCGGAGAATCTATTTATGGGATGGTGGGAGGCAATCCAAGTCTTTGATATATTTTATTATGGTCTAGATATATAGACAACATATTAATGATTTGCAATAGTTCAGAAAGTGATTGCAAAAACGTTTGTAAATATACTAAAATAGTGACTTGCTTGTCAAAAATGATGGCATAAAATTGTCAAGCCTCGCAATTCTGTTGTTTGCCACACATTGAGAGCCTCACCATGCACAGAAAAGCTGGGCAATGCGAGCCTCGCTATGCACTGCTTCTCTCTCTCGCCTTCCCTTGTTCTGTGTGTCCTCTCCCTCTCTCTTCTCTCCTTCTCCCTCCTCTCTGCAAGCCTTGTAATGAGCACCTTCAGCAGCCACTGCAGGCCTCGCAATGAGTACACTTGGCGCCCATTGCAGGCCTCCCGTCACAAATGACGGGATAATATTTCATTTTTCTCCCCCCCATGTCTCTTCCTCCACTCCATCACCTGTGTCCCAACTACTGTTTGTGTATGCGCTATTATGTGTTTACTAGCGCTGTTGTTTAAGTCAACTACTACATATTTGCAGTGTTGACTTTTGTCTTGTTGCATTTCGTTTAGGTTTCTAGTGTAACTGCCAACAACAGCAGAGACTTCAACAGGGTGCTGTGGTGTTAAAAGACAGAAAGGATAAATAACCATATAAATAACAAGTAAAGTTACAGTCTCTGTTATTTAATCTCTTTATAGTTGAAGTGAAATTAAATTATCTGTTATTTTATGTAATTATTCTTTTTTATTTATGCCTGTTTAGTTTTATGGTTTTGTATCCAAAAACAAGATCATCAGTTCAACCAAGAAACCAAGGTAACACTGTGTATGTATATATATATATATATATATATATATATATAAATATACTGTAAGGTAGTGCAGGGGCTCCTCGACCCTGGCACCACTTGGGACCCTCGGCCGCACCAGCCCTCCCCCTACCCTGTAGTGTATGTTTCTGGAGAGTGAAGTGCGTGCGTCCTGAAACTGTGGGTCAGGCAGAGGAGCTTTACACAGGGAGGAGGTAAAGGAAGGGGAGCAGCTATGGCATGTGGAGCAGCTATGGAAAGGGGTCTTGGGAGCTGGGAGAGCAGTTATGGGAAAAGGTCTTGGGGAGGGGTACTGAGTAACTTGGTACCAGGGGGGACCAGCACAAAAATAAATTATGACAATGGATTTGACGGCAGATTTGACGAACCAAAAAGGCTCATCTGATATTTGATATTAGAAAGAAAATGATATTTTAGTTTTTGGTATGATATTGAAGGGGCTAAAATTTGATAAAAACTGTTAATTAAATGAAAACTTGATCCGATGTCATCAACAAAAAACTATTTATGTAAACTGCTGTAAACTTTTTGTCATATTAGGTAGCTTTTATATAAACATAGGGCCTCATTCAATTTGTATGCCCCACATCCTGTCATCTAGGTCGATGCTATTCAATTGCTCAAGCCCGTAAGTTACTGTCCCAAAGTCTAAACCATAAACCATGAACTGGTTCGTAGCAGTTCAGGACGGGAACATGATCAATTAAGCAAGCCTGTAAGCTCCCATTTCAAATCCGCCAATAGAAAATGAGACTGTGGTTATTATGGCAGTAAAACATTGGGGTTATATGTCAATCAATTAGGTTTGGGGCTCCAATATGCAATCAGACTTGCAAAACCGCAAAATAAAGAATTATGAAAATGAATGCCAATACTGTTCAGTTTAATTTCCTAACGATTTGCGAGTTTGAGACTGTTGTGCAATTAATTCTAATGTCTATCATTGATTTGCCCATTATTTACAGCGGAGTATTGATTTTTTATTTGCATTTACAGTGCTAGGTATAGGTGTTTTACCACCTTGTGGGTCCTCTCTAGAACTCATTGGATTTTCTACTTCTTTTGCCATTTACAAGTGTGAAAACATTTGCGGGCTTGGGGAAATCGATCAATTGAATAGTGATTTGCGATTTTAGCCATCGTAACTCTTGGGGGCGTGAAAGATCAAAGGCATGGATGAGCTGTTACTTGCAATGTTAACCATCGAGTCTGGAGCCTGCAATCCGGCGGAGCCCGCAAAAAAAAGGCAATAGAATAGGAAAGTAACTTACAGGCTCCATTATGGATGCCCGCATCTCCCGAGGGCTCAATTAAATGAGGCCCATAGTATAGAAGAACTGATAGGCACATTTTTTATCAAAAGTGATTAAAAATAAGGCCTTTGACGAAAGCAGTGTAACTATATATTGATCTGTTTAATTGTTGTTAAGTATGATAACCCTTCAATTATTTTCATACTGACTGGTAAGAATTCATTGAAATATTTGTTATTGTAAACTGCAACATGCAACAAAACATTCCTTTCAAGCTTTGTATTGAAGTTTTATTTATTAGTTAAGGGAAGGCAAACAATTGTACTAAGAATTCACATATAAAATAAGAACAAAATACTGTAAAAGAAAAAAAGTACCAAAATAAAGTACAGCTTCAAACTACATGTCCAATCAATTATAATTGATTGGACATGTAGTTTGAAGCTGTACTTTATTTTGGGACTTTCCTTATAGTACAAATAGTGATGACCTTTTTAGCAAAAGCCCTACTTGAAATAATATATTAAAAAAAACTGTGTGACTGCTACTAATGAGAAGACAAACTGTATGCTTGTCAAACTTATATAGACACAGTATTGTTTGCTAATTAAATGCTTTGCAATTAGTTCTATCATTCAAAAACTCTATGAGCCTCATTCAATTCCGAGTTGCCCAATTGAATAGGGCTCTATATAAGCACTTAGAACATTTTTTGACAGAACTTTTTAGTTACTGAACTTCTATCCAAAAGCAAGGTTTTCACTAACTAAAAACTTCTGTCAAAAAAATATGTTATGTGCTAATATAGAGCCATATTCAACTGGCAAAATTCAAATTGAATGAGGACCTATATGTTTAGATGTGTTATTTCTTGTACACAGACTGATCAGACACAGCAGAGGATGTAATAGCAGCTTAGTACAGTTGCATAAATCTGGGGGGAGACAACAAAGCCTGTGGCCCTGGGTGGTGCAAGTCAACTCTACTACCAGGACAGGCAGCATCCAAGGGAGGAGAGGACAAGCCACCCACCAAATATAAAGAAAACATAAACTAGTGTCAGGAATGGTTATTATGCACTACCAGAAGAAGCAGTAATCTGAGGCAGTTCAATTCTAATGGTCTCAGCCCAAGTCCAGGATTTTGAGAGACCTCCCTGCAGAGTAAATCTGCCTGACAAAAATAATTTGTAGGAGAGGGCAAAAAAAAAAAAGATAAAATATATGGTTAAGTAAGTTTGGGCTATTTTATTACATGCATATATTGTTCTTACCAAAAAAAATTGTATCTACTTAATACGAAAAAACTTTGATTATTTGGCATGAAACATATGGAGAACATCTTTTTAATTTATGTATTCTGGCAGATTATTTACACTTTTGTGAGTTACATACAAATGTTATGTCAGATAATTTACTTTTTTAGTATTGAGTATATAACATATGATTCATTTATAAGCCTGTGGCTATAAGGTTTATTTATCATAACAATACCTTTGTGTGTGTACTGTCAGATATTGTAGAGATATTTCTGCAGATTTTATGTTTTTTAAGTAGAATCTTTCCTGTGTGTATTCAGTTAATCTAAACTTACATCACCATACATTTTTGCTATTTTCAACTTCTTTTTTGGTATAGTCAAACACAGTTAAAGAAGTAAAGCAAACCTGGGATAAGCATAAGACCAACTTAAGACTTGTCCGAATTTGTGTGATTTATCCGACTTTGAAAAATGGATGATCAATCATTGGCTTTCAGGATAAGGATGGCAATAAGTCTGAAACAGCGGAGTTTGTGAACTCTTTGCGTGCTGCTCTGTTTAAAGCAGTGGTGTAGCTATGGGCGTCAGCTTTTTCGAGGTTGCACTCATGTGCCTTCCCCTAGATTCCCTCCCCACCTTGTCTCTCTCACCCTCCCTTGTCTCTCCCCTCCATTATCTCTCTCCCCATAGTCACTCCCCTCATTGTCTCTCTCCCCTGTCTCTTACCTCTATGTATAGGGGCTTGGATGATGGAGCCATCACCCAAGCTCATCAACAGAGGTAAGAGACATGGGAGAAAGGGAGAGAAACAAGGGGGAGGATGGGGGAGAGACAAGGGTGGGGGAGAGACAATGGGAGAGAGAGAGGAGTGGGAGAGACAAGGGGGGGGAGACAAGGGGGAGGAGGGGAGGAGAGACTGAGACAAAAGGGAGAGAGACGAGGGGGAAGAGTGAGAAGAGTTGGATGAAGAAGGGGAGAGACAAGAGAGAAGGGAGGGGCAAGGGTAAAGGGAAAGACAAGGGGGAAGGGGAGAGACAAGGGGGAGGCAGAAGGGAGAGAAGAGAGAGGGAGAGGCAGAAGGAGTGAGAGTCACAAGGGAGAAGGCAGAGGCAGATGAAAGAGAGGGAGAAGGGAGAGGGAGAGACAGGAGGGGCAAAGAGAGAATGCAGGGAGAGATGGTAGGGAGAGAGAGAAGGGAAAGGCAAAGAGAGAAGGGGGAGAGGGAGAAAGTAAGTGAAGGGAGAGGCTCCACATTGGTTCTTACAAGCACAGGCTGCACTTTGGTTCTTACAGACACAGGGTGCACTTTGGTCATTTCAGGCACAGGCTGCATCTTGATCCATTCAGACACAGGCTGCACCTTGATCCTTTCAGACACAGGCTGCACATTGATCCTTTTAGACACAGGCTGCACCTTGATCCTTTCAGGCACAGAGTGCTCTTCATTTCCTGGAGAGACAGGATGCGGGGAGTCGCGAGCAAGTCGAGTTCCAAGACAATTTAAGTGAGGCTCAACACAATGAAAACTGGAGCTGACGTGTAAAGAGGTACTACTGTATATATATATATATATATATAAATATATATATATATACTGTATATATATATATATATATATATATATATATATATACTGTATATATATATATATATATATATATATATATATATATATATATATATATATAAAATTTGTTTTATTGGGATACTCTCTATCCTGGAAAAACGCTGAAAAACTATTTAAAATAAGTATGCTGACTTTTTAACGTACTTTTTCTGAGGCTATACTGCTCTGGCTTTCACACTGGCTTATAAAGCCTGTTACTTACTAGTTTCGCGTAGTTACGTAATGACGTACGCGTATTACGCGATGACGTCTCTACGCAGCGTTATGTCCATTTCAATGAACTTTATTTAGCCTTTTTAAAAAAGCAAACTTTATTTAGCGTTATTGCTCAAATTGAAATACAAAGAAGCTTTATTTAATCTCGTTTTACTCTGTTCAAGAAATCTATCTATATTGCTTTTAATTTCACTTATTGGCTTATATTATTTCTACATTAGCCACTAGTTACCTATAAGGAACATATAATCCTTAAAAAAGTGTTTTAATTGTGTCAAAGTGTAAATGATGTCCTTGAAGGACACTAAACAATATATACTTCTCAAAGCTTCAACAAGGAAGCTATTAAGCTTATATTAAATATAAAGATGATATAAGATTGTTGGTGCAATTGTGATTTGTTGCATTAAAATAATAATCAATTAATTAGAAGTACTTTTATAAACTTAACTAATATTATTCCCACGTAACTACAAGTGATGGGTGTGCTGAATCAGCTATATATCAATATCTAAATAGGTCTGAAACGCCCAAATAAAGTGAATTTTTTATATATTTTTCTATAGGAAAAGGTAGTGACTTTGTATTACAATATAGGTCATTGCTAAAGTTGAAAAAATAGAAAAAAGCCTCTAAAAGTAAAATTTTGAAAGCTACAAAAAAGCTAAGTAGGAGTAACCTTCATTAAAGCCTTTCGGGTATTCGCAATCTATGTAAATATCCATTTACTCTCCATTTGTAATAGAATTCTATCTGTATCACCTCCTCTTGGACTAATCAATAGCCTCTCTAGAACTTGGAATTTCATGGCCTCTGGTTTATTTTCATGAAAGTATTTCATATGTCTTGAGACAGGAGTATCAAGGCCCTTTTTGATGGAATACACATGTTCAAGTATTCTTCTTTTGAATTGGCGGAATGTTTTGCCTACATAGAATTTCTGAAAAGGGGTGCTTTCACAGTTCATGAAATTTTTGACTGGATACTGTTTGCCTGTATTTACATCTTCAAAGATCTTACTTGGCTGGATATATTGGCAGGCTCTACAATAACCACATTTAAAAAGGCCCTTGGTTTCTGTTAACCAAGACCTCTTTGGTTTCTTTGGGTTATAAAAGCTCTTAACCAGCGTATCCTTGATATTCTTATTACTCTTATACGTTATGCTTGGCTTTTCAGAGATGTCATTACGTAAATACGCTAAACCAGGAAGTAACAGGCTTTATAAGCCAGTGTGAAAGCCAGAGCAGTATAGCCTCAGAAAAAGTCCTGTAAAAGGACGAAACGGACCGTTGGCACCTAGTTTTTTCTGTGGAACAGGCTCTTATCTTCCTAAAAAGGCTTTAAGGGTCTTTTGTCAACTTTTTTCAACTTTTTTTCAACTTTTTACAAAGGGATAAAAGAAACGTGGAGAGAGGGAACTGAATCGCAAGTATTGTTTGTTTGCTACATGTTATTATCCTCTCATTTACGTGGTTTATTCTACCATTTTTTTCTATTATATCCCTATTATTACTATGCAAAGATTTTTTCTTGCATTAATATATAGTTGTTTTATTGACTGTAAAGATTCCCAATTTTTGGGAGATATTGAATGCCTGGGTTTCCACGATAGTTTGTTTTTAATACATTTATTGTGTGCTGTTTTATCTCAAATTCTTTTTTCAACTCTATGATTATCAGTGTATCCTGTGTTTACAGGATCATCAGTAAAGGCTGATATATGAGAGTTGATTTGTTTATAATTATTAAGACAGTACTATATAAGTTTAGGAACTATTTGATCTGGACCGCTATATAGTAATAACAACATTTAAAGTGCTGTAACTTTGGAACTGAGTTAAAAAGTCAGCATACTTATTTTAAATAGTTTTTCGGCGTTTTTCCAGGATAGAGAGTATCCCAATAAAATATAAATTCTTATATAAAATTAAAGGGGTGTTAGGCACCCAATGGATACATACAATAGGTCAATATAATATATTTTCATATATACAGTATATGTATATATATATTTATTTATATATATATATATATATATATATATACATACATATATAAGTGGATGAATAATGTTCGCACCCGGGGGGGGACTCGGGGAGTGCCATGGCCGGCAAAAGCTCTAGCTATGCCACTGGGTTAAAGTGTACTGTGTCTGGACAAACGGCACCATTGCGAATAAATCAATCAGGAGACAAGGGAGGGAGATGGGGAAAGGAGACCCGAGGGTGGAAAGAAAAAGGGGAAAGACACGGGGGGAAAGGAGGCACAGGAGAGGGAGAGAGGGGGGGAAGAAGACAAGGGAGGGAGAGGGGGAAGGAGGTACAGGGGAGGGAGAGCGGTGAAGGAGACACAGGGGAGGGAGAGCGGGGAAAGGCGACACAAGGGAGGGAGAGGAGCGGAAGGAGACACAAGGTAGGGAGACAGTAGGAAAGAGACACAGGGCAGGGAGGAGGGGGAGAGACATGGAAGAGGAAGGAGGGGGAAGAGACACAGGGGAGGGAGAGAGACACAGGGGAGGGAAAGGGGGGAAATGAGACACAAGGGAGGGAGAGAAGGGGGGAAAAGAGACACAAGGGAGGGAGAGGAGGGGGGAAAGGAGAGACAGGAGAGGGAGGGGGAGGGAGAGGGGGAAAGGAGGTACAGGAGAGGGGGAGGGGGGGAGGAGACACAGGGGAGGAGGGGAGGAAACACAGGGGAGGGAGAGATGGAGAAAAGACAGGGTTGGCAAAGGCAAGTGACAAGTGGCGGGTTGGCCAAGCCTAGCAATGACCTGCAATGCCTGTAAAGTAGACGCTGGGAGGGGCTTGCGATGATCACCATGAGGCCCGCAAGTTACAAGGGAAAGAGACAAGCATTGTCTGGCAAACAGCATTGCCAGCTTTCAAATTTTATTCCCGTCATTTTTGATGGGCAATTTCCTGGTATATATATGTGTGTGTGTGTATATGTGTATTTATATGTGTGTGAATATATATGTGTGTATGTGTGTAAGTATTATGCAATAAGGTGCTAGTCATAATATCATTTCTATTTTCTCTAGATCATAGCATGTTATAAACACTGTGCCAGTTTCTGTTGGATCACAATAAACTATTGAATTTAAATGTGATAGACACTTTTTTTGCTATGTCCTACATTCAAAGGATCACTGTGTATATTTAAAATATACTATTTTTAAGATTAACACATGAAAATATAGAAATTGTTTTAGAATGGAAAATAAAATAATAGGGCCTCTAATAATTTACCTTTTGTATGTAATTATGCTCTTGTAGGATCTATCATTTTGGTTTCTGGTAATCAATTTTCAGAGGTGGAAGGAGACACAGATTAAACAAGTTCATTTGCAATCTACAGCAGCTAGAGCTTTCAGAAGCAGTAACAAGTAGATCATTTTTTATATTAAGGACACATCCTCCTGAAAAAGTAAACAGAGGGAACAAGCCTATGGACCACCATGGCACTCTATGGAACCTATGACTAGGTATTATCTGCTCTGATTGGCTAAGTCAATAACAAGTCAGAGAAGGGTAACACTAGAAATAAACTCTCTTCTGACAGGGGAAAATAGATCCCTTTGATTGACTGAAGACTAACCAATCGAAATGTACATGTTTCAATCTGGTTGGTTAAGATTTCAACCAATCAGAGAAAAAAAGAAAGACTTCTTTGATTGGTTACTGAGTAACCAATCAGATTTCCTATATTCAAAGAGGCCTTTTCCATGGGCCAAAGAGAAGAGAAAAGGTCTTCAGTCATAAAAGAAGTGGATAGATTTCTTCAATGAAGACGGTAGTTTCTGTTTTACATTTTTCTTTTAATCATATTATTTTCTATGAATTTTTTATTTTTCATCAGTATTTTTTATTTTATGTAATATCTTTTTATTTTCTTTAATTAGTTTGTAGATCTTGGTATGTTTTTTCATCATCATTAAATCTGATTAAAACTTTTTTTTCCAAGTGTGGAGAAGTTTTGCCTGAACAAATGATAGAAACATTATGATATTTTTTGAAATGTGAATGTGACATTCGTACATTTGTATGACATGTCTTTTATGGAATCTTAGTTAAATATAATCACCTAATTTGTCACATTATAGTCAGGAGTTTTTATTGAGAGTTGATGTGTAACTGGAGAGGATGAATCTTATTCTGTCTCTACCCAGGGAACAATATATGTGCGGCCCAATTAACATTGCCAGTGTTATCCACATATGAGAGATGGGTCTCCTGTTCTCCTTGTACTGAAGACAACTTTCTGTTGGCAGTCTTTTACATGTGCTTCATGACAGAAATGATAGTGGAGCACGGAAATATTCCAGAGAATGCTTGCAGTCCATCACCTGGACTCAGCTAGAGAACCCTCAGCTGTCCTGAGACCCTAGTCTATATTTCTGATAGACATTGTGGCAGTTGTATTTTTGTGGGGATTTTCATAGATGCATTATATATTATTGTATTGTATAAAATGTTTTTGTTTTATAGCACCATCAGTGTGCACAGCATTTTACAGAGATAAGGCACAAAATAATTACTTGACAATAAACATACAGACACATTCTAGTGAAAGAGTAATTGCATGAGGAAAGGAGAATGCGACTAAGTATCTACAAGTGCATTCAGGCCTGGATCTACATTTCTGGAGCCCCTGGGCAGAAAATTGTCCCCCTGCATTTTTCTATACACACACTTATATGTACATATACCTAGAAAGAGAGCAAGAGATATGTGTATTTATATATATGAATGTACAAGTGTATACATAAATTATAAATTAGTATGTGAATATATATATATATATATATATATATATATAGTGGGAAAAAAATATTTTAACCCCTGCGGATTTTAAAAGTTTGTCCACTGACAAAGAAATGATCAGTCTATAATTTTAATGGTAGGTGTATTTTAACAGTAAGAGACAGAATATCAAAACAAAAAACGCATGTCAAAAAAGTTATAAATTGATTTGCAGGTCAATGAGGGAAATAAGTATTTGACCCCTTCATCTTAGTACTTGGTGGCCAAACCCCTGTTGGCAATCACAGAGGTCAGACGTTTCTTGTAGTTGGCCACCAGGTTTGCACACATTTCAGGAGGGATTTTGTCCCACTCCTCTTTGTAGATCCCCTCCAAGTCATTAAGGTTTTGAGGCTGATGTTTGGCAACTCGAACTTTCAGCTCCCTCCAAAGATTTTTTATGGGATTAAGGTCTGGAGACTGGCTTGGCCACTCCATGACCTTAATGTGCTTCTTCTTGAGCCACTCGTATGTTGCCTTGGCTGTGTGTTTTGGGTCATTGTCATACTGGAATACCCATCCACGACAGTTTCAATCCCCTGGCTGAGAGAAGGAGGGTTTCACCCAAGATTTGATGGTACATGGCCCCGTCCATCGCCCCTTTGATGGGGTGCAGTTGTCCTGTCTCCTTAGCAGAAAAACACCCCACAAAGCATAATGTTTCCACTACCATGTTTGATGGTGGGGATGGTGTTCTTGGGGTTATAGGCAGCATTCCGAATCCTCCAAACACAGCGAGTTGAGTTGATGCCAAAGAGCTCAATTTTGGTCTCATCTGTCCACAACACTTTCACCCAGTTCTCCTCTGAATCATTCAGATGTTCATTGGCAAACTACATGTGCTTTCTTGAGCAGGGGGACCTTGCAGGCGCTGCAGGATTTCAGTCCTTCACAGCGTAGTGTTTTACCAATTGTTTTCTTAGTGACTATGGACCCAGCTGCCTTGAGATCATTAACAAGATACTCCCATGTAGTTCTGGGCTGATTCCTCACTTTTCTCATGATCCTCAAAACTCCACAAGGTGAGATCTTGCATGGAGCACCAGACCAAGGGAGACTGACAGTAATTTTGTGTTTCTTCCATTTGCGAATAATCACACTGTAAGAAATTAAGGTGTAATTCCTAGAGATTCTATTCTTTTGAGAATGATTGACAAATAAAACACACAAATAAGATTTATGAATTAACATATATATATTTAAATACAAAAAAAACAAATAATCATACAAGAACGAGTGGGAAAAAACAAACCCCAAACAAAGTCAAAACATATTCAAGATTAAATTGTCACAAAAATGTAAAGGTATATGAAAAATAGATATAAACAAAGGAAAAATAAGGTTAAACCATGTACAGAAAAATATAACTCATATAGATGTATGTGGCACAAAATGGCTGACACCTACAACTATTTAAGAAAGAAAAACCCCTAATGTGTCATCACTTCAGGAGAAAAGAAAATGTATATCACAAAAATATACAGTGAGATAAAAAAAACATAATGATATTTATGTCAACAACACATAATCTCAGTATACAGTTTAATCTATACCAACATATCATTAATATATCAACAGTATGCAGATAAAAAGGAACCCTTAGTCTTTACACCAATATATATATATCACTATATCAACAGTATGCAGATAAAAAGAAACCTTAATCTTTACACCAATATATATATCACTATATCAACAGTATGCAGATAAAAAGAAACCTTAATCTTTACACCAATATATATATCACTATATCACCAGTATGCAGAGAGGGGCAAAACAAAATATGAATTAATATATATATATATATATCACCAGTATACAGACATAACATTAGCAAGCCTTTCAGCAGTGACAAAAGGGTGAGAAGAAAATAATAGTTATTTGAATAATCAACCAGAACAACATAGATTAATTACCCTGTTGGACTCAATAGTTTAAGGAATCGATATAGTCACCACATCAAAGTCTACAGCTCACTCTGGCCTTCCTCAGGGAGTTCCTTCCTTGGAGGTTCTCTCTAGAACTCTCCCCAGAACTAACTTCCATGGACAGTGCATGGGTTTTTATAATACATTTTGCTGTCTCTGTTCTCTGTAAAAGGTCATATATGGTGCTAAGTTAAATTAACTAGCTAGTTCTTAATTTTATATCCCTACAGCCATCTAGGGACTTCAGCTGTCTAACTTACAAAAGTTTCTCACACCTACCAAGGCTCTGTTTTTAGTGTAAATACAGGCCATTTGTCATGTTATTGGGTCTTGGGTTATTTTGATGTCAGTATGCTTGCAGCTGTTACCTTTTATAACAGTATCTGATTTATACAAGAGTCTATCTATTCAATCATCTCTAATTTATATCCACATATATACATATACATACACATACACACACACACATATATATATATATATATATATATATATATATATATATATATATATATATATATACACACACATACATGCATACACACATATACATACATATACACATTTACATCCAGAAGAAGGAAAAATAAAAAGACCTAATTCATTGTGGGCCTATTTCACATTTTGTGCCATTATACATAACCCATTTCTTATAAGATCCCCTCCTAGAGAGTGAATTAATTTTCAAATAATGAGCTCTCTCTTGATTATATTTTCCTGTATAATAGTCTTTCCATAGTTTTAACCTTTGATTTGATTCGGCAGAATACAATAAGTCCAAATACTATAATGGCAGCCTGAATAAGAATGAGTATTTTAAAGGTTAGACGTAAAATTGGATGTTGAGATGCATTATAAATAGAATCCCAGGTTGTTTTGGATAGTTCATCGATAGCATTCTCCACCATCTTTGTATGCTGTTTGACCTGTAACAGATGTTGTGGTGTTCTTTCCATTAACATATGTAAGTCTGTTGATAATGGTGGTATAGGAATTTTGAATTCTGGTACAGACCTAATGATTTCCTCTTCATACCTTAACCTTACCTTGATTTGGGAAATGTCATGGTAAACTGGGACTGGGAGAACTGTGTGACCATTGATTTTCAAAATGTTGTTGACCATAAGACAAAAATTAGGATTTTTAAATTGACACTCTCGATTCCCATATATCAAATTGGATCCAGTTGACACAATGCAAAATTTGCCCTCTCCAACGTATGTTACCCTGGTCATCCCCTCATGCCACTTTGTTAATTTTATTGCACAGATTTTGGAAGAATCCTCTTGGTTTAACTCTTCTTTTTTTGATGCAAATCCACATGGAGGTTCGGCAGTGTCCATGACGTTACACCTACATACATATTGTTCATTTTGCTTAGTACAACAAGACATATGTGGTGTCTTCCATTCGCCAGACGACTGTTTCACCATTAGTTGGGGTGGATCATGGAATTCTTTTAACACATGTCCATCAAGATTTCCAAGAGAATGTATCTGCACCAAGTCTCTGTATATTTCTTCTGTAGACACGATAGGTAACGAAATGGTAAGAGGTATTTTCAAGCTAAAAGGGTTGTCATTCTCTATTGTGTGTCTTGTAATTTTACCCAAATCGCGAATAGTGTACATGGTCACACCAGTTCCAGTTTTGCCATACCATTTCCAAATCTGGTCATCTGTAATAAAATCAAAAATACGTTCAAGTTCAATATCTCTGAGGATATCAGTTAGTTTGCTGAGTAAGTAATCCCCATAACCTACACACGCAATGGCTTTTCCTATTCTATTTTCCTGGGCTTCACTGTTATTTATTTCTATTATTCTATTTATTTTGTCCTGTAACTGTGTGAAAATGGATGCTATTGTGTGAATATTATATATAGTAATTATTTCCTCATTTTCTACCTCTAATTGTGACCTAACTATTGGTTTTAAGAGTTTTTGGCTAAGGGCACCCCTAAGTTTCTCACTGTTATCATATAAGGCCTCAATATCTGCTCTGTTCCAGATAGACATCCCTGATCCGAACAGTCCAGATATTGTGCCTACCCATCCCTCTATACTCCTTTTAGATCTTTGGTTAAAAGTTTGCCTCATATTTCTTTTCCAAAAGGAAAGTATTTTATCTTTAATAAAGGTATTATACATGCTTGTTATTTTTGGATCACACAGTTCTTTTGGGAGGGACCAGTTATTGAAATCCAAAATAACAGGTGCATGTATATACCTTAGATTATTATAGAGGGTGCCAGGAATTTGTTGGGCTACTAAACCACTAGGGGGCATGGGGGTCATCTGAGGACATTCCTCTGCATCTATAATTTTTATCAATATACCCTCACCCCATTGTCCTTCGGCCCATGAGCTGTCTGGTGTACATGCAACCATACCATTCTGGATCAAGGTCAGATTTCTTTCCAGGTGGATTCTTAATCTGGGTCCATCTGTTACATTAGCCCATTCTATGTCTGTTGTTTGATGGAGTGAGCTTCCTCCTGGAAAAACCCATCTTAGAAATTTGTCATGAAGGTTCATGAGAGGTACCGTTACATCACATAGAATTATTGCCCATTCTCCCTCTGGACCACTCACAATATTTTGTGTGACATTAATTGTGGCAGATTTTAACCCAACATTCAAATTGATTAGAGCAGTAACTTTGTCAAAATATCTCTTTTCCCTTTTCCAAGTGAGATTTGGGTAGGAATCTGTTTCACTGTTATAATTTTCCTCATTGCCATACACAAAGACAATCCAGCCAAAAATGAATGCTATACTAAAACCCAATAATATCCATTTGGAAATCAGTTTTCCTTTCCGAATGTCCTTGGTCTGCATGCTGAATCTTTTCCCAAAAATGTGGAGTTCCATTTCTGTAAAAGATGAGGCATGATGTTATTAGTGTGATTTATGTATGTTTTAATTGATTGATGTGATACCACTTGAGTAATGGTTTTCCCTTACTCCCTGTTATTTTAAGCAGATAAACAGATGGGCTGGCTTTGTCTACAATGTTGAAAGGTCCTTTCCAAGAAGGAACAAAGGAATGTTCTTTCTTCCCAAAATCTCGTACCATTACCAAATCAAAAACATTGTATTCAAAGGGTCTCACCTTTTTATCAAAATACTTTTTAATTTGTTTCTTGGACCGCCCTGAGTTTTGTGCTACAAAGATATTAATTTCCCTTATATGGTCAGCTACTTTTTCCACCCAAGTTTCAGTAATTGCCCCTTGTAAAATAGGGGTTGCAGTGGGGAGTAGTGAAAGTCCAGGAGTACGCATAAGTCTACCAGTCATTGCTTCATAAGGGCTGACCCCTGTGGTAGAATGAGGAGTAGATCTTATGGCCATTAAACAAAGTGGTAAAACATCTTTCCAGGTTGTAGGTTTCCCTGAGCAAAACTTTGTAAGCATTGTCTTAATGGTGCGGTTTCCCCTTTCCACAGCTCCAGATGATTGAGGGTGATAAGCAATATGAAGTTTATGCTTAATATCCAGCAATTTCTGTAGCTGTGTGAAAATTTGTCCTGTGAATGATGTGCCTCTGTCACTGTCCACTACTTTTGGAAGTCCCCACCTTGAAAACAATTCAAAAAGTAAAGTTTTGGCAGCTGTAAGGGCTGTCTGATTTTTAGTAGGGAATGCTTCAATCCATTTGGTAAATACATCAATCACTACAAGGCAATATGTATATCCACCTGGTGTTTTTGGAAGGGGCCCAATGAAATCAATTTGAATATGGGTCCATGGCCCATCTGGAGGAGGTGCTGATCTTAAAAATGACTTATTTGTGCAAGGGGAAGGATTTACTTGCAAACAGGGGAGGCATGTAGAGCATTTAAGGTTAACATCCTCTTTAATTGAAGGCCACCAAACAGAATTCAATATTTTTGCTAGTGTTCTATCTGCAGAGTAATGACCACCAACAGGGTGAGAATGAAAAATTTGGAAAAATTCATCAGCACAATCAGGGGGAACACACACCACAGGAGAACCTACGTTCCTTGTGTACATGAGAATAGAATTGTGACCCATATCTGACATTAATGTGGTACTATCTGCCCATTCAGTTGGCATTGGTGCCGGCTGTCCTGCAACATGCCATTCCCTAACAACCTCATAAGGAGAATAAGATTTCTGCAAGGAAAGCAAGTCAGGTGGTGTAGTCACTTGCAGGGCAGAAACTTCAATGGCCCTGGTAGTACTCCACAAATCAGCCTGCTTTGCCGCTTTCTTTGCAGCTTGATCTGCCAAACTGTTTCTCTCTGAGTGCTCAGTACCTTTTGAATGACCTTTAACCTTTATGAGTGCACATGGGAGTAATCTATGTTGTAGCAAATTCCAAATATACCGTAACAAATTAGCATGCACTAACAATTTTCCATCTGAGGATCTGAACCCATTATGCACATACAAAGGTAACATTGTGAGAGTGTTTACCACATAGGCGCTGTCACTAAAGATATTAATTGCAGTTTCACTGCACTCCTCCAATGTGCAAGCAATCGCTGCTAGTTCTGCATACTGTGAAGAATGAGGGAGACAAGAATGCATGATTACGCTATCAGGTAATATAATGGAAAACCCTGTGTATGCTTTGCCCTGGTCATGATAAGAAGACCCATCACAATACACATTCAACCCTTGCACTGGCGTGTCTGAGATTGGGTTTGGTGGAAGGGTAAGGACAAAGGGAAGGGGACATTCATGTGGTTCTCCTTGGTAAAGAAGCAAAGCCGGTAGAAGCGTTGTGTGCTTTGGCGTGGTGTCCAGATCTCTCTGCATTAACATCAATGTCCATCTCGAGAGTCGGGCAGAAGAAAGAGTAGTATCCCCTGGTTTTAACAATAAGTTCAGCGGACTGTGAGGGCTATGTATCATTAGGCTTTGCAGTCCAGTGATATATGTGAAGTGTTGCATAGCCCAGAATGTAGCCAGAAGGTGTCTCTCACAAGCCGTATACTTCTGTTCCACAGGTGTCAGAACTCGAGAAGCATAAGCAATTGGGCGCAGCTTATTATACTTTTCTTGGCATAAAACAGCAGCTAAGGCAATGTCTGTTGCTGCTACTTCAAGATGAAAAGTCTTAGTAGGGTCTGGCGATATCAATGCAGTGGCTTCCATGACAGCTCTTTTCAGGTCGTTGACAGCTTTTGTATGAGTCTCTTTCCATTCTGTTCTGATGGTGTCATCTGGTACATCCTTCTTTAGCAGGTTATACAGAGGTTTAGCCATGTCAGCAAACTGTGGTATAAAGTCTCTTTGGTACTGGACAAGACCTAGAAAAGACCTCAGTGATGTCTTAGACACAGGCAAATTTAGTCTCTGGATAATGTCCACTTTGTTCTGGTCAGGAAGCTTTCCTTCAGCTGTTATGGACATCCCCAAAAATGTGACGGAAGTCTGCATGAGTTGACATTTTTTAGGATTTACTTTTAAACCAGCAGCACCAAGCAATTCAAGCAGCTCTGTCAGGAGGGCAATATGTTCTTCTTCCGTCTCTGTGGCCAGTAGTAGGTCATCAACATACTGGAGCACGGCTGATGGTTTGGAGAAGGATTTTAGAAATGCTGCCATCTTTTTATGGAATATTGTCGGGGAATTATGGAACCCCTGAGGCATACATGTCCACGTTATCTGTCGGTCCCTCCATGTGAAGGCAAACTTGTACTGCGATTCTTTCTCTAGTTTTATGCTCCAAAAGCCATTCAAAATGTCCAGTGTGGAGAATACCTTGGCAGAAGAAGGGATAAGGGAAAGAAGAGTAGGGGTTTCTCTGACAACCGGTGCACAGGCTGGGGTTATGGAATTTAATTTTCTATAATCAACACATAAGCGCCATGATAAATCTGGTTTTTGTACTGGCCAAATTGGGGAATTTGTTATTGATTCACACTCTCTCAATACACCTTGTTCTAATAATGAATCAATTGTTTGCTGAATAAAAGGCTCACAACCTTTAGGAAGGGAATATTGTTTTTGCGCACTGTGGGCACTACCAGGAATGACTTCCTCTCCTTCCATTCTACCACATTCATGTTTATGTTTGGCAAATGCATACTCATAATCCTGTATTATTTTTGACACTCTGGGGTCTATGTGTGTAGGTAAATCAAGTCTTTCCGGTTTCTTAATAGCATAGACTGCAGGAGAATCAGAAATAACACCATATTCACCTTTTTCCTTAAACCAAATTTTGTTATTTACAAAATCAATCACTGCACCATTATTCCTCAAGAAGCCAGACCCTAGAATAGAAACAGATTCAGGTAAATTCATTAGGTATGCACTCAGAGCAAAGGCATTATCCCTAATCCAGATTTTAGCATTTCTGGCCTCCACTGCTTCTGTCTGAGACCCTTGAAAGGCTTCTAGTATTATTTGTTTTCCTGTGGATAAAGGGTGTAAATGAGGTTGTTTAGTGTGAATAATAGATACAGAGGCACCAGTGTCAATCAACATCTTCTGCTGTGGGCCTCTTTCCACAGCAGCAGTGATTATCGGCCTATTGCATCTATCCCGCCCGAACTCCACAACAGGTGAGAGAGATGCAACGGATCCCTATGCAGAGGGACTGTGGCCAGCAATCTGATTAGTAACTTGGACTGCTTTCATTTTTTCCATGTCTTTACTCATTCTATCCAATTCTTGCCTCAGTTCTGCATACACTGAGGTCATTGGCGTATCAGGTGCTTTTGCTTTTGAAAAACTACAGTTTTTGGAAAAATGACCCACCTGACCGCATGTGAAACATTTAAAGGCTTCTCCCTTAACTAAGGGTCCTTGATTTTTATTTGAAGGCTTATAGTGATACTGACTATATCTATTTTGTGGTGATGGCCCTTCTACTGCAGAAATTCTGCCCCTGCTAGATTTATTTTGGTCTTTAAGAATTGCTTCAGCCCTCTTCAAGCAATTCAAGATTCTTGGAAACTGATTCTGAGGTGATACAGATAGACCCACTAATCTACGAATCTCAGGACAAGTTCTGTTTAATAATGCTTTCTTAATAATGTCATCATTCTGACTTCCTTGAGTTCCTGCTGGAAGAGTTAACTTATAAAATGCATATAATCTATCTATATACCCCTGAACTGACTCTCCTTTCCTTTGAGTACAATTACCAAATGCTGAGTGGTGATCAGCTTCATCTAAGCCAAGTGATTTTAACAATTCCTCCATGAGTTGTTGTTTTGTTCTAGGATGAACAAACACTGCTGGGGAAAGACTAGATTTTAATGAGCTGTCCAAACTGGCAACAATGACATCAAATGTATCTACTTCATTAAAATTTCTGTGAATTTTATCAAATTGTTCTAATTTTAACAATACTTCTACGGGGTCACTCCCAAAATCAATATGTCCCAGTTCTTTGCTAAGGGAATGTATTTCAGTACTAGTTAGAGGCCTAGATATACTTGTTTCAGAAATTGCCAGTCCTTGGGCATCCCTTTTGTACTCAATGGAAACAGGAGCCATTTGCAAAGGCATACTATCCTCATTCTCTCCTCTAGAAAACATATCCCAGTCCATCTCCTGAACATCTCTCTCACTGTATTCTGAAACATTTAAGGCAGCCACCACCGCATTTCTTTTCCCTAGCTGTACTCTAAGGTCATTGATTTCTGCTAAACATTGAGAATGATCAGCTTCTTTATGTCCGCGAGATGCCAGACATCTGATTGCTCCCTCTGCATCTTTTAGCCTTTCCAGAAGCTGCTCATTCTCGCTGCATAATTGTTTATTTTTTAATAATGTCTCCTGGTTTCCAATACTTAATGCAGCTGCTGCATTTGCAGTGACCTGTAGAGATTTTATAGTCATATTTAACTCCGATACTTTCGATTCTAGTGATTGTCTCTGTACATTTACTTTTTTATACTGCTCTGCAATCCATTTTGCAGCAAAAATAAGGGCTGTTTTTCCTTTTGACTTGGACAATTTTTTCTCATTAATAGCGTTTGAAACATAAACAGTAGCTTGGAACCATGGGTCTGATGCATCCACCATGGACTTTATAATAGCTTCAGGGTTAGCAACTTTAGAAATCTTTTTCATTAGACCCTCCATTATTTATACAAATTTCTTACTTTCACAATTAACTTTGGAAAGAGGAAATAAATGAAAAAATAAAACGTACCAGCTATATAAACCAACAGCTTATGCAACTACACAACAGAAATACTTTATAATGTAACCACTTGTATTAACTCAAATACAGTTCATTCACCAGTAAACCACACTTTGTATTTAGTTCAACAACAATACCCTTATTAGCACTTCTATTCATGAAAGCAAAAGCTACTGTTTATCCAAACCAACAGGTGTAACTTTACTGAAACCTGTGAAAAGACTACACAACCCAAGAATAGCCGCCATATAACTTAAACCAAATTTTTTTTTTCCTCACCAGTAAATGACATGAAAATTTGTTTAAGCACAGAAATAATATTCTTATAAATATGTTTTAAATATCATACCATATCTCTCCTGGACCAAGGCTTGCCAACTGTAAGAAATTAAGGTGTAATTTCTAGAGATTCTATTCTTTTGAGAATGATTGACAAATAAAACACACAAATAAGATTTATGAATTAACATATATATATTTAAATACAAAAAAAACAAATAATCATACAAGAACGAGTGGGAAAAAACAAACCCCAAACAAAGTCAAAACATATTCAAGATTAAATTGTCACAAAAATGTAAAGGTATATGAAAAATAGATATAAACAAAGGAAAAATAAGGTTAAACCATGTACAGAAAAATACAACGCATATAGATGTATGTGGCACAAAATGGCTGACTCCTACAACTATTTAAGAAAGAAAAACCCCTAATGTGTCATCACTTCAGGAGAAAAGAAAATGTATATCACAAAAATATACAGTGAGATAAAAAAAACATAATGATATTTATGTCAACAACACATAATCTCAGTATACAGTTTAATCTATACCAACATATCATTAATATATCAACAGTATGCAGATAAAAAGGAACCCTTAGTCTTTACACCAATATATATATATCACTATATCAACAGTATGCAGATAAAAAGAAACCTTAATCTTTACACCAATATATATATCACTATATCAACAGTATGCAGATAAAAAGAAACCTTAATCTTTACACCAATATATATATCACTATATCAACAGTATGCAGATAAAAAGAAACCTTAATCTTTACACCAATATATATATCACTATATCACCAGTATGCAGAGAGGGGCAAAACAAAATATGAATTAATATATATATATATATATATCACCAGTATACAGACATAACATTAGCAAGCCTTTCAGCAGTGACAAAAGGGTGAGAAGAAAATAATAGTTATTTGAATAATCAACCAGAACAACATAGATTAATTACCCTGTTGGACTCAATAGTTTAAGGAATCGATATAGTCACCACATCAAAGTTAACAGCTCACTCTGGCCTTCCTCAGGGAGTTCCTTCCTTGGAGGTTCTCTCTAGAACTCTCCCCAGAACTAACTTCCATGGACAGTGCATGGGTTTTTATAATACATTTTGCTGTCTCTGTTCTCTGTAAAAGGTCATATATGGTGCTAAGTTAAATTAACTAGCTAGTTCTTAATTTTGTATCCCTACAGCCATCTAGGGACTTCAGCTGTCTAACTTACAAAAGTTTCTCACACCTACCAAGGCTCTGTTTTTAGTGTAAATACAGGCCATTTGTCATGTTATTGGGTCTTGGGTTATTTTGATCTCAGTATGCTTGCAGCTGTTACCTTTTATAACAGTATCTGATTTATACAAGAGTCTATCTATTCAATCATCTCTAATTTATATCCACATATATACATATACATACACATACACACACACACATATATATATATATATATATATATATACACACACGTACATGCATACACACATATACATACATATACACATTTACATCCAGAAGAAGGAAAAATAAAAAGACCTAATTCATTGTGGGCCTATTTCACATTTTGTGCCATTATACATAACCCATTTCTTATAAGATCAACTGTTGTCACCTTCTCACCAAGCTGCTTGGCGATGGTCTTGTAGGCCATTCCAGCCTTATGTAGGTCTACCAACTTGTCCCCGACATCCTTGGACAGCTCTTTGGTCTTGACCATAGTGGAGAGTTTGGGATCTGATTGATTGATGGCTTTTGTGGATAAGGGTCTTTTATACGGGTAAAGAGCTGAGACTTGGAGCACTCCCTTTAAGAGAGTGCTCCTAATCCCATCTTGTTACCTGTATAAAAGACACCCAGGAGCCAGAAATCTTGCTGATTGATAAGGGATAAAATACTTTTCCTCACTGACCTGCAAATCAATTTATAACTTTTTTGACATGCGTCTTTCTTGGGATGGGGGGGGGGGGGGGGCGGGGGTGTTATTCTGTCTCTCACTGTTAAAATACACCTACCATTAAAATTAAAGACTAATCATTTCTTCATCAGTGGACAAACATTCAAAACCAGCAGGGTATCAAATACTCCCCCCACCTCCATATATATAAAACGAATAATACATTAATAAGCCCATTTGCATGTCTAAAAGGCAGGGACATGCAAATGAGAATACAATGTACCTCACCCTTTCAATCCAAAAATAGCAACTTTATACATTGCTCCCTTAAAGCATATGCCCGCTGTATTAAACAGCTTTTAAGCAAAGCACCGGGTTGGATTTTACACAAACCAAGAATCACTCATATACAGGCCTGTTTCAAGCTTTTGGCTATCATCAGTATGAGGTAGATTCTGGTTTGTGCAATAGATTTTGTACGATTGGGTATTCCACAACAATCATTTAGTGTATGGTGAGCACAAGAGTGAGAAAAGCTCTCCACCGTACAAAGTACAGAGAGAGAGAGAGAGAGTGACATTATATATATATACACATATATATATATATATATATATATTGTGATGGTGTGTCACCAGAGGGCAGTAGAGAGCCCTTCAAGACTTCTCCCCAGGAGTGAAATGGTTAAGAAGTTCCTTAAAAAGCTTGGCTGTGGCTGCAATCAAGACCTACGGCTGTCTCCAGGTGGAAAGCTGTTTGACAGTGCTGGAGTGTTGAAGTGTGCAGGGCTGACAGCGTGGTCGTCTTGGAGGTGTTTTGGGGGTCATTATCATGTTGGAATACTGCCCTGCGGCCCAGTCTTCGAAGGTAGGGGATCATGCTCTGCTTCAGTATGTCACAGTACATGTTGGCATTCATGGTTCCCTCAATAAACTCTACAGACAGCTAAGTAGCGCCTAACAGCCACAAGAGGAGTATAATAAAAAGAAATACAAAAATATTCAAATCGATCCAATATCTATAAAAATCAAGAGACAGATAAATCAGTCATCATAGTCTCAAAAAATGAATATATGAATAAACAAAATATACAAATATGAATGTATAAATATATATATATATAAAGTACAAACTGAAAAAGTAATTGATAATAATAAAAAATAAATAATAAAAAGATCCAACAAATAAGTCTAACTTGATTTCCAGAGATACCTCTGTTCTCAAATCAAACCCTGGTGGTGTCTCCTGCTCCTCAGAAAGAATGGGCACCGCCCATGTATGTACCACAGAATATGCAATGATAAAGAATGAATGGGGGGAGAGAAACGCACACCGTCAGATGCCAGTTTAATCAGCACAATATATAAAATACAATCAGAACACTCACATTTGAGAACCTCAATCATATGAGGTATTTTTGCATTTGTATATCAGCTGTAGTCCTCGTTGTTCCAGTTTACTAGTTCTTCCAGAGTCCTGCAGCTCCCGCTTGAGATCTTAAATGTCAAGTCCAAAGAGCATATGGAGAAGTAGTCAGTCTGTCACTTGGGCAGTCCAAAGAACTAGACCATGTGGGACGTTGATATGTAGGTGTATGGCATAAAACCAATAAAAAGCAGAGTACCAAACGCATTTTGCTCAAATAATTGAGCTTTCTCGATGGTAAATAGGTGCTAAAAAATAATAATATTGAATATAGGTCTATATAGCGTAATAGGACCGAAACCAAACAATTGCATAACAGAGTATTAATATTGCAAGCTTAAATACCTGTTAGAAAAACATCTATTGCGTCACATCCTCATGGGAATAAATTACTGGCCTATTGTATTATCAATGTGCGTTTTCGCAAGCCCGTTGTAAAAATATGGCTTATATACAGACAACTTTTAGCAAGACTTCAATGTGTATTGTAAAAGCTTATTATATACAACTGAAAGAAATCTAGTGTTAATCATTTGTTATTACAATTGTGTGTTTGTATCAAGGCATTATACCTCAGGTCTTTTTATTATTCCCACAAATATATATATATATATATATATATATATATATATATATATATATATATATATATATATAATAGATGTGTATAAATTAGCTAGCTATATGTGTATGTAATTAGCTAAAATCCAAGTCTGTGTGTGGGAAAGGACAACAGGTGTGAGGAGCCCTGCTCAAAATAACTCAGAGAATCACAAAGGTCTTATTTACAGTAAAAACAGCAAGTCTTAAGTGTACATTTGTAGACAGCTGAATACAAGACTCTAGGTGGGTGCATATGAGTGTAATGTTACCACCTGTTTAGACACCAACAGTCTAATTTCAACTTATAGCCATGTATGACGTATAGAGTGGGTGGGTCATGAGCTACAATATGATATAAAAAGCCAAGAATCTATGGAAGAGATGGAAAACCAGTTGCCAACCAGCAGGCAACCAGTTGGAAACCAGTTGGCAACCTGTGGGCAACCAGCAGGCAACTAGCAGACAACCAGCAGAGGTACCGGTTGGCCCAGGTTGAAGGAGCTTTCATGCAGTCCAGAGAGAAGTGTGCCAGATGAGCCCAGCTGAGCAGATCCTGGTCCTGACCAAAGAGAAACCTGATGGAGGCTGAACTTCCAAAACTGACCACAAGTGGTATTATCCTGTATCTTTATATTACATAATGTAGAATTCATATCAGTATTATATTTGTAAATATCGTCTTAATACTTCTTGTCTGTTATCTGTTTTGTCTAAAACCCATTGTGTAACCGTATATTAATTTATGTAAAATATATCTTTTATTTATAAACTTATTCATATGTTCGTTTATTGATTTGTCCAAAAGAACTTATTACTTGTAGAAATTATACATTCATTATTTAGTTATTAGTTAATTTCTTACAGTTGGCGAGCCTTGATCCAGGAGGACATTAATGTAATAATCAAGCATATTAATAATTATAATATTTTGCATAAATTAATGTACTTTTTTCCTATTGTGTGCTGTAATTATAGAAAGTTGTAGAAACGTTTTGTATGGTACATTTGGCTGGGGTAAATACAGGATTCTAAAGCAGGTTTTTTTTTACTCTTTTATGTTTGCTTTTCTGCACTTTTAAAATTGTATAGTTTTGTTATCCAATAATGGAGGTCTTAATGAAAAAGATTGCTAATGTTGATAACTCTGATGCTATAATTAGAGCTATGGTGAATACTTCTGACCCCTGGTCAAATGCCCAGAATCTAGTAGCATCAGATATTAATGACAAGAAATTGTCTAAATCAAAAGGGAAAACAATTTTAATATTTGCTGCACATTGGATTGCAGAACAATATAAACATTTATGTGTGCAGAAACAAGCTTTAGAGGCTAAAGTGTGTGAACTTAATACTGCTTTGGAAAGCCTTACAGTCACTGCCACTACAGCATCTGCTTTGGGTTTAGATAATCAGAAAACATTGCAAGAAAATAAGCAACTACATAGAAAAAATAAGGAACTTGTGGATAGATTGCTAGATGCAGAAAGTGCAATACGATGTTTAACTTGTAGTAAAAATGACACTGATTATAGTCAATGTTTAGCAGAATGTAAAGAGACAGAGGTCCAGAAAGTGGACTGCAAAGTTTTTAAGAAAAATGAAGATTGTTTTAAAATGGCGCCAGTTTCTACTGAGCTCAATAGAGGAGCACATGGTCAGGTCATTTCTGAAACTACTGTGAATAGATCTCTTTCTATTAGTGAAATTCAGACTTTGAGCAAAACACTTGGTTGTATTGGTTTTCATGATGATCCTGTTGAAATCATGATAAGAATTGAAAAGTTTTCAAAATTGAATGCAAATTTAACTGAGACTGATGCATTTGCTGTGATTATGGCTTCTTTAGATCAATCCTTAAAATCCAGTTTGCCTTCTGATGTTTTTGCAGAACCTAGATCTAAAGAGCATTTGGTTAAAGAGATTTTAAATGTACTGGGCTTAAATGAATTGGATCATCATTCTGTGTTTGGTAACTGTACTCAGAAGATGGGAGAATCTGTACAAGAGTATAGTGATAGATTATTCATTTTGTATAAACTCACACTCCCTTCTGATACTGAGGCTAATCAGAATGATCAAATTTATAAGAAGGCCTTACTAAAAAGATGTCTGCCTGAAATTATAAATATTGTTGGGTTGACAGTATCTGCCAACAATCACTTCTTAAAAATGTTAAACTACCTAAAGAGAGCAGAGAGCCTTTTAAGAGAGAGAAATAGGAATAATGGCAAAATTTGTGTAGTTAAGACCACCCCACCCCAAACAAATTTGGTTTCTAAGGCAAATAGTATTTCTTGCTATGCTTGTGGACAATTAGGTCATGTTTTCAGAAACTGTAAAAACCTGATAAATTTCACCCCTAATTCAAACAAAAGGCCCAATAATAACAGATGGACACAGAAGATTGAAAATAGCCAGAATCACACCAGGTGGACAGCAAATGGTAGAGCTAAAATAAATGCAAATACTCCATTTATTCCATATCATGTTCTGAAATCTCAAAATGAATTGCTCAGAGCTGAGAATTTTACACTAAAACAGGAAAGAGATGTGTTCAAGAAAAATTTAGAAGCTCTAAGATTAGAACTGAATCAGTGTAAATCAAACTATAGTACAGAAAATGATTTACTTATCAATCTTTCCTAAACTAACTGATTATCAAGTTTTATTTTTACAGGAAAACAGAAGTGGGCAAATGAAAAAGGAAGGAAAGGAGATCCAGTAAATGAACTTTCTTAATTTCTTCTACAGGTTTTTTTTTTCTAAATATATAATAGAGGACATTTGCTTTTATTTTTTTATTTTTAAGGAAAAGCCTCTATATTTATTTTATTTTTTTTTATTTATTTTTAAATACAGTGTGGGTGGGCCAAATTCTAAATTATAGTTTTTGTGTATTATTTTTACACAGATTTTAAAATGCCTGCACTGTCAGCTAACATTTTTTTTTTTTTGCTGAGTCTAAATATATAATAGAGGACCTTTGTTTTTGTTTTTTTATTTTTAAGGACAAGTCTCTATATATTTTTTTTAATTATTTTTTTTTAATACAGTGTGGGTCGGACAAATTCTAAATTATAGTTTTTGTGTATTATTTTTACACAGATTTTAAAATGCCTGCACTGTCAGCTAACATTTTTTTTTTTTGCTGAGTAAATCTTACTTCATTTTTTTTAACTGTTGCCACAATGAGGACTTTACATGTATGTGAGCATTTTAACTGTGATTTTTGAGAAGCAGTTATACACTCTTATTTTTGTGTTTTTTTTAAAGCCTCATTAATTTTTTTTTCTAATGGCAGCAAGTGTTTAAAATATTTTTATACAGATTGCATGGTATCCTTTCTTTTGATGGTACTTTCAATCTGTCATCATAATAATGGGACTTATTTAAGAGAGCTCATTATTTGGAAATGAATTCGCTCTCTAAGTGGGGAATAGGAAATGGGACAGACTGTTTTTAAACTATAAAGGAATCATTCAATCTGGATTTTTTTTTTTTTTTTTATTATTATTTTTTTTTAAACATTGTTTTTTTTTCTGAAGAAGGTGTGGCACATAATGGAACCTCACCAAGTATTCATATAGTTTCAGAACTAGAACATTCTGGAGCTACATGAATATAAATGTAAATATACAATACTGATATGAATATATTTAGTACTGCAAATAATACATTTAGTAGGATAACACCATTGGTCAGTTATTTGTTTAACTCTTGTTTTAATTTGTTTATCTCTGTTAGGGACACAAACAAATTTAGAATTAGATCACCCTAATTTAGGAATGGTTGATAGGTTGGGTTATTATGATTTGTTATTTTTATTATCTTGTATCTCTTGCTATAGAAAGCCAGACTTGGGAGTAATATGGAGGTATTGAGACACGAGTGAGATGAACAACCATAGTGATTCCATTGAGATCCTGCTGCATGCTTTACGTGTAGTTGTGGGTCTTATAATTTCCTGAAGCTACAGAGAGATCCCGGTTTATCACACACATTTTCCATTTCCTGAGTGAATACCGAGTCACATTTAATGTTTTCACTAAAGTACCTAATAAGGTGCTACAATCACCTACACTCTCTTTCTTTCCACACGTGCTAACAATAAAGTGTCCTTTAATGAGTGGTTTCTTCAATACACAATATTAAAGACAACATAAGTCTTAAGCAAGCTAGCATGCCAGCTAGGTGTAACATGAAGCTCTCAATAAGATCCAGCAAGGGTCACATATAGGACATAATTGTGGAAGTAGGAAAGTGGCACACAGAAGTTGGTATGGAAGTGTAAAACAGACTTGTGTCTTGTGAATGAAGCTACAGTAGTTATGGGAGGGTGATGTGATTTTTACACACAGTAGCAACAGGAGTATAACTATTATAAAATGCATACTGCGAGTGCATAAATAATTAGTCCAAATTTGCCTCACAGAACCCTAAATTTAGTAGAAAGTATTGGTTGTTATGAGATCATTCCTGTCTCAGTGAACTGTATTACTTTGAAATATCATACACACAGTGGGTCTACACACAATAAGCCATATTTGTTTGTATTATTTGAGAGAGCTCAATTTTTTTACAAAATAATTTTACTCTCTAAGTGGGGACTGTAAAAATATGGCTTATATACAGACAACTTTTAACAAGACTTCAATGTGTATTGTAAAAGCTTATTATATACAACTGTAAGAAATCTAGTGTTAATCATTTGTTATTACAATTGTGTGTTTGTATCAAGGCATTATACCTCAGGTCTTTTTATTATTCCCACAAATATATATATATATATATATATATATATATATATATATATATATATATATATATATTATAGATGTGTATAAATTAGCTAGCTATATGTGTATGTAATTAGCTAAAATCCAAGTCTGTGTGTGGGAAAGGACAACAGGTGTGAGGAGCCCTGCTCAAAATAACTCAGAGAATCACAAAGGTCTTATTTACAGTAAAAACAGCAAGTCTTAAGTGTACATTTGTAGACAGCTGAATACAAGACTCTAGGTGGGTGCATATGAGTGTAATGTTACCACCTGTTTAGACACCAACAGTCTAATTTTAACTTATAGCCATGTATGACGTATAGAGTGGGTGGGTCATGAGCTACAATATGATATAAAAAGCCAAGAATCTATGGAAGAGATGGAAAACCAGTTGCCAACCAGCAGGCAACCAGTTGGAAACCAGTTGGCAACCTGTGTGCAACCAGCAGGCAACTAGCAGACAACCAGCAGAGGTACCGGTTGGCCCAGGTTGAAGGAGCTTTCATGCAGTCCAGAGAGAAGTGTGCCAGATGAGCCCAGCTGAGCAGATCCTGGTCCTGACCAAAGAGAAACCTGATGGAGGCTGAACTTCCAAAACTGACCACAAGTGGTATTATCCTGTATCTTTATATTACATAATGTAGAATTCATATCAGTATTATATTTGTAAATATCGTCTTAATACTTCTTGTCTGTTATCTGTTTTGTCTAAAACCCATTGTGTAACCGTATATTAATTTATGTAAAATATATCTTTTATTTATAAACTTATTCATATGTTCGTTTATTGATTTGTCCAAAAGAACTTATTACTTGTAGAAATTATACATTCATTATTTAGTTATTAGTTAATTTCTTACACCGTGAACTTCCGTCCTCAGAAGTAAAACCGTAAGTCACCTCGTCAGCGACCAAACGCAGGCCAATTGAAACTTTCTCATATAAAGAAGAATATAATGGCAAATGGGAAGCCCCACTGTTATGGTATCTTGTGCTTGATCAAGACCCCAGGGCAGGATTCATCGCCCTGCGTCTGGCTAGGGTGATGGTGGAAAGTGGAAGAAAATGAGGAGTATTGAGTCATCGGGGCCTTTGATTTCCTGTAACTTCCTGGCAGCCGTCAGTACTAAGTTCCTGGTTTGTTGTCCAAGGAACCTCATAATAACATATTTGGGGTCTCAGGGTTCCTTGTAGCACCCATGGCCCTGTGGGCCCTTTCAATTTCCAGCATTGATTTAGAAACATCTGGTAGTAGCTTGTGAACCACTCTTTCAGGTACTGTTGGAGGTTTTGTACTTCCCTCAGAATCCCCCTTATCCTCAGATTGTGCCTACACAACCTGTTCTTCAGGTCTTCATATTTGTCTTCAAGAGCTGTGATATGAGAGAAGTTTTGTTTGATCTTCATCCTGTCTCGCTCTTGGGCCTCCACAATCTGATCTGATGTTTCTTCTAGCAATTGAGTTCTTTGCCCCAATTCATTGATATCCTTCATGATGGCTTCCACAGTTTTTGCCATATAGGACTGGAACATTCCTTCAATTTGTGCCATAGATCTTTTAGATAGATTCCTATCACGGTGCAATGAGGCAGGGCTCCCCCTCATCCTCTGACTCATGTGAGGGATTTGAACCAATCTCTTGAGGGACTCCTGGAAGTTTACAATAATTTGTGATCTTTTTGGCTGATTTTTTGTTTTTCCCCATTTCAAGCTGTTGTTATAGGGGTATGTTAGAGATATATAGTTGATGATGGCAGCATTGAGGGCTCTTATGATGGGGCCCATCCTTCTACATGGTTTGTAGGTTATTTCAATCTTTGCGATGTTGTTGCTCTAGTGATCCTTGTGGGATGTTTTCCCTTAATGCCCTCCCTAGGCCATATTGAGCATATTTGCAGATTCCGCTATTGGATCAGTCAAGTTTATTGAGAGTATAGCTGCTTTTTTATGGAACTGTAATTACAGGGCTGACATAGTGGGATCAAGACAAAATGTAAGTTTATTACTTTTTGTAGACTGCAGTTATGTTGTAGATCCACAAGGTGGCAGTGTGGTATAGCCTTAGCATTGGAAACTTGAGTTCACACAAGGTGGAGCATTCAAGGCAGGTTTGGTGGAACTGCTTCTGCCAAGTTGTTATGATTATTTGTCCACCACACTTTGGGCGTGCCACCTATATCTCCTTAATGCAGTTGTAGGGTTTCCCAGCAGGATTTGTCAGGTATGTGGCAGTCCTGATGGCAGTGTGTCAGCACAATAATATTCTGTACTGTTTGTTCCTTGAGATTTTAGCCCCTGGGTTGCAGTATGTCACCACACACAGTATATTAAAGCTTTTCTGCAGCCTTTGTAAGCCTGTCTTTAGGTTCCAGTCTTGTTGTGTAGCATGAGGGAGAGCAGTCTTTGAGCAGGTGCCCCTTTGGCTCCACTTGTAAGTTGAGCTGTAGGTTGCTCCTTGGGTCTTGATGGCTGCCCTGTGTGTATTATCCTGGGCCCCTTTTCACTGACCACTTGATCTTCAATTTGGGCTCTCAGGAGTATGCAGCTCAGTGCTCTCCTCACCTCCTAGCCCTTGGATCTGTCTCCAGGATATTGGACAAATGATTTTAATTTCCATCAAACGAAACACTGTTCTTTTTTTCTTGATCCAAATAATGCTTGTTCATTCCCCCTTCCCCCTTTTTTTTTCAATGTAATGCTCATATTTGCCTTTTTTATTTTTTTTTTACCTATCTCACCCCCTTTCCTGCTCCCCTTTTCCCCTTATTATTCTCATCTATGGTGATATTTCAAACATTGATTACATATTCTTCAAGATCTTTTATGTATTTCCAACATTGACTGTAAATGTTTTAAGATCCTATACGATAAGATTTGTCAGTTAGTTTATATAAAGAAGTAATTAATCTTTCAAAATGTGTTATTAAATTTATACGCTAAAATTTAATTTATGAAAGGATAAATTGTTTAAAAATGAAACTCTTTTATGCTTTTTTCTGTATGAAAAGAATGTGTTTGTTTGTTTAATAAGATTGTAGAGTTTTTTCAAAGCAAATAAATAAATAAAAAAAATAAAAAAGTGATTAGAGCCTCAGCTCAGCCAAAAGATTTTACACTCGATTGTGAAGAAATTATCAGCCTTATTAAATTGTGATTCAGTAAATTTAAAAGGGCTCTATTTAAGCACACAGCATATTTTATTTACAGAAGTTTTTAGTAAGTGAACTTCTATCCAAAAGCAAGGTCTTCACTAACTAAAAACTTCTGTAAATAAAATATGCTGTGTGCTCATATAGAGCCCTTTTAAATGTACTGTATCACAATTTAATAAGGCTGTAGGTTCTGAACTTGCATCTTATTCATTTACTGAATTGTGCTTACAGTTATCAGTTGTAATTTGCCATGTGTTTTTTTAATAAAATTTGGATTTACTTAATCACAGAGAAAAAAAATAAACATCAAGATGACATACTAATGTCATACTAATCCCTAAAGCACACAGTACCATGACAAATAAACATGACTGATTTCATTTTATGGGTGGTGTGTAAAGGACAAACTGCTTAAATTTCAAAGCCCATTTAACATTTTGGCATATGTAATGATCCATGAATAATTGTTGCAATGTATGATGATGGGCTCATATTGTATAAATTGAGCAAATGTTGAAGACTGCAGTGCAATTTATAAAGGTGGTAGTGGTCAGATTCTGTCTGACTGAATAACCAAGCATTTTAGCAATGAAGATCACAGTTACCATTCTGTGGGTAGCTATCAGCTGCTTCTTTAGTAAGTACCACATTACTTTATTCATTACACTTAAATTTTGTATTTACAATGGGTTTTCCATTGCAAATACGAAATGCTAATAAGAAATAATTTGCAAAATGTGCATTCCTGATTGTTTATCAAATGTATTTAGACATTATTACTTAATAGCTAGATGATTTCTCTTGTGAGTAAAATACTCAGACATCATTGACATGCATTATAAATATTTTTTAAGCTCCGGCTATATCGAATTCCATTAGATGCAGAACAGGCTGTGAGCAGAATTCCAATGGTGGTCATCCCTGTCTAGAACTGGCATTAGTAAGTAACTGTTATTAAACTCCTATATATAGCATCTGGCTTCCATCATACAGTTGTACAATAAACAAGCAGAGAGAAATAATGTAAACTTGAGTGAATATTACATTCAGATTATTCTAAATTATAATTTTGTTTTTATAGACTAAGTCTCTGCAATCAACGACAATTGTGCTGGGGGAATTCATATGTGCATATGACAAATTCAAGGTATTTGGTGTTAGGATTGTGTTGCTCTGCTTATTCTGTTACAGTCTTTCAGTGTGCTTTTAATTGTTAGATAAAATAATATTTTTTGATAATTATTGTACTAATTTATATTTTTTTATTTTAGGATTTGGAGGACAAAAGTGAACTTACCAAAGCAATCCAGAACATTGAGGTCAGTGATTTAAAGGGACACTGTCACCCACAAATAAACATTATACATTGTCCTAGCCATTTTTCTTTACAATAAATCATTCCTCGGGTTAACTGAGCTCTTTACGTCAGCGTGAATGAAACTAAGATATATTTAATCAGAACTGACAATAAATCAATGTGCGAGTTGGGCAATAAAGGATGAGTGCCATAGAATTGACACCTTTGAACTGTGGTTACAGAGTAAACTGCTTAGAGTCCTTTGGACTGCAAGAACATTCAACCAATCAGTACTTCAGGAAATAAAGTCATACTATTCACTGGGAGGTTTGATCATGAGGCTAAAGCGCAAATATTTTGGCCATAGCATTAGGTTAATATAATTTGTTAATGAAATGTAGCCAAAGCAAAGTTTGATCTTTCAAAGAAAGTTTAGTATTGAAAATGGCATGTTTTAAAATCATTACTATGACCTATATTTATATTTAACTAGCCACTTGCCCATCAAAAATGATGGCAATAAAATTTGAAACCTCAAAATGCTGTTTGCACACAATGCAAGGCTCCACCCCCCGCCTCGCGATAAATGCCTTCACATAACTGTGTCTTAACCCCTCTCTCCCTCCCCTGTGTCTCTTTCCGAACACTCCCTCCTCTGTTTCTCTTACCCCCTCTCTCCCTCCCCTGTGTCTCTTTCCTCCCACTACCTCCCATGTGTATCTTCCCGCCTCTCCCTCCCCTGTGTCTCTTTCCCCACACTCCCTCCCCTGTGTCTCTTTCCCCACACTCCCTCCCCTGTGTCTCTTTCCCCACACTCCCTCCCCTGTGTCTCTTTCCCCCCTCTTCCTCCCCTGTGTCTCTTTCCCCTTCTCCCCCTGTGTCTCTTTTGCCCCACTCCCTCCCCTGTGCTTCTTCCCCCCCACTCCCTCCTCTGTGTCTCTTTTCCCCTCTCCCTCCCCTGTGTCTCCTTCCCCCTCTCCCTCCCCTGTGTCTCTTTGCCCTGCTCTCCTTCCCCTGTGTCTCTTTTCCCCTCTCTCTCACCCCCTGTGTCTCTTTTCCCCACTCCCTCCCCTGTGTCTCTTTCCCCTTCTCCCTCCCCTGTGTCTCATTCCCCCTCCCCCTCCCCTGTGTCGCTTTCCCCCTCTCCCTCCCCTGTGTCTTTTTCCCCCCTCTCCCTTCCCTGTGTCCTTTTGCCATTTACTGGTGTGAAAACATTTTCGGGCTTGGGAAAATTGATGAATTTCCCCAAGCCCAAAAAGTGCTTCTGAGTTACGGGCTTGATGCCATTATTTTTCAAGCCTGTAACTCAAAAGCCCCGCAATGAGCGCCTTCGGTGATCATTGCGCATGCCCAAGCCCAAAAAAGTTAACATTGCATTACCACCAAACTCGCAAGTACAACAACTATATATATATATATATATATATATATATATATATATATATATATATATAATTCCTAATTAAAACATATAGTTCTTGTTGTTAGGTCATTACATTGGTCATTTAAAGTTCAGTTTGTACAAAACAATATATATTAATTGTATTATAATTTTATTTAAAAGAAAGTAATAAAAGCAAAGGGGCAAGGATGAAGGAAGAACAAAAATGAGTGAAATGATAGAAGATATCATAATAATTTGAGTCTATGGCCATGTGTTTTCCAAAGAGAAGGACATCTAGCAGAAGAGCCTGTAATAGTTTTCTGAAGACTATTTCATTACAATTGTAATTATTTTTTGCAATGCTCGGTATCTGGAATTCAAACCATCTTTTTCATATTTCATTGATGTGTTTTCAAGGTTTTGTAAAATAGATAGAAGTTCTTCCATGAAGTATATATCTTGGATTCTAGTTTATTTGACAATAAGGGAGATATGGAGTAAGATGTAGGAAAAAGTGATAGCATGTGGTGTAAAATAGAAATACAATTTGAAAAGTGGGGAGACAAATGGGGAATATACAAGAAATTTGATGGAAGAAAGAAACAACAAGGATGGTGGACTGAGGGAAGACCAAGGAAGATGGAATTAAAAGAGACCAATAGATCGAGAGAACAAACATGAATCGAAAAAAAAAAGAATAATAATACAGAGAAAAGAGATGAGAACAGACTAGAGACAAGGGAGACGATGGATAAAAGCAATGAAAGAGTAGAAAAAGATAAGGAGAAGAAACATCATGGAGGAGGACGAAGAGATGAAGCACTAGTTGGTCAGGAAAGGTTGTCAAAGAAAGTTAGCATAGAAAAAGAATACAGTGTACAAGAAGGGATGACAAAACAAATTGGGTAGAGAAAGGATAGGTGGAGGCAAGACTAGAATGGGAAATAATAAGAATCTTAAGACAAAATAAACAAGTTGAAAGGGCCAAGAAGGAGTAACAGACAGAAGCATGGGTTGCAAAAAGGGTACAAGCAGGTATAAGAAGATATAAGAAAAAGTGATACAGTATGGGAAAGGATAAATTGGAACATATATGTAGGAAAAGGTCAAAAGGGACATACTTGTTTGAAGTAAAAAAAAAAAAAGGAGGATAATATAGGGAAAGGGAAAACAGGCAAATGAGGTAGAAGGGGGATACACATACACACATGCAGATAACACACTCACTGGAAAGTATACATAAAAGTGCATGGGACATACTCGTTTGAAGTAAAAAAAAAAGGAGGCTAACATAGGGAAGGGGAAAACAGACAGATGAGGTAGAAGGGGGATACACATACACACATGCAGATAACACACTCACTGGAAAGTATACATAAAAGTGCATGTAGATCAGGAAAATATAAAAGTGACATGAGATGCAAGAGAAAAAGAAAATGTGGGGAGATATAGGGTTTCAATACACAGTTCAGCCTCTTAAACACTGGGTGATAAACATGTTATATACGTTAGACGGATATGAAAGTCACCAACACTGCACTTCCCCATCAGATAAACACTGGAAAACCACATGAGAAACAAATACAATTGTGGAAATTATCAAGAATTGTTATAAATACAGACTTTTTTCCAGCATTTTTGTTATTACTAGTATGGATGGAGGCTTGCCTACACAGCCAATAAACTGCCTCATGTGACCAGTCAATCAAGTGAATGGGGTTGTGTTGAGGCAAGAAGCTACATGGTAGAGAATTCGGGAGTTTTCTCTGTGTCCCTCACAACAGGGTGATTCATAAACACTTCGACGAGTGTTGACAGGAGAAGTTTGGTTTCACAACGCTTAGCAAGTGGTGGACAGAGTATTACTTAAGATGTGTAAAGAGGAGTAAGTGAATGTTATAAGTGTAGTGCATAGCCATTTGTTTTCTTATACTCAACCCATTAGTGTTTAAACTTGTCCTGTGTTTGTTTCATTCAGTGAATAAAGATATAAAAAGGCAAAGAAAATAAAAGCGAAATTACATCTCAACCTGTATCCTACATGTTTTATATTATTGTATAATACTGATATTTTAAATTAAAGCAATACATTATGTAGTTAAATATTTACACATTCTTTATTTCAGATTGTCACTGGCTGTGGTCTCAGAAAGCTTCTTGGATCTGATGCAACTCTTGTAAATAATTATTTTGTTCTTTGATCTGCTGATGACTTTAAAACGCTGTATTTTATAACATACTACTTCACATGTATTTGCTATTTATTTATTTGCTATTTATTTATAATATAGTAAGCTATTTATCTTTATTGTCATTTCTACTAATAGTATGATATTAGATTGAATCTCACCAAATTTAGAAAATGTTATGCAAAATGATGCACATACCATTACAAATGCAATTTACTGAATGATTGTATTTTTGCTTATTTATATGCTATTTGTATTTATTTTGTTTATTAGGATGATCTTCTTATGGACCGGAATGGCATTCTTCACAATCTAATAGCAACAGTCCTTGATTTGCTGGTAAACTTAATGCATTACATTTCTTAATTACACAATACTAATCTTCTATTATTGTCACTGACAGACACCATGCAGGTCAGTGCCAGAAGGAGTTCCAAGTAAACATGTAACAGACAAAGGCCATAGGCAATACCATGGTCAGAGTACAGTACAATGGACAGGGCAAGGGGGGTTCAGGGAGCCAGGGGTCAGATAGTCCAGTGAACAGTGCCAGGGGTGAGGTATCAGAATATAGAGAAGTCAGGCAATGTCAAGGGTCAGAAGACAGGAAACAAATCAGAGTATTACTGGTAAACCTTTTAGATTCACAACATGTGCATGTTGCTCAGTTGCTGGAGCACTAGGTTAGCACCAATTTATTGGTGTGCATGATCCATCACATGAATGACAGACTGTGCTCATATCTATTGGAGCATCAGAGCTTGGAGTCAAAGTAGTAATTGAGCATGGTGCTAAAAAAGACACAACCAGATTACACTGTGCACATGATTGAGCAAATTACAGCAAGTGATGTGTGTGCACTCAATAATGGCTCACCAAAGTACTTGAGGTGAGGTCATGGCAGAGACTGGTTCCAAAGTGGGTAATATGACAGTTATACAAAAAACAGAAAATGCCTGCTGTAGCTAGAGAAGGAAATATATATGGCATTATGTGGATATAATATATAGGTTACTGTATTAAACATTTACATAAATAAATCATTACCATTGCCATTATTTGCATGGAATAGATCAGTTAAGATTACAATTTTACTGTCTTTTAAATACAGCTAATAGAGTTAGAGTGGAATAAAATAGGTTAGGAATCTTTGTTGTTTTGGACAAACATGTCTTGAAATATCAAATAACATTAGCTGTAACAGAGGATAAAATCTTGAGGCTCAACCAAAAATCTGGTTATTACGAGAGCTTTTAAAACACCAACAGTTTCTTCTCTAAGTCTTAAGTGTCTCAAAACACTCTCATCCTTGTTAAATTGCGATTTGGCCAATTGAATAGCGCTCTATTTAAACACATATTTTTTTTACAGACGTTTCTAGTTAGTGAACTTCTTTTCAAAAGCAAGGTCTTCACTAACTAAACACTTCTAATAAATAATAAAATAAATAAATTGCTATGTCATTTTAAAGTCTGTTATAAATGTTGGGCATTATTTAGGACTTTAGGAAATGTATGATAGCTTATTTTTTTTAAATAAATAAATGTAGTACTTTCTCTTTTTGTTAAAACAGAATTATACTCCAATGATGAGGAACAAGCAGGAGATTTCCCCATTTTAACAAAATGTACAGTCCCCAGTATCGTATGTTCATCTACCATCTTAATATATATCCAGTTTCTGCATTTCCAGGATTCTCAGACCTCTTCTTAATGGGTGGCATGTAAAAACCCTGAAATACTATTTTAAAATGAACTGGGAGAAAAAAGATAGCATTTCAACATGTACTAACAATTATCCTCTTGTTATCTGGGACTACTTAGTATATTTATATATTTATATATTTATATAGATTAATAATGAGTATTGCAATATAATTTGATACCTTTTGTATTGGACAAACGTCTTATTTATAATGACGAGCTTTCAAGAGGCTTAACCTGTCTTTATCAAGTCTCAAGCAATACTACATGAGATGGAACCCTCAGTTTGAACAATAACAGCAGATGCAGATAGAGTAGAAACAGCATCTGACATCATTAGGCAAATACATATATGGGGAATAAACACATATATACACATATTATATACACATATACATCAATATATGCATGAAAAAGCAGAGCACTGTAGTCCACAGTGATATCTTTCCTGTTGGACAAACACCTCACAAAGAGTGCTTAGTCTGTTATAATATAAGAGGAAAAAAAATCACATGAATTTCTGATAGTGTGTTAGAAAACCCAAGTTTATATTAAGTCCTGTGTTTTTAGTGTTGAAGAATGTGATCATCTTTATTTCAAATGCTTTTCTCTCATGGATACTTTTACATTTTCCTCTGAGTATTTTGACTTTTAAGTTTTGGATGGAGTGATCATTCTGGCTAAAATGGTGTCCTACCGGGCTACACTAACTGTCTTCATTATGCTTTCTTATTTAATGCCTGTGTAAATTCATCCTTAAATGCATTTTTTGGCCGGTTTCTCGAATGTCACAGCCTGTGTCACATAAAGTACATTGTATTATTTAAAACACATTAGACGATGTACATGAATATGATCCTTTGATGTCATAGGTGTTGTTGTTATGTGTGGCTGTATCATCATTACAAATGTGTTGGCATAATTTACAGGCACGTTTGTTGTAAGGTTTAGTTCCATTTTTTGTATTCAGTTGTTCATTGGCCCGATTTTCTGCAAACAAGTTTTTGTTTCAGGTTTGGTAGTTGTTTAAATGCAAGGATGGGAGGTTTTGTGAATATATATTTTTATTCAGTATCTTCAATTAGTAATGGTTGTAAATCTTTGATTATTTTCCGAATTTTCTCTAAAATTGGATGGTATGTGGTCACTAGAGGTATACGTGAAGTAGTTTCTTTTGTTCTGTAGTTTAATAGGTGTTCTCAGGGTATTTCGATGGCAGTGGTTATTTTGGGGGTAATACAGGGTTTGTAACCTTTTGTTTGAAAGATTCAGACAGTGTTTTGACATTTTTATCACAGTCTCAAAATACTCAGAGGAAAATGTAAAAGCATCCGAGAGAGAAAAGCATTTGAAATAAAAATGATCACATTCTTCAACACTAAAAACAGAGGACTTAATATAGACCTGGGCTTTTTAACACATTATCAGAATTTCATGCGATTTCTTTTCCTCTTATACCATAACAGACTTAGCAAACTTAGTGAGGTGTTTGTCCAACAGGAAAGATATCACTGTGGACTACAGTGCTCTGCCTGTATATATTGATGTATATGTGTATATAATATGTGTATATATGTTTCCTTTGCTATGTTGTGTTTATTCCCCATATATGTATTTACCTGATGATTTCAGATGCTGTTTCCACTCTATCTGCATCTGCTGTTATTATTCAAACTGAGTGTTCCATCTCATGTAGTATTGTTTGAGACTTGATAAAGAGAGGTTAAGCCTCTCGAAAGCTTGTCATTATAAATAAGATATTTGTCCAATATGAAAGGTATCAAATTATATTGCAATACTCATTATTAATCTATATAAATAAATATATATATATATATATATATATATATATATATATATATATATATATATATATATATAGATTAATAAATAATAAATTACTAGACATTGACGGTTGCTTCATTTTTCAATATATATATATATTTGTAGTAATTTTTTTTTTTTATATATACTTTTTTTTATTTTTAGAATGATCTTCATATAGATATGACTACTCTTAAGTGTGGACCATTGGTAAGTTCATTCATTATTTAATTTATGTCTTCTGAAAGGATTCATATTTTAGGACTGGAATAAATATACATGATCTTTTTTACAGTATTTGAGACAAACACTAACCTGTTTTATATGAGAAAATACAAGCCAAGTATTATGTATAGCCTTCCAGGATCTACCTTTTGTGCATCTCTTTTGAATGCAACACTTCAAATCATGTATATTTACTTATGCAAGTATTACATTTGAATACAATACACAAAGGACTATGTGGGAGAGCTAGTGAAGTGAAAACTATTCACTAACTCTATGGACAGGGCTGTTGACGGGGGGAGAGGGATTTCTATGTTAGGGGCACACCCTGGAAGGGAGGTTCATGCTGGCTGGCATTTATATTATACTAGCGACTTGCCCGTCAAAAAATGACGGTCAATAAAAATTAAATGTTGTGAAATTTGTTTGCAACACAAAATGAGTCAGCTACATTTGTCACTTTTTTTTTTCTACAAATAAAAACACATTAATTTTTTTAACTTTTTATTTTTTTAACTTTCAACTTATATTTCACAAACATTAAACTTTGTAACATGCAACTTGTATATGAAACATTCGTTCAACATTTTGTTAACAATACTAACACTTTTCAATACATATTTATCACTGAGTAACTGCAGACTATGTTAACTTCGAGTAAATTGTTTTAACAATAACATGCTTTTTATCATTTGTAACATATTTGTTAAACTCTTGTTAAACTAAATTAGCATTGAATCCAGAGGAAGGCAAACAATAAAAACACCCTATTGAAACTTGTCCAATTATATCAAAGAGGGGAAAAAATTAATTCCTTCCTGACCCCATTAACTGGCGATTGAATTTCTCCCTGAATCAATACTTTGTCTTTAAATAATACATTTCCAATTATTATTAAATACTTCAACTTTATACTAACAATACATATTTGACTATACCACATATATATTTAACAAACTTTTTTAAAAATTCAAAAAACACATATTTAACATCAGAAATTGTAACCTCAAACAATAACATTTAACTCTTGTAAATCCTGAAAAATTCAGTTAATTGTTTTGTGGGGCCAATCATGTAAATATTAAACTTTGAACCCATTCAAATCTGTTTAGGATATTTTACTGTTGTTTTTTTTGTTTTTTTTTGTTTTTTTTTCAGTTTGTCCATTCTGCAAATATCACATAGATTTTCATAAGTGAAATAGTGGTCCCCTATTTAAAGAGTCCCAGAGTACTTTAATTTTGTACTGGAAGTCAAACCACTGTTCTCTATGTTTTTTTTGTCCATTCTTTAGATGTTTTACTTGAAATATTGTTTTTGTGCAATCATATTGAGTACCCTAAAATGTTGGCATTAAAATTAAACTATTGTCCTCTATCTTTCCAACACCTCATAGTAGACAATTTTTTTTGGTGTAAACACATCCATCGTCCAATAAAGGACCTACAATGACTGTGAGCCCAATTGTCTATGCAAAAAAGCACCCCTGCTCTTTTTTATGCACTTATATTTAAAGCCTACTTGGAAAAAGCTATTATTAATTAACAATACTGAGATCATCATATTGCTGTATTTTGAATGGATTTTTTTCATGTTCAAATGGGTAGGTGGATACATAGTATATTATTTATCAGGTTCAAGTAATTTGTCCGCAAAATTCATCAGGATACTATCCTTGGATTTCTGCCATGGAGCTGCCATGTAGCCCTTTCTCTGGGCCTCATTCAATTGCGATTTGGCCAATTGAATTGGGCTCTATATAAGCACATAGCATAATTTTTTACAGAAGCTAGTGGATACCTTGTTTTTGGATAGAAGTTCACTAACTAAAAACATCTGTAAAAAAAATATGCTATCTGCATGTAGCTCCAAGCGATGCCTGATTCAGCAGAGACTTAGCTAAAGTGTCTAATTGCTATTCAGACTGGCTGGACTGGAAAATTGACTTGTTGCTGAAAAAAATCTAATTTATCTAAGAGATTTGGAATTTGATTTGTATCAATACACAGCATACCAGTTTAAAAAACACTTTCTACTCATTATCCTGAATTTTTACATGGATAATGAATCCATTTAATTCCCTATTTAAAGATTCAAACAGAAACAAATACAAATAATATGTGCTACCAGATTATGTATTTTATGTATGATTCAAATCTTTGATTTAGTGTAGTTCTTCAGATAAGTGATTTACAGTTGCTAACAATTTATTATAAGACACATAGCAAAGTAAGTGTAGCATTAATAAAGAGACTAGGTATTTAAGCAATTATTCTGATTTAAAATTTAATAGTGAGTACTGTAAAGTTTTACATACAACACATCGCGCACACTTTCTCATGACAACAATATGTAATGGTACTGGGGAACTGTAAGGCCCTCATTCAAGTGTGATTTGGCCAATTAAATAGGGCTCTAAATAAGCAGATAACATATTTTTTTCAAATACGTTTTTAGTTAGTGAAAACCTTGCTTTTGGATGGATGCTTACTAACTAAAAACGTCTTTCAAAAAATATGTTATGTGCTTATTTAGACCCCTATTCAATTGGGCAAATTGCAATCGAATGAGGGCCATAGACAGCATAGTCCTATTCAGGTAAGTGGTGTCCTCCCCGGAGTTACAGTTGTTGAGCTGAGAAAGAAGGCTTCTAAAATATACTGATGATTATTGTGTGGGAGTTTTACCAAAGTCTATCATCAGAATTTTAGATCAAGATTTAATGATATTCCTACTTGATATAGGACATTTAGTAAAAATGATAGTGTCATCAGTTTACTTTTTATTGACCAACCTGTGTTTATGCAGGAATATACCTATACCTTGTCCTTATTGTGGCTTGCAAGGGCTGATTTGAAAACTGCTGCTTTAGTACCTTTATATATTCCCTAAATATTCCAGCATGATTTTATTAGTCTTTTGCAATTTTACTGTTTATATTGCTATAATTGCTTACCTACACTGTATCCATGTCTGAATACTCCTCATGTAACACTCCCTCTCCTCTCGCCATAATATATATTTTATTATTAAAGTATCTGTTTATTACGCCAGAAAGCTGTTTTAGGCATACTATGTATATGCCATGAAACATGTAAATAAACATTATAGTGCTTATCTGTACATGAAACAATGTCGAGGACACAGCTGCTTCTTCTTATTACTAGCAAATATGGATAAGGGATCATCGATATCTTGTAATTAATTTTCTGAGCATCTAACTGCTCATTATCACAATCCAACCTTCTGACCTTCATATTAACTCCTTACTGTCTCAGTATCACCCCTTACTTTCATTTAGTTTTTTAGCTTGTGAGCAGCAGTTATCGGCTATTCAGAGCTTTGGATTAAAGCACTTTATTTTCTACTCTATTGCTCTGGATAGGGTCTCCTAATAGTCTCAATGTTTGCATCTGCTGTTGTAAGCCCTTTGGATAAAACAATATAAAAATGTGAAATAAATAAATAACTTTGCTGCACTCAGCTCCCCACATGCAGCAGAATATCATCATCTTACAAAGAAAGATGCTCTGTTCTGTTAGTCACCTTAGAAGTGATGACTACACTAACATATCTGTGGGATTATAGGAGATGTAGTTCTTTTACCTGTAGTTGATATTACTTTATATTAAAACATGAGTACATCTCTCAGCATGGTATATACAGAATAGAAAAGGTTCTTGATGATCAGCACAATTCAGTCAATTAGAGAGGAGCTTTATGATTTCCTTCCTAACACAGGGCCTCATTCAATTGTGATTTGGCCAATTGAATAGGGCTCTATATAAGCACAGAGCATATTTTTTTACAGAAGTTCTTAGTTAGTGAACTTCTATGCAAAATTAAGGTCTTCCCTAACTAAAAACTTCTGTAAAAAAATATGCTCTGTGCTTATATAGAGCCCTATTCAATTGGCCAAATCGCAATTGAAGTCAGAACTTCTGGATGAAGCCGTTTAAGCCATACAAACTTCAAATTAAAACATTTGCAGTTCTGGAACATGGTGCCCCTGGATGGATCAAACAAAATAACTGAAAAATGTATGTTTATTTTATTTTAACTGCACAAAAGAACCATCAGACCTGCCTAAGCTATACTTTTTAAGTACCTAAACATGTTAAGGAGCTATATAAAAAATATGTAATTTATAGATGTATATAGAAATTAGTTATTTTAATCTGTATACATACAAAACATGACATATACATAGGCGGATGTGCATGATGATTGGAAAACCAGTATATAGCTAAAAAATATAATTAATGGTGAAGAAAATTGCAACATATAATATAGATGCAAACATTCTTAGGAAAAGAATGAATATCGCTTGGCTTTGTTGCATTAAGACAGATAACATCTCCAGCATTAGGCATTATTTAGACTAACAACAATAAAAAGGGCAACTGTAGTTCAAAATGTTCTGTCTTACACTTTAACAACATTATGTTCAAGAAAATAAAGCATCACAGAAACAGACAAAAACTGTGTATTTGATCTGACCTTTATCTTACATGTAAGTGGAAAGGAAGTGTAAACAAAGTATCATAGAGAGCCTGTTAATTTTGTTTTCCTATCTGATCACATTCAGCTGCATGGAAATACAGACACAATGACTTGCAGTCCAGAAACCATGGGTGTAGAAACCAAAATTATTCTGAGGGGGATACAACTCATTGTATGAAAAAAAAAACACAACAGCTTCTCTACACATACATACACACATCGAAAATCTGTGGGGGATATGCCCCCCTCATCCCCAGCAGTTCATATACCCATGGACCAGATCTCCATAATATTTAGTGCCCCATTTGTTTCATGCAACATGTCAAGACATAGCAGGAGAAAACAACCCCATTGTAACTTAATTACATTTATCCACTCTATAGACCATGGGCCTCATTCTATTACGGACGCAGCCGCTGCGGGGCCGCAAGGACCGGCCGCAAGCTTTACGGCTATTCTATTCCCCTCCGGCCGGGGACTCCGGCAGGCTTGCGGCCGGCGCCTTGCTATCTCTTGCGGCCGATCGCGCCGGAGGAAAGCCTTTGATCTAAAACGGCTGCAAGGAAATCGGCCATACGAAAAGCCTGGTTGCGATTCTATTGCTCCGGGAACCCTGTCTGCAAGGCTAAAAACTAGCCGCAGCATACTTGCAGCAAACAGGTCTCGCTAGCACCAATTAAGCACATCAAATAGCTCAAATAAAGCCATCCTGCACTTTGAGAAGACTATAAAGTGATATTCTGTGTTAGAAAAAATAGCACATAATTACCCTATACTCAAATCCATAAAATATTTTATTTTTAATATCCGTAAAATATCCATGTAAAAAGTCCATAGTGCTTGGAGCACCTCAGACACGCCCACGCCGCAGCCGGAAAATAAACAGTTAATTTGAACTCGGGTTTGGGCTGATGTGCAAGCTTGAGAGGGGGTTCCTTTTAATCCTCATGTCCCCCAATATGATCCCTAGCATTTACAGAGCTGTACAGTGCAGGCTTGAATTTATTTTTAAGTTTTTATATTTCAGAGCTTACGGCCGGTTTCAAGATATGCGGCCGGCCGTAAGAGGAGATCCTTGCGGGGCCGTATAATAGAATCGCGAGCAAACAGAACCCCCGCAAGGAATCGTAGCCTTACTGCCGTTTTACGGCCGATAATAGAATGAGGGCCCATATGTTTTTCATGCAAAAATCCTTTTTTCGTAATATGATCTTTTAAATTCAAGATATAGATTTTCAGACTACAGTGGCCCTTTAAACCTTAACATTTTAACAAAAGTACGGCAGCATTGGTTCTCATTATTTTTAACAATGCCTCATAATATCAAATACTGAAGAATTTGTTTTACATTTTTAGTAGGTTTTTATGATACATTTTTGCAGAATAAAAAATATTCATAAGTTCCTTGGAATATGTAGATGAAACAATTGGCTATAGTAGTTGGAGAAGCAGCATTTCATGTCTTAAGATATTGTTTTCATATCATGTACAATTTTTACCATCAAGTTCTTTGTCTTTTTGAGAGCTCGGCTCTGTTACTTATCAACAAACAGTTTTGAATGTTGCTCTCAGTAATTACATTGAAAAATTAGAAGAATACTTCTACAGTTAAATCAGACAAATATTAATGTATCTGTCATTGTCCTTTTAACAATCTAATATGATCTGTAACAGGACATTTTCAGTTAAATGAAAAACTCTGACATAAAATGTTGTTTGTTTTTCAAATCCAGAATTATTTATCAGGAGGCCAAGAACAGGATAAAGTATTCCTAGATGGAGGAAAAACTGGAAAAAAACGACCTGCTCGCAACTTACTTTTAGGACTTCTAGGGGGATCTAATGGACTTGGAGGAGTGACTAATTTAGTTTCAGGTGTGACAGGGCTAATTCCAGGACTGCTTGGAGGTCCACAGTTGGGACAAATAGGGCATGGGGGAAAATGCAGCGATAGCAACATGGTTGGGAATTTGCTAGGAGGACTCTTGGGAGGGCAGAACGGACAAGCAAATGGGCTTTTTGGACTTACAGGTGTGATTAGTAATCTAGTAAATGGATTAACACAAAATATTGGGGGAATAACAAACGGAGTTGGTGGCTTAACAGGAAGTGTTGGACACCTAATAGATGGAACTTCAGGTCTGTTAGGGGGTCTTGGATCCCTAGCAGGAGGGCTTGGGGGATTAACAGGTGGACTTGGGAGCTTAGCAGGTGGACTTGGTAGTGTAACAAATGGACTTGGAAAAATAACCAGTGTAGCTGGAGATATTTCAGGAGTGACAACAGGACTTTTAGGTGGACTTTCGGGAGTCAACGGAAGGGTAGCGTCTGGTGGCAGTGCTGGTGGTTTATTAAGCCTGGTCGGAAAATAGAAAAGGTAAAATATTCATATTTGTTACTTATCTGTAAAAAATTGCAACTTAGAAATCAGGAGCCTCATTCAGTTCAGCCTCCGCAAGTCGATGGACTTATAGTTATAGTGCTATTCAATTGGCCGGGCCCACAAGTCCCAGCCCGATAGTGCACATCGTAAACCATGCTATCGAGCGTAGCATTTGTGGGCTTGAACGTGATCAATCACGCAAGGCCGTAATTCTGATTCAAAACAGCCAATGGAAACAGAGATTGTCATCATTACTTCAATGGAAAATGGAGTTTTGATTTTAAAGTCCTACGGGCTTAAATTACAGGTTATGATTGGACCCACATTCCAGATATAATGCAATATTGATAAAGCTAATTGATAATTAAATGATATTGTATGACATGCAAGTTCCATCATATGTATTAACACATTTATTGCTGGATCAATATAACAATATAAAGAATAAAATTAAACATGAAATAAAGTATTTTTGTTGGTAGATTTGTGAGCTTGAGAATGTTGTGCTATTAAGTCTAAGACCTAACATCATCATCTTTTTAACAAAAGTACATTAATGATCTTTTATTTGCTTTTAAAGTGCTCCGGACATGTCATTAAGTCCCTTGCCAGACCTCCTTTGTACTAGTAGCTTGTGGTTCGACTTTTTCCATTTGCGGGCTTGACGGAGTGGTTAGCTAGGTGGAATCGGAACAATTGAATAGTGATTTGCGATTTTAGAGTTCGCAACTCTTGCGGCCGTGAAAGATCAAAGGCTTGGAGTGACATTAACTTGCGATTTGAACCATCACAGTCAATCGCAGGCCGGAGCACGTAACTCGCTCCGAGCCCACAATAAGACGCCAATTGAATAGCAAAGTAACTTGCCCGCTCCATTTCGAAGCCCGGATCTCCCGAAAGCCTCAATTGAATGAGGCTCCTGGTCTTTTGTATACTCTGTCAAACACTGCTAAAAACATAATATATAATATAATTTTACATTATAGATTTTATTTTATGAGTGAAATTATATTTGGTACACCTTCACTATAAGAGTTTAAGCCACAAATGATCATAGATTTTAAAACTTTAGGTATGATTTATTTAGAAAAGGATTGATAATGCTCTCCATTTTGTTTATTAACAAAGTAAAACTTGCATTATTATTGAATACAATGCAACTGGCATGATTATCATAGTTAATATTATGTCGATGTTAATTAAATACATTTTAGAAAAGCAGCACAGTTAGCCTCGTCATCAGAAGCTAGATGCTTTAACTGGACATTGATCGATCAAAAATAAAAGCCACATTCAGTTGGGAGGCGTGCCACTGATCTGGTGAGAGTGGCGCAGCTAGGGTTGCAGCAGCTTGTATTTAGATTGTGCTCTTCGCTGGCAGGAGAGTTGCTGTGTTAAATTGTTTTCCCTAGGAAACTAGCATCTTGTCAGTTCAAAAAAAGGGTAAAAGTGCTGTGTTGACTCAAGCAGGCCTTTATGTATACACACTACTCTTAAAGCCCTTTAGATGTTCCTTCCTGACAGAAATGCATCAGCTTTTTGTATTATATGACAAATATCTTTCCGTTTTTACTAAGTGTTCCTAATAATGGAATTAGTAAGCTTTTTTTGTTTATTTTATATATTTTTTATTTTATTTTCTGTATTTATTTGTGTAGCATAAAATATATTGATAACACTTCTTTGTTACAATATAAAAACCTTCAGATTGATTAGTTTTAACGTATGCACTACAGTGCAAGCAGGCCAGGATTTCATTTTCTCTCTGCATATGCCCAGGTGGAATAACAAGAGTAAAACTGGGTAATTTAAGTGTGCTGAAGCAGAGAAAAACAGAAAACATGAACATATTGAAATCCTGTTGATTTCAACAGGACCGATGGCAGCCCTCATAGAACTGAGTTCCCCACCACTGGGGTAGAAGTGGTGGCAATTTTCTAGTAAATCGGTTGACACCTCACCTTTCCAGATTTTACTTTGCTTACTCTTTTACATCTGAGATGTGGTGAGAATGGCTAGTTTACCAATAGTTTATAGTGCATAGTAAATTAAGGGATGATGTGACATGCGCTTGAGATGGTTAGTAAATTCCCCCTGTATCTAATTAAAGAAGAGGTTGTGTTTGTATATATATTTGGGCAGTAAATGTCTCAGATGAAATTTCCATTTCATAATCAGTTCTCACTATTGTACATTGAAGAATAAAACCAAAGTTGTGAGGTCAATTTACACAATGTTTTTTCTTTGTTTCTCCACAGAATTAGAAAAATGAAATAATTTCCTTGTGAAAATGGAAGCAGAGAATGCAATGAGCGTTCGATTGATTATAGTCCAGTTTGCTTGCAAGCAATGCTCCTTTTTAATACTAATGGGTAGAACACTAAATAAATTAAGCCTGCTATTAAATCTATCTTTTTAATCTTAATATAATAAATGATATACATGGCAATATGTAAGATGCGTGCTTTATTACTATATGTTATATGCTATCATTCAACATGTTTATCTAGCACAGTAAGGTGTGCAAGAATAATGAATCAAAATGTGTTTACTGCATGTGTTTTCAATCTGCCTGTTATTATAGGTCTGATTTGAAGCTACACTAAAAAATACCCAAACTAAAATTAAAATCTAGACAAAATAAGCATGATATTGTAAATCAATAATACATATACCTAGACATGGAAAAGAATATCTGCAGGAAAAGTATCATCACAAGTGCTAGAACAAGAATCTGCTTGTGACTTTGATCGGAAGTTTCAAGATGTTTTGTCTAATTAATTTTAGATGCCCTATATTCCTTAATATACTGTATACTGAGGCAATGCTTTTAAAAATATGCTTTCTTGCATTGGTCATTATAGCATTGTGCTTGAACTAAGATGTATGTGACTTAGTGACTTGAGTCAACAAGGTGTTTAGGTTTATAATGCAGCAAAACAAACATCCTCTGTCATCCAAAGTTTTGTCAACAAGCTTTCTCCAGCATCTTGTTTTGCATGTATTTGGTATTTTGTATGTTGGGGATATCTTGTATGTTCAACACTAACCTCAATCTACTTTACGTTACTCACTAAACCAGTGTTTCAAAAACTTTGTTGAACCCCTGGGTACAATTCCATATTAAAAGGGCCCCTATTCAATTGCAGCCCGCAGTTGCCTTCATACCAGCTGTAGGTCTGCAGGCTTGAAATTTGCAACAGTTACAGAGCTGTTCAGAGCTATTCAGAGCTACCTGGTCAAAAGCCTAAACTGTAAACCGTGCACCTGTAAGTAGCATTACAGAGCATGATTATGATCAATTAAGCAAGGTTGTAACTACCCATTTAGAAACAGTCAATAGTAAATGAGACCGTCATCATGACTTCAGTAAAACATGGAGCTGAAACCACAATCAATTAGCGTTTAGAAGTCCGATATGCAATCGGACTCCTAATCCGGTAATGTACAAAATAACAAAAATTAATGATGATACTTTTCTAGTTCATGTGGGTGGCCTGATATGTTTTAACTCCTTGATTCCTGGGATCAATATAACAGGGAAATAAAAACGTTAAATTTTTTTTTTTATTGCAGATTTACGAGTTTGAGACTGTTGTGCAATTAATTCTAATGTCTTTCATCGCTTTCCCTGTCTTTTAAAGTGCAGTATTTATTTTTTATTTGCTTTTACAGTGCTGCAAACAGGTGTTTAACCCCCTTGAGAGTCCTATCTGGTACTCCTAGGGTTTTCTTCTACATTTGCCATTTACCGGTGTGAAAACATTTGAGGAATTGTAGCAATTGAATACGGGTTGTAACATTTACAGGCTTGAAACATCAAAGGCTTAGATGGGTCAAAGTTACGATTTTGACAACCCCCGGGTATTTAGCCTGTAACCCGCTAAAAGACACTGATTGAATAGAAAATTTGTTTACAGGCTACATTAAGGGCTCCATTAATTAACAATTGCTCAATTGAATAGGGGCCAAGGTCTTCCACAAGACACGTAATCTGTGGAAAGCTCTGCAGTGCTCCTGAAATTAACCTAAAATAATTTTTTAAGTCATCAGACCTGTTTCTGTATCCTTTGGTGAAGTCCCAGACATGGATGAGTCAATTTGACATAGAAGTGAGGGCTTTGGGGATTAAGTGGCCAGGGTTTCAATCAATATTTTTAGAACCCATTAAATAGTTTGGTAAACATTGCATAATTATAGAAAAGGGTACTACATTGCTTAATTATGGTGGATATGGCTAACAGGATCTCAGTGAATGTTACATCCATATCCACCATAATTAAGCAATTTAGTACCCTTTTCTATAACTATAACTAACAGTAGATGTATGCATTTGCCAAATTTGTATCAAAATGTAGCAAATTACTTAATTCTATTCTCTATAACAATATAGCAAAACTTATTTTACGGTGTATCACGCCACATGAATTTTCTTCAGCCTAGTATTAAATGTGTGAAACAAACTTCTACAAAACTGAAAGACATTGATATATCTGGTACTGTAATTAGTTGAAGATTTTCTGGGTTATTGCCTTATAAATCATGCAGTCTTTTTATTTATAGTTTTTGTCACAGTTTATTACGCAACAGGATAATAAGCATTCAACAAATTATACAAAATACAAATAAAGTTTGAGCAGAAAGTTATTACCATAAATTAAACAACTCTGTGCATTTTTCTTGTATGCTCTTTGGTAGCTTGTCTGGAACAAGCTAAATGCAGAAGGGATTCATAAATTGGAACAACAGATGCCGGATGGGTAAATGCAAAAAGTAGCTAAACTAGAATCTACACAAAGAGATATATGGTCCCTAAGCAGCCATCCTATTTCTCATTTACCTATGACGCTCTTACATTCAGCTTTGTACCACATGAATCTCATACCAGAAAAAAAACACTAGATTTCTTCTGTCAAGATCAACACTAGAATCTCATAAACTATTATAAAAAAACATAACAAAGTCAGAGGTGCTCATCAGAGAACGAATTAACCTTAATAGGTTAGTTCTATAGCCATGATAAGCTACTCTGAAAGCAACCTCTTTTAGCTCACTTGTGCCCTTCACAGGGAGAAATATCCTGTAGTATATCAGTCTGGTCCCACTCAAAAGAGTGACCCTGCCCCAGGCAATTCTACCCTGAACAGGAGAAACAGCAAACCCCAGACGCGTTTCGGCCTTTATGGGCCTCGTCAGTGAGGTGCAGCTGAACTCCCTAAGGCACAGTGAGCAAGGGGTCCACGTCTGGGAAAACAATGTAAAATGTTAGGCTGAGAATAAGGGAGCTTTTACCTGGCATAAAAAAATGCTTAGAACCATGTCTCGGAAGGGAAGACTATACATCCATTTGCAAAATGTTTCTTGAGTATCTAAAAATGGAAGAGAAGTAATTTGTCTGTAAAAGGTATATGTAATAAAAGTGAACTAGACAGATATAAATCCCTACAGCCTTATTATATTGCGATTCAGCCAATTAAAAAGGGCTCTATATAAGCACACAGCATATTTCTTTACAGAACTTCCATCCAAAAGCAAGGTCTTCACTAACTAAAAACTTCTGTAAAAAAATATGTTTAGAGAACAATTATTTTATATGCAGACTTCAAACTAAGACACCTAAGGGACTGAATAAAAACATACAGTTTGAATCTATTTTTGAAATAATTAATAATTCAAAATGATAAATCATGAGCAATTGCTAACATATTTTATAACCTCTGTCGATACTGTGCCACTCAATCTGAGGTGCCTTATGCTTTGTTAATTATAAAAGAGGCACCATGTTTATGCTTAGTTTAGTTTGACATGCTGAACCTAATTAATTAATGTAAATAAATGGATATATTTTTCAATAAAAAAAAGTCTAACGCAGAAATGCTCTCCAAGGATAGGCACCCCTTTCCCTGAGTTATGACCATAAATAAACAGTGCTGGAGTGTACATGCCTATACAGGAGCTGAGGAAATGGTCATAAATCACAAATAAAAAGAGAATAATACAGAGAGGTATGGAGGAAAGGCAAGTTAGATTCGACTATTCCTTTTCTCTCCTTCCCCTTTTTGATGCCCACTCCAGGCTGTAATCCCCTATATCTCTATGTGCTACCATTCGCTACGCCCCTCCAAAAGTGACCCCACACTGCTATGCATACATGGGGAAAAACCTGTACTGAATCAAATTTACTTCATTATAAATTCACAATGTGCTCTTAAGCCCTTAACCTGTCTAAGCAAACATACTTCTGCCTCCCTGCAAGTCCATTGTCTAGTGCCAAGTATATATTTTCTACTTCAATTCCCACTTCAACTCCTCAATACTTCCTCCTATAAATAGCTTTATAGCCATAACCTCACTAACCACTTTAAAAACAACATTGACACTATTAGGCAAGAAATCTTTATGCACTAACCCATATACATATTACTTCCGCTCCCTTCCCCACCCACACATTCTTTATGCTAGTCACAGAGGACAAAGTTTCCAAACTCCTGTCTTCCTCTCTCATCTTACTACCTGTGCACTCAGTCCCATTTCTTTACACCTTGTCTTGTACCTCTCTACCATCCTGGTCTTTACTCATCTCTTCAATCACCCTCTCTACACTGACATCCACCTTCACACAGGCTTTCATCATACCCAGAGACTGACAGACTGACACTGCTCTCTTCGTCTTTCCTGGCTGGATTATCCAATAAAATGTAGGATTAACTTGCCTACCCTTCCCAAACTGATCTCTCTTTGCATTTGACTCAATTTAAAGTAATGAGAAGAGCAGAGAGTGAGGGATCAAGTCCAGGACCATGCTCAGAAGGTACATTCACACAAATCTATGGCTTTTCAACAAGCATCAAGATTAGCAAGCCCTGAATCCATGAATTCCAGAAAAAAACATGCAACTAGGATCTTCTAGACTCCCTTTGAAGGAAAGGAGAAAAATGGATTAGTAGAAGTCTGTGCCTCTACTAGTTTTAGGGGACATCATCCTACTTGGCCTGGGAAAACTAGACCTGAGGGATGTCCTGCTCCTAAGTGCCAGTATGGTATTTTCAGCCACTAATCACTTATATTTTCGTTCAGCTTCTACTGAAGTTTTCATAGACTCTGGAGTAGTCGGGAATTTTATCAGTGGTACCTACTCCCAAGCTCTTGAAATCCAAAGATCTTCAAACAACCACTCCTCCAACCAACCTCTTGGATCTGAGCTTATTACCCATACATTGAGTTCAACAATGGGTTTATCCCTGTGTATATACATCTAACATAGTGAATCCTAATTGGCTTTCTTGCTGTCAGTTGTAAGCAATGATTTAATTGGCCAGCTAACCAGCACTGATGTCGCACTTGTAAATAATGGCAGAGTATTTAAACCTGCAGTCTAAAGCTGCTTTGTACTGTAAGACTACACAGCCTTTGAGAATGTCATGTAACAGTGATGAAATGAGCCATTAGGCTGCTGGGATTTCATTTTCTTGTCCCACTTTCTTATCACACTTTTTGGAGATTGTGAGGATCCCTGAGGGCAGTTTTATATTTTCAGCATTTAGTCAAATACAAACTGAAACAGCCTTTGATTGTTTGTATGTGCTTTGGGGGCTAAGACCATCCCACAATATTGGTATTTAATTTTAGTTTTTAATATGTGTTTTTAATGGAGCCAGATTAGTATTTCTGGATATAATTGGGAAATAGTGCATTATATCACACTAGCGTGCAGCAGTCAGATCAGGAATTTTGTATGTTGCATTCCATACCTAGGCTTCTGGTGTTAGATACAGGGCATATAGCTAGAAATGGGACATTAACATGGGTTTCTCCCTCAGTTAGGAGGATCAATTGAGATCACAGGGTTTCTCGCTATGCCTTTTAGTGGCTATTTAGATATTAAATGACAATTGGTGCATTTGGGAATGTACTTTGATTGAGAGGTGCCTCTCCCTATTGTGTATATATACTCAAGGATTAATGGCAATATCTAGACACATTTATTGCCTTCTGTTATATTGCACACTTATTTAACTATCCATTAGCAGAATGCTGCATACAGATTTATCCTCTTTCTGTTATTTACTATCAAACTTCCCTGTTGGTGTGGATGAATAATACTAACTCCCATATACCATCTCACATGAATACCGCGTGGAAAAAATATTGACTGCTACACTATTTAATTTACCTTTATTCCCTACAATTTCTGGCATATTTCACCCTTAGTTTTAGCTGCAGTGGGTTTTTTTTTGTGGATATCATATTTATAACTAGGTGAATAAGGCAGCTGTCTAAAGGCACCTCTCTGGGAGGGGTGCCTCATTTGAATAACAATGCATTTAAATTTTAGTTTGTTTATGTTTCTCCCTGTCTCTCTAGCCCAGTATCACAAGCAAGTTATTTTGTGTGGAGGAGGTGGGTGTGAAGTGGCAGGCTTGCAGAGTGATGCATAAAACAAGTAAACACTAGTGTCTCTTGCTCTTACTAAGAGGAAAACATTTTAGAACTGAATGAGAAGCTTTGTTATATTTGAAGATGTTTTGTTTGTGCCGGTATCTATCTTAATATTTACACATTCTCCATTTTTCACCACATTGTCTCTTTTTCATCAGTGCGAAGATACTTTTAGAGAGTTCTTTATTATTATTATTTTTTTATTATTATCATTTATTTGTAACGCGCCATCATATTCCATAGTTCTATACATGGGTTACAATCAACGCAAAAACAATACCAGTATTAACACGTTGCAAAGGATGGAGGGCCCTGTCTTTGAGCTTACAATCTGGTGGCCAAAGTGCTTTCTCCACTGCACCTTGCAAGATTGAAAAATTGCAAACTTACATGTATGCAGAATGTGTTTACATGTGTATGCATTTATGAAATACATGTATGCAGAATTTCTTTAATCTCACATATATGTTTATTTCTCATATTAATAAGCAACCAGATATATATCAAAGTGGGTGTGTGTGTATATATATATATATATATATATATATATATATATATATATATATATATATATTGTAACAGAGTGAAGCAAAGAGTGCCCCTAGAGGTGGGTTTAATTAAAAAAGGCTAGAAGATTTCTCTGCAGAAAGAAAGAGTTAACTCTGGGCAGTGATCAGAGGCTAATTGAAGCCCAGCTGTGGATGGCCTTTAAGACAACAGGAGAGAGATGGGTGGAGTCTCTCTCGCTTAGGCTTGGTCCTAAGAAGTGAGCAGTGTTGGAAATCTGCTGAAAGAGGTCCTGTTGGTGAGCTGCTGTTAGCAGCTAAAAGCCAAGGCGGATTGCGGAGCAAAACAAAGCCAAGGCAGATTGCAGAGCAGAGCAAAGCCATGTTGAATTGCATAGCAGAGCAAAGCCAAGGCGAATTGCGGAGCAGAGCAAAGCCAGGTCGGATTGCCGAGCAGAGCAAAGCCAAGGCAGATTGCAGAGCAGAGCAAAGCCAAGGCGGATTGCAGAGCAGAGCAAAGCCAAGGAGGATTGCAGAGCAGAGCAAAGCCAAGGAGGATTGCAGAGCAGAACCAAAGCGGTTTGCACAGCGGTTTAAAGGTAAAACTGTTTTTGCCTGGAAGCTGGCCACAGAGAAAGCGGTTTCCAAATGTAAAGACTGTGTAAATTAACCCCAGGGAGAAGGCGGAAGTAGAGCTGAGGATTTGCCAACGCTGTGGCTAAAAGGCATATTAAGGGTCCCTGGAGGTTAGAGCATTTCTGAGAGACAGGCGGGCCGAATGCTCCACTTTCTACTGATGAAGATATTTACAAGAGAACTGTGTGTTTTTGTTATACCTTTGGCTGATGTAAGCCATAATGTGGTGTACTTTTTGGACTTTTAATAAAAAGATTAAAAGAATACATGAACTTCTTGCTGTTAATCTAGAGGGTAGCAGGTCAATCTACCACAATATATATATATTTGTAAAGCTGGGAATGCTGTTTGTGACACACTGTGAGTGTACTGGGTGGCTCAACTAAATAGACCACTAAAGCACACTAATAAACCCATGTAATAACACTATAAGTGGAATAAGGGTCATCCAGGACCCTCATGACACAAAGTGTTTGCAGTACACTATGTTAACCCTGTCTCTTATAAGTGTCCATACAGACCCTTAAAGGCCTCTATTTAACTTCATTAGTCCCATAAGGGTGTGTAAAGACCCTCATGGGACAGTTAGAAGCCTAAGATGAACCCCATAAGTGCTATGAGGGTCCTCCAGGACCCTCATGAAACTAAGCAGAAACACTACACTGCACTATACCGCCCCAATAAACCATTAAATGTAAAGTAAGTCCCCTCTACTCTAACCTATTAACATCTACACTACCTACCTACCCTACCTAGCTACCCGCTAATAAACCCGCCACCCCACTAATTACAGAAAATAATAAAACATAACTCACAAAAAGTAATAAAACTTAAGTTACAGAAATATAAAAAATTACATTACAGAAAATAAAAAAGCAAAGTCACCAAAAACAAAAAGAAATTACAGAAAATAAAAAAACCTACATTACAACCCCACCCCTCCACAGTATAGAAAATAAAAACATTACACACCTAAAAAAGGAAGGGCATACTATATATATATATATATATATATATATATATATATATATATATATATATATATACACTTTACATTAGAATACAATAACCCAAAAAATAAATACAATACCTACCTATCTAAAATACAATAAATACTATGTAACATACATACATCCCCCTCTACATAAAATACAATAAATCCTATCTAACATACATACCCCCCCTATATAAAATACAATAAATCCTACAATAAATACATCCTCTCTATCTAAAATAAATCCTTACATAAATACATCCCCTCTATCTAAAATAAAATAAATCCTATGTAAAATACATACATCCCCTCTATCTAAAATAAATCCTATCTAGCATACATACACCCATTCTATGTAAGATACCAAAAATAACTAACATACATACATCCTCTCTATGTAAAATATTATAAATCCTATCTACATACCCAACCCCTAAATCTAACCTAAGATATAATAATTAAGACCACTTACCTATGCAGATCTACCTTCAGATCAGCAACCTAGGAAAAAAAGAAAAAAAATATTATAATAAATATAACAAAATCTCCTTTGAGGTACCAGTAAGCTAGTTAACTACGAATCTCATTTTAGATCACAAAGTTGTCACAAAGTCACAAAGTCTGGTTTATCCTGCTCTGACTTCTTTTTGTCTTTTTTTCCATATCCATATTTTTCTCAGGGAATCGGCCCTTTATTAACAGATGTCAGTCTCTTGCTCCTAATGTCCCAGCCAGGAGATCATCTTGCTTCAGTCTAGTAAAAAGCCTGACTGATAAGTTGATATCCTCAGTCTCTTTCCTCTATCTCAGCACCAGGTTAGTCATGGACATTAAAATAATTTCACATAATGCACAAGGCTTAAATGAGCCTGTTAAAAGGGGGATAGACTTTCAGAAATACCATAGACTGGGAGCAGATATTGTCATGATACAGGAAACCTGCTTAAAAAAAATTCAATACCCAAATAATGGGGGAAATCATACACACAATCATATCATGCATCTGCTACAGATAAAACAAAAGGTGTTTTGATTTTGTTTCACTAAAGACTTAATTTTCAACACACTAACATTCAAAAAAGACATTGAAAGCAGATATATAGCAGTTCACGGAATTATTAACAATAGTTCAGTATCACTTCTCAATGTCTATGCACCAAATTCAGACCAGTCCACTTTCTTTTGCAGAATCTCAAATCTAATTTCCAATTGGCAACATTCTATTTGGGTTATAGGAGGAGATATGAATGCAGTTCTAGCTCTACTCAGAGATAGATGTGGACCCTCTATCCCATCACAAATCCCCACCGCTACTAAGGTTTGTAAATCAATCCTGAACCAAAATTGCTTATTTGATACATGGAGGGGTATGAATCCAACAGGGAAGGACTTTACCTTTTACTCAGCCAGACATAAATCCCAATCACGCATTGACTATATATTGCTACAACAACAACAAATGGCTTCTAATTTGATTGACGCAACAATTCATCCCATCTCATGGTCTGATCACGACCTTGTCAGTGTGTCACTGTGTGATTTGCTGCCAAAAGGTCACTCCCCATCTTGGACATTAAACCCAGCACTTCTTAATGACCCTCTGACAAAAGATAAGATTAATAAGGCTTTGGTGAACTACTTTGCACTGAATAGCGGTGGCGATGTAGATGGAATGGGAGTCTGGGCAGCCCATAAGGAAGTATTGTGAGGGGTTTGCATACAATTTGTCTCAATAGCAAAAAAATTAGATCAGTCTCAGATGAACAATTTGAACAAAAAAAATTCAGACCTTCATAGACTGGTCACAGTTCAGCATTCACCTCAGATTTTCGAGGAAATTCTTCAATGTAAACAGGAATTGAAAGAGATTCTGCAAAAGAAAATGGTGACTAAATTGCAGCGTACACTTTTTTTGATTCTCCAACAAACCAGATACAATGTTAACTAGAAGATTTAAACAACAGAGAGCAAACTCTTGTATTCCTAAATTACTCACTAAAGAAAATGGCATGGTTTACCAACCAGACCAGATTACTAAGGCATTGCAACAATTTTATACCAAGCTGTACTCAATGCCTGGCCATTCTGGGTCACAAAGCCATAAATCCCATATAGAGACCTTTTTGTCATCCATTATGATGCCCCAAATTGATAAAAGTAAAGTAGATTCTCTCACATCCCCTATCTCTGAAGAGGAAATTAGAAGAGCAATAGGGGCTACTAAGCCTCATAAGGTTCTCCCATCTTCTGAGTACAGTTACCAAACACAGATTGATGATGCAATTCATTATACCCAGATAATTTAAAATCTCTTTAACCAAATGCTCTTTAGATCTAGGCTCTGCAAAAACATCAGAATGCAAACTGGATTTTAAGGATTGATCTAAAGAAGCCATAATCACAGCAAATGTATCAGTCTCGGTTAAATTTGCATTACATTTTAAAAACTTTTCAATTCTTATCATGATTTCAACAGGATCATCATGAAAACTTATACAACCAAGTGATTTGCTCGGGGCCTGGATTTCACTAATTTCACTAATGGAAAGAGACATATTAACAGTAGTTTCAGAAATGACCTGCCCATGTGCTCCTCTCTTGAGCTCAGTAGAAACTGGCGCCATTTTGAAACAATCCTCTTCACTTTTCTTAACACAGCAGTCCACTTTCTGGACAACTGTCTCTTTACATTCTGCTAAACATTGACTATAATCAATGTCCTTTTTTCTATGTAGTTGCTTTTTTTCTTGCAGTGTCTTCTGATTATCTAAACCCAAAGCAGATACTGCAGTTTAGGTTTTCCAAAGCAGTAGTTAGCTCACACACTTTAGTCTCTAAAGCTTGTTTCTGCACACATAAATGTTTATATTGTTCTGCAATCTAATGTGCAGCAAATCTTAAAATTGTTTTCCCTTTTGATTTTGACAATTTATTTTATTTATTTATTTTTTAATTAATGGCTAATGCTACATGATTCTGGGCGTTTGACCAGGGATCAGAAGTATCCACCATAGTTCTAATTATAGCATCTGAGTTATCAACATTACCAATCTTTTTCATAAAGCCCTCCATTATTGGATAACAAAACTATACAATTTTAAAAGTGCAGAAAAGCAAACATGTAAGAGTAAACAAAACCTGCTTTAGAATCCTGTATCTACCCCAGCCAAACGTACCATACAAAAACGTTTCTACAACTTTCTATAACTACAGCACACAATAGGAAAATAGTAAATTAATTTATGCAAACTATTATACTTATTAATATGTTTGATTATTACATTAATGTCCTCCTGCCTGGCTCGCCATATATATAAGAAATTAACCAATAATTAAATAATTAATGTATAATTTCTACAAAAAATAAGTTATTTTGGACAAATCAATAAACAAGCATACCCATAAGTTAATTACATAAATGAATATATGGTTACACAATGGGTTTTAGACAAACAGATAGACAGTAGGGATAAAATGATATTTACAAAAACATACTTATATGAATATACTACATTATTACTAGATACTACACCAAAAGTCAGAAATATCTTCAGAGCTCTCCGATAGCTTTCCTACAAAATTCTCCTAAGCCGAATTTCTCTGGGGTCTGATGCATATATCTCCAGCTCAGGCGTTCAAATGCCTTTTCTGCATAGAGGGAGAGGAGAACTGTAGGAATCCCTCTCGCCTTAGAAAAGGACATCAAGTTTAACAATCTCCTACAGTTCTCCTCTCCTTGTCTGCCCACAACAAATCCTGTTTGATCCATGGATATTATGTTTTTTAAGACAAGATTTAACCTGCAGGCCAACATTTTGGTGTTGATTTTAATATCTGAATTCAGTAAAGAAATGGGTCTATAATTCCTACATTTCATTAAATGTTGCTGTGGTTTGGGATACCTTACAGTGTTTGATGTTCAAGTTACATGTAAATGATGTTTTAGACCATTGGTGAGCAATCAGATGGATCCTGCAGAGGTGCAAGTGAGAGGAGACAAGCATCTATAACAATGCAAAAGTAAAGTAGTGGAGAGAAAGAAAGCTGATCGAATGATGCCCAGTTGATTCTAGAAACTAAAGATCATTTCCCAGAGGTTTGTAAAAGAAAGTGTCACTGGAAGGTGTTGAGTAATAGAAATATTTTTTTGTCTAATTTGACTTCATGTAGCGATCAATAATTAAGGAATTGTCATTATATTTGTAAGAACAGAAACTAGTGGGTGATTTAAATGCCGCAGATTTTGATCCATTAACCTCCTGGTTATCGGCCCAGCACAATTCCACTGCGCCACTCTGCCAGGTGAAAGCACACAGCTCACAGGAGCTTTTATCTCTTTCTATGTGCTGAAATGCATGACATTAGAATCCATGGAAATGTTGTATCCATTCCTTGCTGCTAAATTATTTATTGCTATTTACCATTTTTATTTGAGCTTTTTTTTCACTGACATTTATTTTTTTATCATTGAAATTTTCATTATTTCATACTTAAATCCCATGGCTGTAATAATCAAGAACATTATTCTTCCATTAATCAAAGTACAGTTTTTATTACACTTTTGTAACTAATTCCTGTACAAAAAACAATCAAAACTTTTTAGAAGAAGGCCATTGTGCATTAAAATATATACAATGATATAACAAAACATATACAGCCTTTATTAGCATCATACACTGGGTAAAAATGCCAGTCTATATTTTTCAAAGTATGATATTTATAAGTATGATATTTAGCGCTACGGAATATGTTGGCACGTTACAAATAAACAATAATAATAATATAAAACAATCACATGAAATAATTATGGAAATGCCAAAAAAATGTAAAAATTCTACATTGACATGATCCAGATATTCATGACCATATATCAAAAATGAGGAACATAACAAAAATGCTTTCATTAACACAATGATAAACTAATGAAATACAAAAGGTAAAACAGAAAGCTAATACCGTATATACTCGAGTATAAGCCAACCCGAGTATAAGCCAAGGCACCTATTTTACCGCAAAATACTGGGAAAAATGAGTGATTCGAGTATAAGCCGAGGGTGGAAATGTGCTGCCCCTTGTGTCCCTCTTGTGCGCTCTGTGTCCCCCTCTTGTATGCCCTTTTCTTGTGTCCCCCCTCTCTCTCCCCTGTGTCTCTTCTCCCCTCTCCCTCCCCTGTGTCTCTTCACCCCTCTCCCTTCCCTGTGTCTCTTCATCCCTCTCCCTTCCCTGTGTCTCTTCACCCCTCTCCCTTCCCTGTGTCTCTTCACCCCTCTCCCTTCCCTGTGTCTCTTCCCCCCTCCCTTATCACCCTCCTCAACTCCCCTCCTCATTCTCAACCTCCCTCCTCAACCTCCTCCTCATCCTCCCTCCTCATCCTCAACCTCCCTCCTCATCCTCAACCTCCCTCCTCAAACCCTCTCCTCATCCTCAACCCCCTCCTCATTCTCAGCCCCTCCTCAACCTCAACCCCCCAATCCTCAAACCCTTCCTCATCCTCAACCCGCTCCTCAACCTCCCTCCTTAACCTCAACCCCCCATCCTCATCCTCAACCCCCCATCCTCAACCCCCTCCTCAACCTCAACCCCCTCCTCAACCTCAACCCCCTCCTCAACCTCCCTTCTCATCCTCCCTCCTCATCCTCAACCTCCCTCCTCAACTTCCCTCCTCATCCTCAACCCCCTCCTCAACCTCCCTTCTCAACCTCAACCCCCCATCCTAAACCCCCTCCGCAACCTCCCTCCTCAACCTCAACCCCCCCATCATCAACCCCCCTCCTCATCCTCAACCCCCTCCTCATTCACCCTCCTCATCCTCAACCTCCCTCCTCAACCTCCCTCCTCATCCTCAACCCCCTCCTCAACCTCCCTCATCATCCTCAACCCCCTCCTCAACCTCCCTCCTCAACCCCCCCATCCTCAACCCCCTCCTCAACCTCCCTCCTCAACCTCCCTCCTCAACCTCAACCCCCTCCTCAACCTCCCTCCTCATCCTCAACCCCCACCTCAACCTCCCTTCTCAACCTCAACCACCCATCCTAAACCCCCCTCCTCATCATCAACCCCCTCCTCATTCACCCTCCTCATCCTCAACCTCCCTCCTCAACCTCCCTCCTCATCCTCAACCTCCCTCCTCAACTTCCCTCCTCATCCTCAACCCCCTCCTCAACCTCCCTTCTCAACCTCAACCCCCCATCCTAAACCCCCTCCGCAACCTCCCTCCTCAACCTCAACCCCCCCATCATCAACCCCCCTCCTCATCCTCAACCCCCTCCTCATTCACCCTCCTCATCCTCAACCTCCCTCCTCAACCTCCCTCCTCATCCTCAACCCCCTCCTCAACCTCCCTCATCATCCTCAACCCCCTCCTCAACCTCCCTCCTCAACCCCCCCATCCTCAACCCCCTCCTCAACCTCCCTCCTCAACCTCAACCCCCTCCTCAACCTCCCTCCTCATCCTCAACCCCCACCTCAACCTCCCTCCTCAACCCCCCCCATCATCAACCCCCCTCCTCATCATCAACCCCCTCCTCATTCACCCTCCTCATCCTCAACCTCCCTCCTCAACCTCCCTCCTCATCCTCAACCCCCTCCTCAACCCCCTCCTCAACCTTCCTCCTCAACCTCAACTCCCTCCTCAACCTCTCTCCTCATCCTCCACCCCCCTCCTCATTCTACCCCTCTAAATACCTCCCCCTCTCCCTTTCCCCTCACTTACTTGCATCTGAAGCTTCTGCTCCGGCCGCCGCTCCTTCCGGCCAATGCTAATGGCGTGGCGCGCTAATGACGTGACGTCACATGGGCGCCACGTCATTAGCATATACCGGGTGCGGCAGCCGTTATATGCTAATGACGTGACGTCACATGCACGCCACGTCAATAGCATATACCGGGTGCCGGCAGCCAGTATATGCTAATGACGTGACGTCACATGAGCGCCACGTCATTAGCGTCATATATATATATATATATATATATATATATATATATATATATATTGATAAAAAATATAGCAAGGTTATGTTATTGATGTGGTCAGATTAGCCTTTTGTTATTAAAGACCTTTATCATATAGGACACTATGATAGAGGATGTGTATATTTTCCTCATAGAGGATGTATCGTCATTACATAATGCACTTCTCAGTAATATTACGTAAGTATAAGTACATTTAAAGCTCTTTGAAAGATTTGCAGAATTTTAAAATGGTCAGATGTTCCTTTCCTGCTTGTCTTGAAAACATCTTGCACCCCTTCATCCTGTATGTTTTCATTCTCACCAAAATCTCAAGTACAAGGAAGAAAGCATGAGATACATATGAAGATTAGTTGCCTGCTTATTCATTTGCTCATTAAACAACCACTGTAGTCTTCATACAATATGGTTTTATTTGTTTAATAACAAATTATCAATAGATTCAGTATTAAAAAAAAAAAGAAACCTGTAAAACTTATATTTGAACTGTATCATTGCAACCTTCCTGCTTCTACCCCTTATCAGGTGTTCCGAGGTAGGAAAGGGTCTGCCCAGGAGGCTGACCTGATAAAAAGTCTTAATTTGCCATGATCCCTGAAGTGGTCATTAGACAGAAAAGAAATTGGACTGCCTTCTAGGCTGATTCTCCCCTACTACCTCCATACCTAATAAGGATGGAGAGAATAAGCTACATTAAATATGCATTCTTCTAATACTGGTTTTAAGGCTAATCAGTCCCTAAATAAATAGATTAAACCTTACAGTATGATCCCTACAGAGGCTCTTTAGTGTTGTTCAGTACATTCATTGTAGAATACAACTAAAACACAGTTGCATTTTCACTTTCATCTTCCGTATATGCTGAATACATAACATTGTTTAGGTAAAAATAATAACAAATAAAGAAAAATGTTCTTATTTTCAGAATCCACCATTTTATGAAACATGTTACAATGAAAACATTAAATAACACAATAGTCATAAATATATTTAATCAAATAAACAATAAAACATTTTGTCATTTAATCACAAGGACAATCACACAAGGCTAAACCGTAAAGAATACAATTGTATTAGTCCAGATACAGCTAATTTAATACTAATTACACAACTGTGACATTTAAGTATCTAAAGGACTATTTACCTCACTGTAAGTGTTTTTCATGGTGTGAAAGAGCACAAGATTGTATGTTAAAATGATCTATGTTTTTAATTACATTGATAACAAATACAAAATATTAGGTTTTTAATCTGTGCTAACCTCCTATCTATCTGTTGCATGAGTAATAACAGATTGGTGAGTGTAGCATGTGGGGGGATAAGACCTTATCACCTTCAGCTGTAATTTACACTATATATTGTAGCTCTCTGTAGCTCTCTGTAGCATGACATTAGAATCCATGGAAATCTTGTATCCATTCCTTAAAATTATTTATTGCTATTTACCATTTTTACTTGAGCTTTTTTTTTTTCGCTGACATTTATTTTTTTATTATTGAAATTTTTGTTATTTCATACCTTAATCCCATGGCTGTAATAATCAAGAACATTATTCTTCCATTAATCAAAGTACAGTTTTTATTACACTTTTGTAACTAATTCCTGTACAAAAAACAATCGAAACAGATTTTAGAAGGCCATTGTGCATTAAAATATATACAATGATATAACAAAACATATACAGCCTTTATTCCCATCATACACTGGGTAAAAATGGCAATTTTTTTTCTTACAGTCTATATTTTTCAAAGTATGATATTTATAAGTATGATATTTAGCGCTATGGAATATGTTGGCGCGTTACAAATAAACAATAATAATAAAAAAAAATTTGCTGCCATTTTTTTATCATTGAAATTTTCATTATTTCATACTTACTGTATATACTCGAGTATAAGCCAAGTTTTTTAGCCCTTTTTTTAAGGCTGAAAAAGGCGCCCTCGGCTTATACTCGAGTCACCACCCCCGTGTCTCTCTTACCCCCAGTGCCTCTCCTTCCCCCCCCCCCATGTCTCTCTTCCCTCCCATTGCTCTTTCTCCCCTGTGGCTCGTTCCCTCCCCTCCCTTATCATCCTCAACCCCCATCCTCCTCATCAACCCCCCCATCCTCAAGCCCCCTCCTCATCCTCAACCTTCCTCCTCATCCTCAACCCCCCCGTCCTCATCCTCAAACCGCCCATCCTCAACCCCCCCATCCAGACCCCCCCCATCTCAACCTAAACCCCCTCCTCATCCTAAACCCCCTCCTCATCCTAAACCCCGCTCCTCATCCTAAACCCCCCTCCTCACGTCACGTCATTAGCATTGGCCAGGTCCCTACGCTACCCAATTCTCCCAAGTCAAATTTCTCCGGGGTCTGATGCATATATATATCCATGAATCAAACAGGATTTGTAGTGGACAGACAGGGAGAGGAGAACTGTAGGAGATTGTTAAACTTGATCTTCTTTTCTACAGTTCTCCACTCCCTCGATGCAGAAAAGGCGTTTGATCGCCTGAGCTGGAGATATATGCATCAGACCCCGGAGAAATTTGGCTTGGGAGAATTTGGTAGGAAAGCTATCGGAACTCTGTATTCCAATCCCACTGCTTCAGTAGTGGTTTTGGGTTGTAGCTCTAAGGCCTTCCAAATCACTAATAGCAGGAGGCAGGGTTGTCCCCTGTCTCCACTACTGTTTGCCTTGATGCTGGAACAATTTGCGGAAGCCATCAGGTCATCAGTGAATATTAAGGGTCTAAACATAAATAATGAGGAACACAACGCATTTCTCTTTGCTGACAACACAGTTTTGTGTCTAACTAATCCTGCGCACTCCTTAAGAGCGCTTAAGGAAATTCTGGATTGATATAGTATAGTTTCAGAAAAAAGTGCTTTCTCATCACCCAAGAAGACTGAAAACTTGCAAACTTACAGTCTTAAGGGTGTGGGTGAGGTATAGAAAAGAGAGCTACAATATATAGTGTAAATTACAGCTGAAGGTGATAAGGTGTTATCCCCCCACATGCTACACTCACCAATCTGTTATTTCTCATGCAACAGATAGATAGGAGGTTAGCACAGATTAAAAACCTTATATTTTGTATTTGTTATCAATGTAATAAAAACATAGATCATTTTAACATACAATCTTGTGCTCTTTCACACCATGAAGAACATTTACAGTGAAGTAAATAGTCCTTTTCATATTTAAATGCCGCAGTTGTGTAAATAATATTATATTAGCTTTTTCTGGACTAATACAATTGTATTATTCACGGTTTAGCCTTGAGTTATTGTCCTTGTGATTAAATGACAAAATGTTTTATTGTTTATTTGATTAAATATATTTATGACTATTGTGTTATTTAATATTTTCATTGTAACATGTTTCATAAAATGGTGGATTCTGAAAAAAATTCAATTTTTCTTTATTTTTTATTATTTTTACCTAAACAGTGTTATGTATTCAGCATATAAGGAAGATGAAAGTGAAAATGCAACTGCGTTTTAGTTGTATTCTACAATGAATGTACTGAACAACATTAAAGAGCCTCTGCAGGGATCATACTGTAAGGTTTAATCTTTCCTACATTGGAACACCTGATAAGGGGTAGAAGAAGTAAGGTTGCAACTCTAAAGTTCAAATATAAGTTTTACAGGCCTCTTTTTTTTAATACTGAATCTATTGGTAATTTGTTATTAAACAAATGAAACCATCTTGTATGAAGGCTACAGTGGTTGTTTAATGAGCAAATGAATAAGCAGGCAACTAATCTTCATATGTATCTCATGCTGTCTTCCTTGTACATGAAATTTTGGTGAGAATGAAAACATACAGGATGACGGAGTGCAAGATGCTTTCAAGACAAGCAGGAAGAGAACATCTGACCATTTTAAAATTCTGCAAATCTTTCAAAGAACTTTAAATGTACTTATACTTACGTAATATTACTGAGAAGTGCATTATGTAATAAAGATATATCCTCTATGAGGAAAATATACACATCCTCTATCATAGTGTCCTATATGATAAAGGTCTTTAATCACAAAAAGCTAATCTGACCACATCAATAACAGAACCTTGCTATATTTATATATATATATATATATATATATATATATATATATATATATATATATATATATATACTAGCGTATTGCCCGTCAAAAAATGACGGCAATGAGATGTGTATGTTTGGAAAGTTGTTTAGTTATTAATATACATATGGAATTGTAAGGTAGCTAATGTTGTATTGTGTGTACTACTGAAATATATAATACAAATTAATAAATGAATATACTTTACCTATTTTTATGCATTGTGTTGAAGAGCTGGCAATCTGTGTTGATGTTGCAGCAGCATTAGTGGTGTGGAGGTGCTGTGTAAGCGTGATGAACGTGTGCAGTGTAATAGTGTGCGTGCGCGAGCCAAAACGGTTAGCGTAGTTGTTTACTTCCGCATTATCGTAAAGTGGCGGGAAATGTGGGGTATGCGTCTTATCGGATCATCCGTACGTCGTTTAATGGCGGGTAATGTGTGGTATGCGTCTTAGCGGATTATCCGTACGTGTTTTACGTGGCTATAGTGCTGTAGCCTCGTTTTCGTTTTGTTCGTCCGCCATTTTTTCTCTCGCTTCAATAATTTTTTAGTGTCTAAACTGCTTTATTTTTAGCTAAATGAAGGTGTAACTTGTTTTTTTGAGGTCGTGGATGCTCCCTCTTGCTGTTGGTAAGCTTTTTCTGTATGTGCTGTGTGTATTTATTGTGTTTTTGCTTTATTCCTGTCCGCGTGTTGCGTCCGATTTTTGCGATGTCGTAATGTGTGGTATGCATCTTATCGGATTATCTGTACGTGTTTTCCGTGGTTATAGTGCTGTAGCCTCGTTTTTGTTTTGTTCGGCCGCCATTTTTTCTCTCGCTTCGATAATTTTTTAGTGTCTAAACTCTTTTAATGAAGGTGTAACTTGGTTTTTTGAGGTCGTGGATGCTCCCTCTTGCTGTCAGTAAGCTTTTTATGTATGTGCTGTGTGTATTTATTGTGTTTGTATTTTCTTTCCTGTTTGCGAGTTGTGGCCATATTTTTTTGCTACGGTTTACCGGCTCGCCTCGCTACGTACGGACCACGCAAACAGCGTGACGACGACTCGTAGCAGGACAAATATAATATGTGATATATATATATGTATATATATGTATATTAGTGTTTACGTGGGACACCAACATTACAGTGGTTACTCTTTTTATTAACCTTCTTTTTTACCCTTTATATTTCATTAGTTTATCATTGTGTTAATGAAAGCATTTATGTTATGTTCCTCATTGTTGATATATGGTCATGAATATCTGTTGATCATGTCAATATTCTCTGTAGATTTTTTTAATTTTTGGGGCATTTCCATAATTATTTGGGATGTTTTTTTTTTGTGACTTAGGTTTTTAATTTTCTGTAACTTAGGTTTTATTTTTTTCTTTAACTTAGGTTTTATTATTTTTTGTGAATTAGGTTATTTTATTTTGTGTAATTATTGGGGTGGGGGGTTATTAGGGGTAGGTAGGTAGGTTATTAGGGGGTAGGTTGGTAGTGTAGATAGGTAGTGTAGGGGTTAATAGGTTAGTGTAGAGGGTGGTTATTTTAGATTTAATGGTTTATGGGGGGGTATAGTGCAGTGTAGTGTTTGTAGTTAGTGTCATGCAGGTTCTTGAGGACTCTCATGGCACTTATGGGGTTAATGTTAGGGTTGCAACTGCCTCATGAGGGTCTTTATATACCCTCATGGGACTGATGGGGTTAAATATAGGCTTATGAGGGTCTGTATAGACCCACATACCAGACAGGCTAAATAGGCTTAGATGGGTTTAAATAGGAGCAGCTATGGCTACTTAGGTACTGTTAGGGTTAAATGTGTAGTGCTAGGATTAAATAGTTGCAGGGTTGGGTTAATGGGGAATAGTTAGGGTTAATAGTGTAGAGGTTACACTTTGTATAATGACAGGGTTAATAATGGGCTTATGGGGGTCTGTATTGTCCCGCATGAGTGAGAGGGTTGTTAATGAAGGGCTTATGGTGGTCTGTATTGCCCCCTATGTGTGACAGGGTTAATTAAGGGGTGACGGGGGTCCTGACTGACCCCCATGAGTGACAGGGTTAATTAATGGATTATGGGGGTCTGTATTGACCCCATGAGTTACAGGGTTAAATAAGGGGTTATGGGGGTCCTGAGCAACCCCCATGAGTGACATGGTTAATGAAGGGGTTATGGGGGTCTAAATTGACCCCCATGAGTGACAGGGTTAATGAAGGGCTTATGTGGGGTCTGTACTTGACCCCCATGAGTGACAGGGTTAATGAAGGGCTTATGTGGGGTCTGTACTTGACCCCCATGAGTGAGATGGTTATTTAGGGGCTCTTGGGGCTCTGTATGGAGCCCCATGAATGATAGGGTTATTAGTTATTTTTCGCGTGTCCTTTAAGGACTCCCAGCACTGGGGGGCTAATGTTAGGTGCCGGTGGGATTACTTGCAGTACCCACGATGCCGGCCTTAATGTATGTGTGCCCCGGTCCCTTTAAGGAGACGCAACATTGAATTGAAATGTTTTAAATGCAGAGGGGGACACGATCGTGACCCTCACTGCAAGGGTCAATGTGGGAAAATTGCGGGGGTTCCCCATGGAGACCCCCAGCATGGGCTTAATGTAGGTACACTTCGGGGGTCCGATCGGACTTTTCGGCCGCCATTTTTCTGTCACTTAGGCAATTTTGGAGTGGCAAAACTGGGGAAATTGGGGTTATATTGGCATTGAACCTCATTTGAAGAGGTCCTGGCTGTCCCCCTATGCTGAGTGTTTTTATGATTATTGTGTGGCGCTCATCTTCACCAGTGCAGTGAGCGCCTTTGGTGCTCCCTGTCTAAGTCGTAGGGGGCCGTAGGGATGAGCGGCTATGGCGCTCATCTCCACCAGCGCAAGGAGCGCCTTTGGTGCTCCTTCCCAGCAACGGCGGGCTCGCTACACGAGCCCGCAAAAGGAGGACTTGTTATGCGAGCCCACAAGCTTTAGCAGCAACCTGCATGCTGACAACTATATATGTGATTCTTACAAGAAAAAACTTCTGGCCATGTCAATTTTACGTGATAATTATAACAGCATTATACAATATTAAAACTTTTAAAGCATAATACAAAATTTCTAACTTTATATGCTCATCTGGAAAAAAAAAAACATAGATTTCTATCTCCATCCCTTAGAGATAGAGAACTATAAGTTATTTGTGTGCTATATTTTGTCTCTCCATACAACAGCACCACCTAGTGGCAAGAAATATGTATCTGCTATCCTATCTCACACAATGCAATTACTTAAAATATAAAAGAAACTGACACTGAGTAGACACAATCCCTTTTTAGAGATAGCTAACTAGAGTTATATGGTGAAATATTTAGAGCATATAAACAGTATTTAGAGCGTATAAACAGTAATGATGTGTTTTCTTTACCTACAAGGCATCAATAGCAACTTTTCTATTTCTGCTCTTATGCTGTGTTGTTTTGGAGTATGCATCTTTAACACATTTTCACACTGAAAGTGCATATTTTAGATACCAATAAATAGTTAGCCATATTTAGTTCATTCAATAGAATATTATGATCCATGTGTAAATCCTAAATAGCATAGTACAATAAGTTCTAAGCATAATAAAATGAGTTATCAGAGCTTGAAGCTCCAGCTTAAGTGGCATTGAAGATTTATGAATTTAACTAGGAATGTAATATATGTATGTATCTATTTACTTTTACGTATTTTATTTTATTAAGAAGTGGTTATCTGTTTGGATCTGTCCTCTATAGCTCAAGCATTCCCTGAATACACAGACTGAGACGTGAAATGTTTCAAAGTGGCCAATCAGTGAGCTCTCTCAAATAGCAAGTTGCAGAATGTTGCCACTGATTATCTGAGACATTGCAACTATTTTAATGAGCTGAAAAAAGGACAAACCAATCGAAAAACTATATGTAAGATGTAGGCAGAAAAAAAGCTTTTTATGTGCTGGTTAATAAAATAAAGTAAACAAAAGTAAAGAGATGAACAAGTATATCAAATTCCTAGTGAAATTCAGAAACTTTCCATATCCATTTATGAGGCCAAGATAAGAAGTATCTATAGTTAATGGTGTAGTCATAAATTACAAACATGAGAGCGCATTCAATTGTCTTGAAAACGATTTAGAGGACCTCTTAAATATAGATTCCACATGTACAACCTTCTAACTCCTTTGTAGAACTTAAAGACTGAGTTTAAAATAGTGCAATGAGCTGAGCTTATGAAAATAGTAGCACATGCACCTACTAGATGTATAGTGGAATCACGCCATTGAGAATCCATGAGCATATAGCATATGCCAAAAATTGATGTCACGGCTGAATTTGAGTGCCTGATGCGCAGAAGTAAAATCAAAAGATGCTTCAACAATGTATTAGTTTAAGGGTGTGCATACTTATGCAACCATATTATTTTATTTTTATATTTTTTCTTCCCTCTACCTAAAAGATTTAAGTTTGTTTTTCAATTGAGTTGTACAGTTTATAGGTAACATTAAAGGTGGAAAAAGCTCTGAAATGATTTATCTTTGTCTCATTTTTTTACAGCACAGAAACCTGACATTTTAACAGGGGTGTGTAGACTTTTTATATCCACTGTAGCTAGAAGCTTGTAATAGATCAGTGTGTAGTGGAGAGACAATAACTAATGTTACAGAAGATATAGCAAGTATTACCTAATGGTTTAGAGGTTATAGCAATAGTTAGTAGCAACTCATCAGCCACATTAAATTCCTCCGATTTTAAGAATCATAGCTCGTAGCATAGCTCCTATGACTTTGAGCTATTAAAATGTCCTCTTAACGCTACCTGCAGACGACTTGCGGGGTAGGTGCGAGAAAACCCTATGCGACATGAGTTTTCGACTTGCGAGCTCAGAAATCCTTTCATCTGTCAAGCCCATAACCGCTACTTTTCCGATCATGCTAATAAATTGCAACGAATTCTATCGCAAGCAAGCCCATAACGTGCAAATGGAGCCCAAAGCCCTCTGGAGAGGACCCGCTAGAGGGGCAAAGTCCAATACGTAGCACTTTAACTGCAAATAAAAACACACTACTGTACTAATATTAAAAGTGAAAGTGATGTTAGGTCTTAGAATAAATAGCACAACATTCTCAAGGTCGCAAATCGGTGCTGAAAAATACTTTATTTTATATTTACATTCCATGTTATATTGATCCCGGCAATCAATGTGTTAATATACTGTAACTTGCATGTGATAGAATATCATATTTATGGCTTTATCAATATTGCAAAAATTGAGGAATGTGGGTCTGATCGTAACTCGGAATTGAACCCCATAGGACTTTGGAATCCCACCCCCATTTTCCAGTGACGTAATTCTGACAATTTCTTTTGCCATTGGCTCATCTAAAGCTGTACCTACGGATTTGACTAATTGATTACATTCCCGGCCCCGAATCCAACATATGACAGATGAAGTTTGCCTCTCCCTCCCGTAACTCGCAGCAGGTTCTAATTTAAAAGCATATTGCACTTACGGGCTTTCAATTTAATGTGGCTGTATAGCAGTAAGTCAATAATGAATAAAGTAGATGCTATCAGCCTTATTAAATTGTGATTCGGCCAATTGAATAGGGCTCTATATAAGCACAGAGCATATTTTTTTACAAAAGTTTTTAGTTTGTGGACTTCTATACAAAAGCAAGGTCTTCACTAACTGAAAACTTCTGTAAAAAAATACACTCTGTGCTTTTATAGAGCCCTATTCATTTGGCCGAATCGCAATTTCATAAGGCTGTATAGCAGCAAGTTAATAATTCATGGAAAAGATGTTACATCGATAACCTACTAGCTGATTTTGTAAAGGCTTCATTATAAGAAGACAGAGGAATAAAAACTCCATAGACCATCCGCAGTGCATACAGGGGCACTTGTATGCCCAACCGGTACACTTCAAAAGGAACCAATAGGTTTCAGAAACAAATATCCACACATCCAAAAAGAAGCTTACCTCTAAGCTGAATCTTATTCAGGGTAATCTTGCATGGTAGTTTTAAATAAATGAAGCACATATTGGATCCTGAGAAAAGCTCAAAATGTTCTTTTTACCTTAAGCAACTTCACATCACATGTAATAGTTGTCAAACTGCGATTCGTTGTCACGCTTGCTACAAATCGCAGTTTGACAACTATGATTGCCGCAATCTGAGCACATGCGCATTGCACGCTGGGGTGCGCATGTGCATGCGCATTGCACAGCATAAGCCACGCATTGCATCGGGGCCATGTACGAGCGTGCGCTGGAAGAGGAAAACATTTGCAAGTGAGAGAAGGGAGGAAGAGACACAGAGGAGGGGGGGAGACACACAAGGACGGAGGGGGGAGACACAGAGGGGGGAGAGACACAGGGGAGTGAAAGGGGGAAAGACACATAGGGCAGTGAGAGGAGGGGGAAGACACACAGGGGAGGAGGGGGAGACACAGGGAAGGAGGGGGAAGACACACAAGAGGGGGGGACACAGAGGAGGGAGAGGAGGGTGGGAGAGACACAGGGGAGGGAGAGGAGGGGTGACAGACTCATGGGGAGGGAGAGGAGTGGAGAAGAGACACAGGGGAGGGAGAGGATGGGGGATGAGACACAGGGGAGGGAGAGGATGGGGGATGAGACACAGGGGAGGGGGAGACACACAGAGAAGGAGGGAGGTAGACACAGGGGTGGGAGAGGAGGAGGGAGAGACACAGGGGAGGGGGAAAGACACATGGGAGGGAAATGGGGTGGAAGAGACACAAGGGAGGGGGGAAGAGTCACGGGGGGGAAGAGATGCAGGGGCGAAAGAGACACAGGGGGAAAGAGACACAGATTGGGAAAGAGACACAGGGGAGGGAGATGGTGGAAAGAGACACAGGGGAGGGAGAGGGGGTGAAGAGACATAGGGGAGGGAGAGGGGAAAGAGACAATTAATACAAATGGCATAAGAGAAATTTCCAGTAAAACCTATTGATTAAGCTTAGTAAAGATAAAATAAGCAAACCTGATACTGTTCTGCAACTAACTTACATGATAATAATGAGGAAAATTTAGAAAATGGGAGGAGGCGGATTGCATGATCAATACAGTAGTTATATTCCTAATATATGCAAATGATACACGTAATACTGTATGTTAAATGTTCTTAAGAATATAGTAAACAATTAATAATTTATATAATAGATTAATTGTTATATATTTATAAATCATGTCTATGAACAAAAATTTAATTCTCCATGTCATATTTATGTTGACAATAAAAACAATAAAAATAAAAAAAACATGATACCATGTTAATCTGCATCCAGTGATGCATTTATATATATATATATATATATATATATATATATATATATATATATATTGTGTCTTTAGATCCTTGGCGCTTATCTTCAGTTTCTTTTTCCTTAGTGCTGAAAAATAGACAAGGAGAAAAGAGGCTCCTCTAAGGTAGTAGGTTTTGCAAATGAGGAAAGTTCTTTAAAAAATAGGTAATCTCCTTACATTTATGTCAGATTATTCAGGCCCTCAGATCCTGTCACTGCTCTCCTTGTGCAGGGTTATATGTGCCGTCAGCTTTATGCATGCAGTCATCAGGGAGAGAGAGGTATGGTCAATAAAGTTTTAATACAAAGTAAAAAATAATATAAAAAGCTTACATTAGGTTTAGTAATGTCCACAAATGGAAGATAACTTCCTTCAGTCCTCTGTGTCTGTATCTCCACAGGTCAGCAGCAGCAGCCCTCCACGTGCTGTGATTCTGTTTCCTGCTTTGGTAGTCACAGGTGGAACTGTTTAATCACTCAACCGGTTTCACACTTGTGCTTCATCTGGAGTGGGTGGTTGTATTGTTCTGATCTTCTATTTAAGTCATTCTCTTAATTGACTTGATAATGCTCAGCATTTACAATTAACTTCTCAATTAGTTCATAAATAATAAAAAATACATTTTTACACCATAGTATACTTAAAACAAATATACCACTTTTATAAAATTACAAGGTACAGTTAAAACATTATATGTGTTAAAATAGTTTTCTAACACTCATGATATAATTTATTTAACAACATAATTATTTGTGTGTTAATATATTCTTGCTGATTGGAACTGATAAATGGTATCTTTTTCCCATTTTTACTGCCAACTAATGTTACTTCATGGTATTGCAGTTTGATAGTGACTTGGTAGCTGATTTTATTAGATGAAACAATTTAAGTCAAAATCTACATTTAAACCTTTGGGGGCCATGGTGTTTAAATAATATATTAACTCTCCTTCTTTTTGAGATAATGTTTTTACTGTGTTTCCCCCTCTCCAATTCTGTTTAATCTCTACAACACCCATAAATTTCATTTCTCCTGGGTTTTGTTTGTGTACTTCTTTAAAGTGTTTTGAAACTGAATGATTTGGAAAACCTTTTTTGATATTTCTGATATGTTCCTCAATTCTTTTGTGAAGAGGTCTGGAGGTGCGGCCTATGTATTGTTTCTTACAGCTACATTCTAGTATGTAGACTATATTTCTAGATTTACATGATATTTTATTTGACACCTTAACTTGATTTGTATTTGAAGTACTTTCCACTATACTGTCTTTAGGAAATGTATTTTTACAGGTTTTGCATGCATTACATAGCCCACATCTGAAAAATCTCCCTTTCTCTTTTTTATTTGTAGTCTGTTCTGTATTTATCATGCTTTTAACTAGCCTGTTTTTTAGATTACCCGATCTCCTGAATATCATTTTTGGGCTTTTAGGCAAAATGTCTTTTAAAGAGCTATCCTTCATAAGTATATGCCAATTTTTTCTTATCGCTTTCTTTATCTGTTTATGATTTTTGTTATAATCCATGATGATAGACATTTCATATTCTCTATTTTCTTTCTTTTTTTTTGCTTTTATATTCTAGCATAGTATTCCTATCAATTTTCTTTATCTCTTCTAAGGCATTGTCTATTTCTTGTTCTGGGTAATTTTTTTCTACAAATTTCTTCTTAATGTTTTCTGCTTGTTTGAGAAATATTTTGTTATCACTGCAGTTTCTTTTACTTCTTCTGAACTCCCCTTTTGGTATATTCCTTAGCCATTGCTCATGGTGTTGACTGCTTTTTAAGATGAAATTCGAACAGTCTGTGGGTTTAAAATATGTTTTTGTTTTAATGTTGCCATCCTCTATATAGATGTTTAAGTCTAGAAAGTTTACCTCTTTTTGACTTATTTGTTCTACAAATTGTAAGTTATTTTTATTATTATTAATGTCCTTAATAAATTCCTTTAGATCTTGTTCACTACCTTTCCAAATGAAAAGGATATCATCCACATATCTTTTCCATGTGATAATGTTATTTTTCAGAGGTACCATTTCTAGGAAGGTCTCTTCCCACCAACCCATGAATAGATTCGCATAGCTTGGGGCAAATTTAGTTCCCATCGCTGTCCCTCTGTCTTGCAGGAAAAATTCATTTTCAAACCAAAAATAATTGTTATGAAGGATAAAATGTATTCCTTCTAGAATGAAGTTTATTTGTTCCCTTTTTAACTTTTTTTCTTGATTTAAGAAATATTTTGTAGCATTTAAACCTTGCTCATGATCTATGATAGTGTATAATGAGGTAACATCTATTGTAACTAACCACCAATCTTTTTTCCATTTTAGTTGTTCTACAAAGTTAATTATAGCGGTGGTGTCTTTTACATATGACGGCAGTTTTTTTACCTCAGACTGGAGGAAGTAATCAATATATTCTGACAAGTTTGTAGTGATGGAATCAATACCTGAAATTATTGGTCTGCCAGGGGGGTTAGTTAGATTTTTGTGAATTTTTGGTAATATATAAAAAACTGGAATTTTTGGATATTGATTAAACAAAAATTCATATTCTTTTTGATTAATAATGTTTCCTTTTATACCTTTATTAAGGAACTGTTTACATGATATGTTAAATTTTTTAGTTGGATCACATTTTAGTTTGTGGTATGTTTCTTTATCTGCTAGTTGTCTCTGGCATTCTTCAATGTATTTGTCTTTATCTAGTATAACTATTCCTCCCCCTTTATCTGCTGGTTTGATAATTATATTATTATCCTTTTCCAGGTTTTTTAGTGCCTGTTCCTCTACTTTTGATAAGTTGTTTTTGCGTTTATTTATCTCTATTTTCTCTATATCCTCTATTACTAGATTTTCAAAGATTTCCATATAATAGCTTTTAGTTTGATTTGGATTAAATGTGGATTTTCTTTTGAAATCTGTATGTATAATTCCTGCCAAGTTGCTTTTGTTGTTCTCTATATTTTTATTAGCAAAGAATCTTTTTAGATTTAATTTTCTCAGAAATTTTTTGAGGTCAACAAAGGTTTTAAAAGATTCTTTGCTAATAAAAATATAGAGAACAACAAAAGCAACTTGGCAGGAATTATACATACAGATTTCAAAAGAAAATCCACATTTAATCCAAATCAAACTAAAAGCTATTATATGGAAATCTTTGAAAACCTGTAAAAATACATTTCCTAAAGACAGTATAGTGGAAAGTACTTCAAATACAAATCAAGTTAAGGTGTCAAATAAAATATCATGTAAATCTAGAAATATAGTCTACATACTAGAATGTAGCTGTAAGAAACAATACATAGGCCGCACCTCCAGACCTCTTCACAAAAGAATTGAGGAACATATCAGAAATATCAAAAAAGGTTTTCCAAATCATTCAGTTTCAAAACACTTTAAAGAAGTACACAAACAAAACCCAGGAGAAATGAAATTTATGGGTGTTGTAGAGATTAAACAGAATTGGAGAGGGGGAAACACAGTAAAAACATTATCTCAAAAAGAAGGAGAGTTAATATATTATTTAAACACCATGGCCCCCAAAGGTTTAAATGTAGATTTTGACTTAAATTGTTTCATCTAATAAAATCAGCTACCAAGTCACTATCAAACTGCCATACCATGAAGTAACATAAGTTGGCAGTAAAAATGGGAAAAAGATACCATTTATCAGTTCCAATCAGCAAGAATATATTAACACACAAATAATTATGTTGTTAAATAAATTATATCATGAGTGTTAGAAAACTATTTTAACACATATAATGTTTTAACTGTACCTTGTAATTTTATAAAAGTGGTATATTTGTTTTAAGTATACTATGGTGTAAAAATGTATTTTTTATTATTTATGAACTAATTGAGAAGTTAATTGTAAATGCTGAGCATTATCAAGTCAATTAAGAGAATGACTTAAATAGAAGATCAGAACAATACAACCACCCACTCCAGATGAAGCACAAGTGTGAAACCGGTTGAGTGATTAAACAGTTCCACCTGTGACTACCAAAGCAGGAAACAGAATCACAGCACGTGGAGGGCTGCTGCTGCTGACCTGTGGAGATACAGACACAGAGGACTGAAGGAAGTTATCTTCCATTTGTGGACATTACTAAACCTAATGTAAGCTTTTTATATTATTTTTTACTTTGTATTAAAACTTTATTGACCATACCTCTCTCTCCCTGATGACTGCATGCATAAAGCTGACGGCACATATAACCCTGCACAAGGAGAGCAGTGACAGGATCTGAGGGCCTGAATAATCTGACATAAATGTAAGGAGATTACCTATTTTTTAAAGAACTTTCCTCATTTGCAAAACCTACTACCTTAGAGGAGCCTCTTTTCTCCTTGTCTATTTTTCAGCACTAAGGAAAAAGAAACTGAAGATAAGCGCCAAGGATCTAAAGACACAATATAAAGACATAGAAAAAGATTTTAAAGGGATCTAAAAAATTGGATCAGGCTGCTTGTCTTAAGAATACTGAATTTGGTACACAACACAATTGCTTTTTATAATTATTTTTATTTAATTGTATAAAAGTGTGTTACAAAATTTTTTTACTGCTTTTTAATCCAGAAGCGCAGTTAGATACACAATTAACTTATATATATATATATATATATATATATATATATATATATATATATATATATATATACTTATAATCTGTCGCTGTCATTGGAATTTTCAATCATTATGGTGCCATATTAATGGAAAACCTGTTCCAAATAATTAAAAAAACATTACATGCATTACAAATGATCATGGTTATACATGCTGCAGGGCTTCAAACAAGACAAACTAGAACTAACAAATCTATAGAAATCGTTTTGCACAATACATATTGCCTGTTGGATTCATGTATAAGGCATTAGCATATAGTGAAGGGATTCAAAATTAATCCAAACATCACCATTAGGTGGGGCTTGCAGTCACTATGCACATTGTACAGTACATTCTACAGTATCTGTGTATTTAATTACTTTGATGTACCTGGCTTAATTGAGAATACAATAAAACTGAATAAATATCACATAAAAAGTCCTTGTATGTGTCTGCCCACTGCAGATTATTCAGATATAGATTTTGTAGTGCTTGATGTGCAGTGTAGTATACTAGCCTATCAGGGACAGAGTCTCAGCAGCATGTTGCAGAATTATACTGAAAGATGGTTACTGATTGGTTGGTATGAGACACTGCACAGCAAATAGCAGAGGATGTGTTTTCATAAGCTGCAGAGGGCATATCCCAGCAGGGCATATTGTTCTCATATAGTACAAACAAAACCCATGAACATTTAATAAAATAAACTGCATTAAAGGCATATGTAAGCATATGAGCTGGGTTATGAATGCATCTGATGAAAGTTAGTACTGTATGAATACATTTTTTTGCATGAAAGAAGTTTTTGTTATCTTTGCATAAAAAAAGAAGATGTTTACAGCCCCAGGATCGAGCGCTTCAGGGTTTGTTTTTGTAAAAACGAACACAAGCTGTGTGCGCATGCTGATCGACTTTGTGAGATTAACACTGCTTCCGAGTACTTCTGAGCAGAGTTTGCGTCTGTGTGAGTGCATGTGTCTCTCTGTGTGTGAGTGTCTGTGTGAGTGTCTGTGTCTTTGGGTGTGTGTGTGTGTGTCTATCTGTGTGTGAGTGTCTGTGAATGTCTGTGTGAGTGTCTGTCTCTGTGTGTGAGTGTTTGTCTCTGCCTGTGAGTGTGTGTGTGAGTGTCTGTCTCTGTGTGTGAGTGTCTGTCTCTGTGTGTGAGTTTCTGTTTGTGTGTCTCTGAGTGTGTCTGTGTGTGTGTCTGTCTCTGTGAGTGTGTGTGCCTGTGAGTGTGTTTGTGACTGTGTGTGTATCTGTTTGAGCTTCTGTCTCTGTGTGTGAGTGTGTCTATGTAAGTGTCTGTCTCTGTGTGTGAGTGTTTGTGAGTGTCTGTCTCTGTGTGTGAGTGTTTGTGAGTGTCTGTCTCTGTGTTTGAGTGTGAGTGTCTCTGTGTGTGTCTGTGAGTGTGTGTGAGTGTGTCTGTCTGAGGCTAAGTCTTTTTGTCAATGCCGCTTCAGAGTACTTCTGAGCATTTCGGAACCCACAGTGTAGGAAGTGGAGAGGGGATGGGGCGGACCGCACTCGCATCTGTGTGAGTGCATGTGTCTCTCTGTGTGTGAGTGTCTGTGTCTTTGGGTGTGTGTGTGTGTGTGAGTGTGTGTGTCTATCTCTGTGTGTGAGTGTCTGTCTCTGTGTGTGAGTGTTTGTCTCTGTCTGTGAGTGTGTGTGTGAGTGTCTGTCTCTGTGTGTGAGTTTCTGTGTGTCTGTCTCTGTGAGTGTGTGTGCCTGTGAGTGTTTGTGACTGTGTGTGTATCTGTTTGAGCTTCTGTCTCGGTGTGTGAGTGTCTATGTAAGTGTCTGTCTGTGTGTGAGTGTTTGTGAGTGTCTGTCTCTGTGTTTGAGTGTATGTGTGTGTGTGAGTGTCTCTGTGTGTGTCTGTGAGTGTGTGTGAGTGTGTCTGTCTGAGTGTATGTCTTTTTGTCAATGCCGCTTCAGAGTACTTCTAAACATTTCGGAACCCACAGTGTAGGAAGTGGAGAGAGGATGGGGCGGACCGCACTCGCATCTGTGTGAGTGCATGTGTCTCTCTCTGAGTGTCTGTGTGAGTGTATGTCTGTGAGTGTGAATGTCTGTGTGAGTGTCTGTGAGTGTCTGTCTCTGTGTGGGAGTGTTTGTGTGTAAGTGTGTGTTTTTGTGTGAGTGTCTGTCTCTGTGAGTGTGTGTGTCTGTGAGTGGGTGTGGGTGTATGTGAATATGTGTGTTTGTGAGTGTGAGTGTTTGTCTGTTATCTGTTGGATTTTCTGTCTGTGTGTGTCTGTGAGTGTCTGTCTCTGTGTGTGAGCGTTTGTGAGTGTCTGTGTGATTGTGTGTGTCTGTGTGTTTTTGTCTGTGAGTGTGTGTGTCTGTTTCTGTGAGTGTCTGTCTATGTGTAAGTGTGTTTGTCAGTGTGAGTGTGAGTGTCTGTCTCTGTTTTTGAGTGTGTATATCTGTGAGTGAGTGTATCAGTGAGTGTATCAGTGAGTGTATCAGTGAGTGTATCAGTGAGTGTATCAGTGAGTGTATCAGTGAGTGTATCAGTGAGTGTATCAGTGAGTGTATCAGTGAGTGTATCAGTGAGTGTATCAGTGAGTGTATCAGTGAGTGTATCAGTGAGTGTATCAGTGAGTGTATCAGTGAGTGTATCAGTGAGTGTATCAGTGAGTGTATCAGTGAGTGTGTTTGTGAGTGTGTTTGTGAGTGTGTGTGTGCCTATTTGAGTGTCTGTGTGAGTGTCTTTCTATGTCTACGAGTGTGTGTATGAGTGTGTGTCTGTCTCTGTGTGTGTGTCTGTGAGTGTGTTTGTAAATGTATGTGTCTGTTTGAGTGTCTGTCTCTGTGTGTGTGTCTGTGTGAGTGTCTGTCTCTGTGTGTGTGTCTGTGTGAGTGTCTGTCTCTGTGTGTGTGTCTGTGTGAGTGTCTGTCTCTGTGTGTGAGTCTGAGTGTCTGTGACAGTGTCTGTCTCTGTGTGTGAGTGTCTGTGTCTTTGGGTGTGTGTGTGTCTGTGTGAGTGTCTGTCTCTGTCTGTGAGTGTGTGTCTCTGTGTGAGTGTCTGTCTCTGTCTGTGAGTGTGTGTCTCTGTGTGTGAGTGTGTGTCTCTGTGTGTGAGTGAATGTCTGTGAGTGTGTGTCTCTGTGTGTGAGTGTGAGTGAATGTCTGTGTGTGTGAGTGTGAGTGAATGTCTGTGTGTGTGAGTGTGAGTGAATGTCTGTGTGTGTGAGTTTCTGTGTGTGTGAGTGTCTGTCTCTGTGAGTGTGTGTGCCTGTGAGTGTTTGTGACTGTGTGTATCTGTTTGAGCTTCTGTCTCTGTGTGTGAGTGTGTCTATGTGAGTGTCTGTCTCTGTGTTTGAGTGTATGTGTGTGCGTGTGAGTGTCTCTGTGTGTGTCTGTGAGTGTGTGTGAGTGTGGCTGTGTGAGTGTAAGTCTTTTTGTCAATGCCACTTCCGAGTACTTCTGAGCATTTTGAAATCAACAGTGTAGGAAGTGGAGAGGAGATGGGGCGGACCGCACTCACATGTGTCTCTCTGTGTGTGAGTGTATGTCTGTGAGTGTGTGTGTCCGTCTGTGTGTATGAGTGAATGTCTGTGAGTGAATGTCTGTGTGAGTGTCTGTGTGTGGGAGTGTCTGTCTCTGTGTGGGAGTGTGTGTGTGTGAGTGTGTGTTTTTGTGTGAGTGTCTGTCTCTGTGAGTGTCAGTGTGAGTGTGTGTCTGTGTGTGTGTGTGTGTCTGTGAATATGTGTGTCTGTGAGTGTGTGTGTCTGTTATCTGTTTGAGTTTCAGTCTCTGTGTGTCAGTGTGTGTCTGTGTGAGAGTCTGTCTCTGTGTGTGAGTGTGGGTGTTTGTGAGTATCTGTCTCTTTGTATGAGTGTGTGTATTTGTGAGTGTGTGTGTCTATTTGAGTGTCTGTGTGAGTGTATGTCTCTGTGTGTGAGTGTCTTTCTCTGTCTGTGAGTGTGTGTACGAGTGTGTGTGTCTGTGTTTGAGTGTCTGTCTCTTTGTGTGAGTGTCTCTGTGTGTGACTGTGTGTGAGTGTTTGTGATTGTCTGTCTCTGTGTGTGAGTGTCTGTCTCTGTGTGTGAATGTCTGTGTGTGTCTGTGTGAGTGTTTGTGATTGTCTGTCTCTGTGTGTGTGTCTGTGTGAGTGTTTGTAAATTGATGTGTCTGTGTGAGAGTCTGTCTCTGTGTGTGTGTTTATGTGTGAGTGTGAGTGTCTGTCTGTGCATGAGTGTCTGTCTATGTTTTTGAGTGTGTAGATATGTGAGTGTGTGTAACTGAGTGTGTTTGTGAGTGTGTCTGTCTGAGTGTGTGTCTCAGTGTGAGTGTCTTTCTCTGTCTGTGTGTGTGTGTCTGTGTGTCTGTGAGTGTCTGTGTGTTTGTGTGTGTGAGAGTGTGTGTGCCTGTGAGTGTGTTTGTAAGTGTATGTGTCGGTTTGAGTGTCTGTCTCGATGTGAGTGTGTGTGTCTGTGAGTGTGTGTGTCTGTGAGTCTTTTTGTCTGTGCGTGTGTGTGTGTCTGTCTTTGTGTGAGTGTCTGTGTAAGTGCCTGTCTGTGTGTGAGTTTCTTTCTCTGTGTGAGTGTCTGTGAGTGTCTGTTTCTGTGTGTATGTGTGAATGTCTGTGTGAGTGTCTGTTTCTGTGTGTATGTGTGAATGTCTGTGTGAGTGTCTGTTTCTGTGTGTATGTGTGAATGTCTGTGTGAGTGTCTGTCTGTGTGTGACCGGCTTTCTCTGTGTGAGTGTCTGTGTGAGTGTCTGTCTGTGTGTGAGTGTATTTCTCTGTGTGAGTGTCTGAGTTCCTCTCTCTGTATGTGAGTGTCTGTCTCTGTGTGTGAGTGTATGTCCCTGTGTGTGTGTGTGAGTGTCTGTCTCTATGTGTGAGTGTGTCTGTCTGTGTGTGAGTGTCTGTCTCTGTGCATGAGTGTTTGTGTCTGTGAGGGTGAGTGTATGTGTGTGTGTGTGTGTGTGTGTGTGTGTGTCTGTTATCTGTGTGAGTGTCTGTGTGTGATGTCTGTCTCTGTTTTTGAGTGTGTGTGTGTTTGAGTGTTTGTATGAGTGTCTGTCTCTGTGTGTGAGTGACTCTGTGTGTGAGTGTTTGTGAGTGTCTGTCTCTGTGTGTGAGTGCCTGTCTCTGTGTTTGAGTGTTTCCTGGTCTGGATTGGTGGGGTTATGTGAACAGAATAACAACCAACACCCAACATTGTTTATTCAACAGAATATAATTTGCTCCCAAGAAAACTGAAAAAATATCACTTAAAATTTAATTATAGGACCATTTGATTTTTCACATTCATAAGGTTTTAAAAGATCAACACGCATTGCCTAAGATCTCCTAAATCAGGGGTCTAGGAGCCAGAATGATTTTGGGGGTATACACAAGCCCAAAATAGCTTATTTATGCATACAGATATAAATTGGGGGGAGGGAGATTTGCCCCCCCCCCCCCCCCATTCCCCCATTTCCTACACCCATGTCCTAAATACACTTTTAACCTAATTATGTTCTTTTACCTGTATTAGGGCCTCATTCAATTGCGATTTGGCCAGTTAAATAGTGCTCTAAATAAGCACACAGCATATTTTGTTTACAGAAACTTTTAGTTAGGAAACTTCTATCTAAAATCAACGTCTTCACTAACTTAAAACTTCTGTAAAAAGTATATGCTATGTGCTTATATAGGGCCCTATTCAATTGGCCAAATCGCAATTTATTGTGGCCCTTAGTAAGGTAAGTAGTTACTTAGAACAGTGGCAATATTGACATAACATGTTGATGATTTTGTTTCAATTTCTCATTCTATTGCATAAGGCAAGTCTTTGAATATGTTACCTGCCTTCCAAGATTGAAACAAAATTATAGAGTTTAGAGCAACAATTGTAACAAACAGGCACTTGCCAATATCCTCATGAATGAAACGGTTTCAAACATAGGGCCAATGTGCGAAATTAAATTGCATTTTGTTAATATGTTGCATGAATTGGTGTGACCAAAGAGTGTTTGTGTAGTATTTTACATGTTGTTAGCACTGATTTCTGCATTATGTATGATACTACTAAGTTATTACAGCTGTGCCTCCACACTGTTCTGGATCACCATTCTGCTGAAGAGGTTTTTAATAAATGACATTTTATTGTTATAATATATGTCAGTTTCTTGAGAAGCTGTACCATTGGAGGAATTAAAGAAAAGGGGATTACAGTGGAAAAAAAGAGAGGAAATTAGAGGGGAGACAGAGAGAAGGGGCAGATTATTGGGGTGTATTGGAGGGCCTCCATTTGGCCTCAAGTTGGCTAACACTGATCTACAACTACACCAAGATTTGCTAATGGGCTAATTGATCATCAAAATAAACACACAAATGTCAGTTAATCACAAACAAGCAAAGTGAAGCTTGCCTTTCTTGAGCCTATTTGCCAAAATTATTTTTACAAGTGTCAGGAGTATTACACTGTACACAGTACCACTAGTCTTACCTTTAATGACCTGCATCACATGTCATTAAACTCTAGTATGATTGTTTTTTAATAGTATACTTGGCTGTAGAAAAGATACATGATTACAAGACAAGGCTTTCACCATCAGATGCTCAAGATTCTGTGTCTGATCATCAATAGCATCGCACATGTATCTGTACATATAAGATGTCATTTGTTTAGACCAACATCACCTAGCATAGGGGGGTCCAAACTCGGCCATAGAGGGCCACACACATGCCTGTATTTGATGATAACCCTGTTGTGCACTCGTGAGTCAATCACCTCTTCAGTCATCCTGAATGACTCACCTGTGCACAGAAAGGATATCTTTAAATCCAGGCCCAAGTGCGGCCCTCCAGGACCGAGTTTGGACACCCCTGACCTAGCACATCATCATATGAAGTTATATGGATCATGACACTTGTCTTGTGGTTCCATCATTATCACAGGTGACATGCTATTATGCAGAGTTTCTACTGTCAACTTTGAAGTGCACATGTATATGATAATATACGCATATTCATAATTGCCACAAGAGTGCTATAACTCTAAATAGCTTAGAGGCAGGCAGTTGTAGAATAATTGCAAACCATGCTAATGCAAAAATTATAAAAATAAATGCTCCTTTCATACATGCAACCCTTACCAAATGGATTTTTCATGGATTTCTCCAGGAATCATAAGCAGACCATCTACTAGCTTACTGTCTACAGATGTGAAGAAACATGAACCACAAATAGTTCTAAAGGGATTACAGAAAGAAAGCTCTGTGATATCCTGTCAAAAATAAACTTACTACTTCCAAATCTAACGCCTCAACAAGAGGAGGAATCTCCTACTTACCTGAGTTAGGATCTGATCCACCCAGAACATGTAATCTATGTAATCTCTTTGGTTGTGTTATGCACTGGTAAGAACTGGACCCTACCGGGATATTCCTTATCCCAAAAAGAGCTAGGACCCAGGTACAGATATAAAAAAACTGTTGGGGAACGCAGTAGTTAACCCAATTATCAATTGACTTTTACAATGGTCTCCACAGCCCTACCCACCTAACCTACTCTGAGAAGGCGGAATCAATACTTCTCTGCCCTCAGTGTTCTCCCCAACCCTATTCACCCGTACTCTGGACAGGCAGAATGAGGCCTGGCCCTCATTTAATGACCTCCCCAAACCTATGTGTGTTTCCCAGGGGAATGAAATTCAAGTTGAGAAATGTTTACTTTGTGTTAATGTTTTTAGGTTCCCTATTGTTCTGTGTAGCAAAAAAAGTGAGTGCATAGTAAATAAAGTCATACCCTGTTTGGAGAAAATATGAGTGAGAGCTTTATTTATTTCATTAGGAGAAATACACTTTGTTCCAGGTGAGTGTATCATACAAACCTGATACCAAAGTCTATCCTCTGCCCAAGTGTTGAGCAGCATTCTCTAAATCCAGAAAAATGACTTAACCAGATGGTTCACCTAACCGTATTTCATGATAGATTGAATGACCCACTTGCATAAATCTGAACTGGAAAATAATTTAGCATCATTGAGAAAACATATAGATGGCTCGCATTGCACATGCGCAACTCGCAACTTGCATGGGTAATTGTGAGCATTACACACAAACTCGCATTACCACAACTGTATATATGATAACAGTTTTTGTAAAGCATCAACATATTCCATAGCATTGTACAGGGATTAAGTACACAGAATGGACAGTATCAGGCACAATGTCTTTGGTTGAATCTCTGTAGAAATGGCCACTCAGTCCTGGTGTTAAATGCAACAAAAAAGATAGAGGATACAATTAAAAAGGTCATATGTCATAGATGTCAGCCTCTGCAAACTGTGAATGTTAGAAATAAAATAACAGCAGGAAGACATCAACAACTGTTTCAGAAAACACAATCTATAGCCACATGCAAGGTTATAAATGACTTCCTTAATGGTTACATTCTAACTGCACATACATACTACAACAGCAGCTCGTTCTCAATCATAGCTTCCCTCTGCTTCAGGGATTCTTCTATGTTTAGTAATGGGATTGGTGATCTCTGCTTCTCTCTGAGATACATGATTAGTGAGGAGATCTCTGTCCTACTCTTTGCCATTTCATTTTAGTTTATACATTGAAGGACTTTGCCTCTTCTCTCAGATAGGCATCTGTATCTTCTTCCTGTAGGGCACCTTGTTCCCAAACGCATGCTTCCTCCTCCACTCAGGAATGTAATTTGGCATCATCCTGACACCCATCATATTTGTCTGTCTTCTATTTTAGGCTTTTTTCAGTCCCTTTAGGGTAGAGAGCATCTTTACTTCTTGCTTTACTTGTTTGTCCTCTTGCCTCTCCTAGTCCAGGATGCTCTGTATTTTGGTCTGAGGCAAAGAGTTGTTGGGATATTTCACAATTTTATTGGACCCATGTCCATGCTCTGCTTCATATGTCCTCTCAGGGATGGTGGTTCCTCTTTCACCATCTCAAACTCCACATTCTCATTTTCCTCGCCATTCACTTTAGGAAGGTTTCCAGTTTCTTCACCAAAATCAGGACATTCTTTATTTTAAAGAACACTGGCTGCAATCATCTGTTTGATCTCCCCTTTCTCTGGGGCAGAGATCTTTTCCAGACATTTTCTTCCTCTAGTATTTTCCAACTCAGGAGTATTCACCAGGGACAGGTGGCTGGGTCTATCCGGGTTTCCTATAGACACCTCTCTGTTGCTCTCACCCATAAGGCTTCCGCATCTGTATGGGTTCAAATCTTCCGCAGTGTCTTGTCAGCATCCTTCATAATGAGGCTACTTTTGCACCCAGTGATTGACAACATCTTAGCCTTTAATTTTCGACCTTTGCTCATAACATCAGTCATTTTTATATAATTTTTTTGCTCCAGGGAAAAAAGCTCTTTAGCTACTCCAGCCATCTATTTTGCCGCTTTAGCAGTTAGTCTCTTTGGCCGCTCCAATAGTCTATTTGGCTGCTTCAGCAGTCTCTTTGGCCCCTCCAACTGTTTCATTAGCCAATCCAGCATTCTCTTTATCCGCTCCCTAATTTTTTAATCATTCTCAGCGCTGAGCTTGTTGACTTTCTTAGCTTTCTTTGCCATCAAACAGGTCACTAATTCATGATTGACTTTATTTGCATTAGGTTCCTTTCGCAATCCTTTCCTTTTAAACCTTCCTTTTAAACTTGGGTAGATAAGCATGCCCCTTGGGTAGAGATAAGCATGTCACTTGCTGGGACCCCATAAACCATCACAGTAATGTTTTTCCAGATGACAGGAAGGTGGCTGTCCTGAGTAAGGAAGCTCTTTCATGTTCAAAGCTTTTCTTTGCTATAACAATACAGGTTCTTTCTGTCCAAAAACTTAAATGAGTACAATCTATTTAGTCTGTTACCTCTTGTAACTCCAACAATGTTAAGGGTCTCTTCTTTCAGATCATCATAATGTGTTGCCTTTTCTTAATTTAGAACACCATAGTTTTTCTGAGCTACACCACATAAGTAAGGGCCAAGGACTGTAGCCCGGTACTTATAAAGCCAAACTTCCCTGGTGGAAATTCTCTGAAAGGTGAGGAGGTATGCTTCTATATCATCCTTACTTGTCATTTTGCTTAGGGATTAGGATTCATGCTTCCTCTTTTCTATGTATTTACACCGTTTTCGTCCTCTCTCTGGCTTGACTGTTGTGCTGCCTGGTACTGAGTAACTTCAGTAGCCAGTAGTTTGTTCCATGCTTCCTGATGCTTATTCATTTATTGCTGTGGTGCTGTAAAGAGCATTAAGGCCTTTACATGCTGAGATGTGGGCTGTCATCAAAATCAAGACCATGTACTGCACCTCTGACACAAGTCTCTTCTCCCTTATTTTCCATGTTTCTGACACTTCTGATTGAGTACATAATACTCAGGTGACTTTCATAGGTTTCCTAATTTTAGTAAAAATCTTAGGGCAGTATTACAAAACATAGACTCTGCCAAACAATGAAAATAAAAGGCCTAGCTCTGTCAGAGCACTACCTTTAACTGCAACTGATGTTAGTTCCCTCACTAACAAGCTTCCATTCTTCTAACTCTGAATGGAGCCAAAACCAAAACAATAAACAGTCCAAATCATTTATAAAGTCACTGGCTTTTAACCTTTAATACCTCAGCTTGTTTCAATTGCTCCTTGCTTCAATCTCCGTTAATTCTCAGTTTATAAAAAAAAATCTTCAAATTTTGCTTGCTGCAGTTTTTTTCCACTGCAGATCTTTCTCGCTCTCTGCAGCTCCAGTCAACACTACTGTACTCTTTTCATCATTGCTAACAACAGCCTCTAATACTTAAAGCAGGCCTCAAACAAAGGCTGCATAAATATCTTACTGCTTTATCCCAAATTCCTGTGTACAGCTTGTTTAAACACTTTTTGCACTCTGTTTTGTGTCTATAGTCCAAGAAAAGATATTACTCTTATCATAAAATATTGGCATGCTAAAGTAGGGAACCAAAGGATACATGGAATAACTAGCAAGTTTAGCCTTGTAGTACAAGATAAAGCAGGTCAGAAATTAGTAGAATTCTATCAAGATAAGTATCTGGTTATAGCAAACAACCTCTTCCAACAGCCTCTGAGACAAATCTACACATGGACATCCCCAGATGGAATTTATAGAAATCAGATTGAATACATACTTTGTGGTCAAAGATGGAGGAGCTCTATACAGTCAGCAAGACCAAGACCTGGAGATAACTTATTGCAAAGTTCAGAACTAAACTGAAGAAAAGAGGGAAAATAATCAGACCAAGCAAAATAAATAATATTCCCTGTGAATATGCACTGGAGGTAAAGAATAGTTTTGAGGTACTAGACATGGAAGATAGAATGCCCGAAGAACTTTGGACCAAGTTTGCAGTGTAATTCAGGAAACAGCAACAAAGAATATCCCTAAAAGAAAGAAAACTAAGAAAGCAAGCTGGCTATCTGAGGCTTTGAAAGTAGCCCAGGAACAAAGGAAAGTGAAAGGTAGTGGAGACAGGAAAAGATTTCTCCAACTGAATACAAAATTCCAGCGGATAACAAGAAGAGACAAGGAGACATTCTATAATGAGAGATGTAAAGAGATAGAGGAAGATAACAGAATGGGAACATCAAGAGATTCAACAAAATTGGGCATTTCCAAGGAACCTTTCATGCCCATTGGATGTGATAAAAGACAAAAATGGTAGGGACTTAACAGAAGCAGATCAGATAAAGAAGAGGTGGCAGATAAGATCTATACAGGAAGGATCTTAAGAGTAGATCTTAAGGACCTTAAGAGCAGTGATGACCTCAATCATTTGTCCAAGATGCTGGAGCCAGACATTTTGGAGAGTGAAGTGAGATTGGTCTTAGGATGCCTTGCAAATAACAAGGCTTGAGTTGATGGAATCGCAGAATTCTAAAATCCTACAAGATGATGCTTTCAAAGTGCTGCTTGCCTTATTAAAACATTTGCAAAACAATGGCCAATCGACTGGAAAAGTTCAGTCTACATCCGAATCCCCAAAAAAGCCGTGCCAAAGAATGCTCTAATTATTGAACAATTGCACACACAATTTCACATGCCATCAAAGTAATGCCCAACAAAGGTACGCATAGTTAGAACTATGGTTTTCCCAGTCGGAATATACGGATGTGAGAGCTGCACCATAAAGACAGCTGAGTGCAGTAGAATTAATGCCTTTGAATTGTGGTGTTGAAGAAAATCCAATAAATTAGTGCTTCAGGAAATCAAGACAAACAGTTTGCTGGAAGATATGATCATGAGGCTGAAGCTCAAATTTTTGGCCATATCATGAGAAGATATGATTCCATAGAGAAGATTCTTGGAAAGACTGAATGTAAATGAAAAAGAGGACGGCAGTGGGGCAGAGATGGATAGATGAGGTAATTGAAGCGATTAACATAAGCTTGAGGGAGTTCTGAGGGGCAGTGGCTGACAGATGTCCCTGGCATGCTGTGTTGCATAGAGTCACAGAGACTGGGACATGACTAAATGACTGAAAAATAACTCTAAATAAAGAGGGGTAGTAATCTGGATTCACAAATAAAAGTATATCAAAGCATGATATACACAAATGGACATTTTAATTTGTTATATTTTAAATGGAATGGAAAATAATGTATCTTGGGGAATGGTTATGCACCACACACATACTAAATCAAATATTATCATTGTGGAGTAAGTAGAACTGCCCAACTATGGTCATGATTGGGGGTGACTGGAATCAGGCTGATCCAATATTAAATCATAGTTAAAAAAATTACCTCTGTAAGACATTAGGACTATTAGGTACATGGTGCACACATGATACATGGACTAGAATAAGCTATCTTCTATGCTCCTAGCCAGTACAGTTTAATATGTGATAAAGTGCTATCTGACTATTCACATATGGGCATATAACGCTCCATTAACCAATTTTCCCAACTTTTAATTAATTGGTGAATACTTCAAATTTTAAATAAAAATGAAGATTTCATGAATTGGTTTCACACCAGTAAGACAACCTGTTAAAATAATTAGAGATAATATAGCAATGATCATGAAATCTAATGATTTTCCCAATAACAGACACATAAAAGCCAATGCGGAAAAAGCTTTTGACAATGTTGAATGGCTGTTTCTAACAGCAGTCATGAAACATATGGCAATAGAGGATGTATTTATAAACTTAATATCACCTATATATAATAACTAGCGAATTGCCCGTCAAAAAATGACGGCAATGAAATTGTAAGGTAGCTAATGCTGTTTAGTGTGTAATAATGAAATATATAATACATTAATAAATGAATATACTTTACCTATTTTAAAGCATTGTGTGGAAGAGCTGTGAATGTGTTTTGATGTTGCTGCAGCCTTAGTGGTGTGGATCTGCTGTGTAAGCGTGCTGAATGTGTGCAGTGTAACACTGTGCGTGCGCGAGACCAAACCGTTACCGTAGTCGTGTACTTCCGCATTGGCGTAAAATGGCGAGTAATGTGTGGTATACGTCTGTATCGGAATATCCGTAGGTGTTTTGTGGTGTTTTGCGAGTTTCTTGTGGTGTTTTGCGAGTTTAGAGTGTTGTAGCCTCGTTTTCGTTTTGTTCGGCGGCCATTTTTTCTCTCGCTTCGATTTTTTTTTAGTCTCTAAACTTTTTTATTTCGAGTAAAATCGAGGTGTAAGTTGTATTTTTGAGGTCCTGGGTGCTCCCTCTTGGTGTAGGTAAGTTTTTTATGTATGTGCTGTGTGTATGTATTGTGTTTTACATTTTGTAATGTTCGCGAGTTGCGTCCGAGTGTTGCGAGGCCGTAATGTGTGTGAACGTGTGTCGTATGTTGTTTGCGAGTGTCGTAATGTGTGTGTCGTGCTGTTTGGTTTGCGAGGTAAAGTTTGCGAGGGTCGCAGTTGCTGGCATGGAGTGCCTTCGGCGCTCCATGCCAGCATCTGAGACCCTCGGCCACTGCCCTCGCTTCGCAAGGGCCGCGACTCGCGTAGCGAGCCCGCGGCCCTCGCTTCGGGAGGGCCGCGGGCTCGCTACGCGAGCCCGCAGCGTTAGCAACAACTCGTACGCTCACAACTATATATGTGATAATGTCAAATTCACTGTACTGTAAGCCTTTTACTTTGGAGAAAGACAGGGCTGCCCTCTGTCCCAATTCCTTTCCCATATGGCTCTGGATTCACTGATAGGACTCATTGCAATTGTATTTACAAATCAAAAGGTATAACAATAGGTAATTGAACTTTTGAAATAGAAGCTTTTGCAGACTACGTCATTTTATATTCTCAATTTAATAGATAAGTACCTCCAGAATTATACCTATACACATTGGAAAATAGATCAAGACTTTATACTAACACTCAATATAAAATATTTGTTTCATTCCCTGAAAATGGAAATGCCACAACATATAGTTGGAAAACCATTAGTACACAGCTGTTAGGATTTTTTACCTTTAACAAATTACCTAAAAATTCAAAATGCTGAAGCAGACACTTCTTTAAACAAAACGTTTCTTAAACAAATAAAATCATACTATAAATGTACAATTTACCGAACAAGTACCTCTGTATCTACAGGCCAGACATTATCAGCCTTATTAAATTTGAAGCCAGTAATTCCAACGTGGAGCACTTAATGGCTGTAGACTTGAAATTTGGCCTAGTTACGTTGCTATTAAATTAGAAAGGGCTGCAAGCTACGAGCGAGAGACGCTATATCGTAAACCAGTTCTCGGCCGTTGAAGTTGCATGCTCGAACGCAAACAATCAGCAAGCACGTAGCTACGGGTTCAGATGGAGCCAATGGAAACAGAGATCGTCAACATTGCGTCACAAGAAAATGGAGAAGGGATTTCAAAGTCCTACGGGGTTCAATTAAGAGCTACAAACAAACCCACATTCCAGAAATGATGCAATATTAATAAAGCCGCAAATATGATATTCTATCACATGCGAGTTACAGTATATGTCTTAACACATTGATTGCAGGGATTGATATGAAATGAAAACTAAAAATGAAATAAATGATTTTTTGGGGCCGATTTGCGCACTTGAGAATGTTGTGCTATTACTTCTAAGACCTAACATCACTTTCCCTTTTATTAAATGTACTGTAGTGTGTTATCATTTGATTAATATGTGCTACGTATTGGACTTCCATTTTCGTGTTACGTGCTGTCTCACAAGCGACCACTTTGCAATTTAATAGCTGAAATGAAAATGTAGCGGTTACGGGCTTGACAGATCAAAGTATTTACGGCCGTGAAGTTCAACGTTGCTCAAAAAAGAAACATAAAATTAGTACAAAATTAAACACAACATAAAATTCTAAACATTCTAAATATTAAACTTACTTTTACGCGATATCGCCATTCTTCTTGATGTCTTCTCCGGCTGGGCCCCTGGAAAAAAATCCTGCTTTAAAAAAAATTAAAAAACTACCTTCTCCACCCCCCCCCCCCCCGCAGCAGGGCTTGTGTTTAGAACTGCCACGGACGTCCCAATCGGGACCTCCGCGGCAAGTGATGATGTGGGGAGCCTGCAAGATCATCTCGCAGGCTTTCACTTGCCATGATGGCGATCTGTTCAGCCATTCGCTGAGTCAAACACATTTTTCCTTGTTTGACTTGTTGATCTTGGGATGGCCGTGCATGCAACGTGGGAGAGACTGGGCTAACATTTAGAGTGTCTAGCACTTTGCTTGCAGCCCTTCTAAATCTAATTTAATAGTGTCGTAACTTTGGAGCTTTTGATGCACATAGGGTTTAGAGCTACATTTGATACATACAAGGTTGGAATTTAATAGGGCTATGTGTCTCTGTGTTCTTAGATGTAATAATAGTCTACATAGTAATTGACTAAGAAAAGACATTTAGATAGTGGAATAGGTCTCATTAAATCTATTTATTTTGAACCTGGTCAGCATTTAAATCGCATATATATATAATTTGATATTATTAATTTCATTTTATTCAGGTATAGCTATCTCCACTTATTAAAATTCAGCACTTAACATTTAGCTCTTTATTTTTATTAATTTACTTATATAATTATTTAGAAGCACAATGCACTTTAAAATAACAATTTACACCTGAAATTTGCATGTGATTTTTATGCTGCCCAGAAATTCGTCAGAACTTCTCTTGACCTAACATTAATTGAATTAAGTAGATCAAGAGATATGATATAATTATCATGATAATTGATGTACTAGTGTTGCAAATTTGAGATTTTTACAATCCTATAATCATAGTACTGTTTTGTTATCAGCATTTAACAATGTATTAATATAATTTTATTATAATGTATCAATTAGTATCAGGGATATATTAATATAGTGACTAATCATCAGGTGCGCTGGTTTCAATTTATATTTTTTATCTTTATTTCTTAATCGCAGTTGTTTCAAATGTCAAGAATTGATTAATAAATGTTACTTTTTAATTTGTATCTCCTTAAAGTTATAACTTATTAAGGGTGATTGATTAGGTTGGAGTGTCCTCTTTCTCTCTTTTTTCCTAGGTTTTTTTGTGTGCCATGGTCGCGAGGACTCCCATGGTCATAGTTTAGTGGAGACTAGGGGCCTCATTCAATTGCGATTTGGCCAATTGAATAGGGCTCTAAAACAGCACATAGTATATTTTTTTTAAAGAAGTTTTTAGTTAGTAAGCATCTATCCAAAAGCAAGGTTTTCACTTACTAAAAACTTCTTTAAAAAAAATATGTTATGTGCTTATTTAGAGCCCTATTCAATTGGCCAAATTGCAATTGAATGAGGGCCTAGGAATCCTGGCAGAGCTGTAAAGTCTCCTGGAAAGTGCACCTGGTTGCAGAATTCAGTGGCAGGTATCAAATGCTTGTGAAAGATTGGAAGATCTTCTAACCACTGAGTAATATTTAGATGAACTGATTCAATTGTGAACCACTCAGCTGAAACTACTAACCGAGGAGTCAGATGACCAGCATTTAAAAAATATGCAACGTGTCAAGACCTACGCAGCAAATGCTGATGGTGATTAAAGCTACACCAGATGCAATTTTATGATCTCACGGAGGGTCTGCAGATCTCTTTGAAAAATGCATGTGAACATATAGATGTGTTTCTCTGTCCAGGTGATAGCTCTGTGAAAAGCCCCCAGAAAGCTTTCCATTGTAAAAAGTCGCCAGTTACCCATGTTGAGTGTGGAATTACCCACTCTCAACACTACATAGCCCATTGGTTTAGGACTTCTACCCTGTAAAGAAGAGAGGCTTCTGTCTGAAGAGACTGAACTCCCCCTGTAGTATACTTTGGATAGTCTTCAGCTAGCTCCTGTTTCCAATGCTGAACTCCTAACAGAACCCAGATATGCCCTGCCAGTTCATCAGCTTGATGTCCCCTCTGTCAACCTCTTTGGGTTGGAAAACAGTGAGGGTGTCAGTCTCATGACAAATAAAAGCTTATGTGGAGAAATGGCTCTATTCAGAGAAAGGGACAGAGTTACATCTTCAAAATACACAATATTTACAGCAGCCCAAACCTTCACTCTTTATTTGTACTGACTGACCGCAATTACCTATACATTTATTTAGGTTTTGCCTTTTTTATTTTTTTATGTTATATATTATCACATTCTATTTCTGGTTTAAAATAATTCACTAAAAAGAGCTTGGGCAGCAATCACAAATATACAAATAAAAAAAAAAAAAAACTTTTTATCAACGTAAATTTAGGTTTGCAAATATCAAGATTTAATATGTCCGGCTTTGATAGTCCAATTCTTAGAATAAGATTAATTACGTACTTTCCTAAAACAAATGTGACATTTCATAATCTCATAATCCAGAGATGTCACGGAAAATTGAATTATTCCCTTTGACATTTATTGTTCTGTTGAGTCAGTATATTTCTGTTGGCAGACCAAGTTATATGATAGATTTTGTTCTTTTTCGTTGATGTTATTTTATAATCTGTTTACACAGAAAGAATGAGGTTTAACATAAAAGAATTCAAATCATGTCAATTTTGTATGATATATAATTTATAGAAAGTGAGACAATATTTGAAATGTAATGTTTTAATAAAATAAATTTAGAGGTAATCTGATTTGAATTCCCGGTATAGACTGATAGTGATGTTACTCAAAAATAAATAATAAACATACAATTGGTTGTCTTTTTATTTTGACCTTGTTTACTTTTTTCAAATTTTTCCCCATATTTATGGAGTCTTTGCGTTTCCACAAAAAAAGCATATATTCAGCTCTCTGATATTTTATGCTATCTGGTTTAGTATGTGAAGCATTTCGATTTTGCTGTGATGCACAGCAGATTTTTCTATTAAATTTATTACATTTTAAGTTATGCCAATAGCTAATGATTACTAGTACATTTCTGTGTTATTCTGTATAGTTTATTCACTAAATCATAACTAAACCATGTCAGGCTTAGAGACAGAGACCAATGTGTATGTGAATAAGTGCTGGTATGTGAGAAAGACTATGGACAACTCAAAATATACAGATTGGCATTACTGATTGTTGATATAATAATAATAGAATATGGCTGCGGAACTTATTGTTCATATTAAAAAAAACAACCACCTGAGAAGGGCCTATAAATTGGTCCTAGTGCTTGACACTAAATTGAAATTGTAGATAATAAAATTAACCTTTACTATTGTAGAAACTAAAAATAAAACATGGCACATAAAAAAGTCTGATAATAATACTCAGGTATATGCTGGTTCAACAGTACCACAATCTTCTATGTGGATAAAAGAAACATGTCCCAACAACAATGGTTGCTATCAATACGATCAATATCAGACAATTATGTTTCATCCAGTAATACAACAGATTAACCTAACTAACAATATAAATATAAGACCAGAAGACCTTAAATAAATAACCCACAACTCTTTTTGCAATATACATAGAGGAGGGGAAAAAAACTGTCTCATTACAGAGACCTCCTAACTGAAGGGCTATGGTATGCCCCACAAACGGGCTGAAAATCCTTAATCTAATAGGGAATAGAAATCACATTGAGAGCCTGTGTCGCTTTGGGACATCCTATCTGAGGGCTATGGTGTGCCCCACAAGCTAGCTAAAATTCCCTATTGCTAGTACCATAATATATTAACAGCCTGAATATGACAAGAGAGTGGTATAACAATCACATACACTGTATAGTTGTCGTTTGGTGGTCACACTATGTTAAAAAATTACGGGCTTGCGCATGCGCAGTAATGTGACCAATAAACTCAATTACGAACTATGAGCTGCAAGGTTTGCAGAGGCCTGCCGAAGGCACTCATTGCCAGTCCTTAAAGGGGGGGGGGGTCGCAACCACAGCCCGTGATCTCCTCAGCCTCACCCCGGATTCCCTCGGCATCACCAAGAACCCCCCAGCCCCACTCCCCGAGGCCTCAACAGGAACCCCGCGGATCCCCTCAGCCGTACCGGTATATCCACTTCTGGTCTTCTTATTGGACACTAATTAACCCAAGTAAGCCAATAAGGGTCTGTATAGACTCATATAGGACACAGGGAGGAGACACAGGGGAGGGAGAGGGCATTCTCCATGCGCCTGTGCGTCCTTCTGCAGAGGCAGGGAAGCCTAAGACACAGGGGAGGGAGAAGAGACAGGGGGAGCAAGGGAAGGAAGAGGGGGAGAGACACAGGGGAGGCCGAGGGGGAAGAGACACAGGGGAGGGAGAGGTGGGAAAGAGAAACAGGGGAGGGAGTGGGGGTAAGTAGACACAGGGGAAGGAGAGGGGGGCAAAGGAGAGTGAGAGGGGAAAAGGAGGCACAGGTGAGGGAGAGGGTGAAAGGAGACACAGGGGAGGGAGAGGGGGTAGGAGACACAGTGGAGGGAGAGGGGGGACATGGGGGAAAGGGGGGAAAGAGATGGGGAGAAACACAGGGGAGGGAGAGAGGGGGAAGGGACACAGGGGAGGGGGAAGGGACACAGGGGAGGGAGAGGGGGAAGAGACACATGGGAGGCAGAGGAGACACAGGGGATGGAGAGGGAGAGAGACACAGGGGAGAAAGGGGGAGAGAGAAACAGGTGAGGGAGAGGGGAAAGGAGAGGGAGAGGGGGAAAGGAGGCACAGTAGAGGGAAAGGGGGAAAGGAGACACAGAGGAGGGAGAGGGGGAATGCGACACAGGGGTGGGAGCGGGGGAAAGAGATGGGAAATGGGAGAAACACATGGGAAAGGAGGCACAGTAGAGGGAGAGGAGGAAGGAGACACAGAGGAGGGAGAGGGGAAAGGAGACACAGGGAAGGGAGAGGGGGAAAGACACAGGGGAGGGAGAGGGGGAAAGACACAGGGGAGGGAGAGGGGGAGACACAGGGGAGGGAAAAGGGGAGAGGAGACAGGGGAAAACACAGGGGAGGGAGAGAGGGGGAAGGGACACAGGGGAGGGGTAAGGGACACAGGGGAGGGGTAAGGGACACAGGGGAAGGAGATGGGGAAGAGACACAGGGGAGGGAGAAGAGAGGGGGGAAGAGAAACAGGTGAGGGGGAAATGAGGCACAGTAGAGGGAGAGGGGGAAGGAGACACAGAGGAGGGAGAGGGGGGAAGGAGACACAGGAAGGGAGGGGAAAGGAAACAGGGGAGGGGGAAAGAGATGGGAGGGGGCAGAAACACAGGGGAGGGAGAGGAGGGCAAGAGGCACAGGGGAGGGGGGAGAGACACAGGGGATGGAGAGGGGGAAAGACACAGGGAAGAGAGAGAGGGAGAGACACAGTGGAGGCAGAGGGCGGAAGATACACAGGGGAGGGAGATGGGGGACAGAGAAAAGGGGAGGGAGAGGGAGAAGGAGACACAGGGGAGGGAGAGGGGGCAAAGTAGAGTGAGAGGGGGAAAGGAGGCACTGGTGAGGGATATGGGGAAAGGAGACACAGTAAAGGGAGAGGGGAGGAGACACAGGGGAGGGAGAGGGGGAAAGACACAGGGGAGGGAAAGGGGGAAAGAGACGTGGGGGGAAAACACAGGTAGGGAGAGAGGGGGGAGGGACACAGGGGAGGAGGAAGGAACACAGGGGAGGAAGACAGGGGGAAGAGACACAGGGGAGGTAGAGGGGGAAGAGACACAGGGGAGGGAGAAGAGACACAGGGGATGAAGAGGGGGGAGGGACACAGGGAAAAAGAGAGGGGGAGAAACAGGGGAGGAAGGGGGGTAAAGGAGAGGGAGAGGGGGAAAGGAGGCATCGTAGAGGGAGAGGGGGAAAGGAGACACAGATGAGGGAGAGGGGAAGGAGACACAGGGGATTGAGAGGGAGAAAGAGATGTGAGGGGGAGAAACACAGGGGAAAGGAGGCACAGTAGAGGGAGAGGGGAAAAGGAGGCACAGAGGAGGGAGAGGGGGAAGGAGACACAGGGAAGGGAGAAGGGGGAAAACACAGGGGAGGTAGAGTGGGGAAAGAGACAGGAGGGGGCAGAAACACACGGGAGGGAGAGGAGGGGAAGAGACACAGGGGAGGGGGGAAGACACAGGGGAGGGAAATGGGGGAGAGACATAAAGGAAGTAGAAAGGGGGAAGAGACACAGGGGGAGAGGGGGGAAATAGACACAGGGGGAAGAGACACAGGGGAGGGAGAGGGGGGAAGAGACACAGGGGACGGAGAGAGACACAATTTATAAAACTCTATCATGCCATTTTTTTTGATGGGCAAGTCGCTAGTAAAAAATTAAGGTCACTGATTAAAAAACAAAAACTCCATTCAAACAGTAGCCAAATAATCCAAAATAGGAAAAATATATAAGAGCTCCCCCCAATGAATATCTAGTCACTTAAATGTAATACAAATAGCACTAAGGAATTCGAATCCCCATAAAAAAGGTGCTACTACGTGGGCAAATACTCTAAATCACAGATTACATGGACCTAACGGATCAAAGCAAAACCATTTTGCCATAACCTGGCTTTATCAAAGGCTAAATGTTAAAGTTTAGCACCTATTTATGGGTTGTGGGGACATGTTTCTTCTGTTCCCATAGAAGATTATGGTACTGTTGAACCAGCATATACCTGAGTCTTATTATCAGACTTTTTTATGCACAATGTTCTATTTTTAGTTTCTACAATAATAAAGGTCTATTTTATTATCTACAAACACATATTAAAATATCACAGAGGTTATGGGACTCAAAAATTTTGCCTTTGCTACTCAAAATATCTGTGTGTATAAAGAGGCAAATAAGGTAGAAGAAATTAAGCCACATTTATAACTTTAGAAAACTGGTGCTATTTTACCCAGTTAATCCTCCATCATCGCTGTGTATATATGTATGTATATAATATTTCTCTCTAGCGAAGGTGGCATGATGTGTTGCATATTTGCTATGTCGCCCTCGCTGATTAGAGGGCCAGGCAGAGTGAAATGGAGTTAGAGAGAAGGGTGAGGTAGGTAGAAAGATTGACAAAGCAGTGAGGTAAGTCTAGGGTAGACGTGTTTTTATGGGATTGAGTAGAGTTCCAGTCGCTCCAACAACTTCAGGTTATTTGTGCTTTCCTGTTATTTTCCATGAGTTCTCCTTTCTCTCATGCCTTCTTTTCTCTTCTTATCCCCTCTCGTTCTTTCTTCCAATCGTTTCTATCTATTGCCATTCTCCATTTTTCCACTAAAAAAAAACGTGTTCTAATTTCAATGTTGCTGCCTCGTTACTTTGCACCCCATTTTTTTTTCTGCCACACTCACGTCCTCCATTTACTCAACACATTCGCTCTTCGCCCTTAGGGGCTTTCATTATACCCTTTAAAGTTTCTGTCTCCAAAACCACCTTTCGTATCAGCATTGAGCTTGCTCTTCTGACTTATCCACCACCTTTCACTATATCATACCAATCATACATCTTCAACTGCTTTTAGGAGGTAGACCATTTCTGATGTAATCCACTTTGACTCTGATAGCTTCCCTTCAGCACCGGTATCGTCAGCTCATGCTCCATCCACAATGACTACCAACGCTTCTCCAAGACTTTGGACCAATCCTCAACTCATGCAGGAATTACCAGCCTGCAGAATCCCCTACCCAGCATCCCCCAGAAGGATGGGGCCAACCGCAAACATTTCAAATGACCAAATCTCACAACTTCAGCACATGTTCGTGCACATCGATGCCTCAGTGAACTCTCTTGAGAACCGTATCACTTGTCTAGAGAATCCAGCACCATCTACAGCCATCCTCTCATTGCCACCACTTTCTTCAGAAAGAGGTGAGACCTCTCAAGCACCCCCTAACATCATGCCAGCACACTTTATCGTCGCTTAACTTAGGAGGGACATTGTGGAAGGCCGCAAAGTCAATCTCATCTTGAACCATCAACAGACACCTCCAATTCACGCAAGGTGTCACTATCAAATCTAAAGATCCTATGACTTGGAAAATTGACCATCACTGAATTTGTGCAGATCTTCGGGACAGGGATGTCATGTGCTCCCTATACCCGCATAGACATCTAGAACTTGATGACCATCTTCACCTGATTGTAGATCTTGCATACCGCTATGGTGGCAATGTGTCTTATAACTACTACCATTCCTTTTCCGCCAAAGCCACAGCCACCCTACAACAATTTAACTATCACATAAAATGGTCCAACCAAGAACACAACTTATTTTGCTGCCAGTTTGCGGGCAAACATTTGCCAGTTGGTAGACATTGCTAGTCCCCACTGCACAATTCAACCTATGGCCCCAATTTCGACCCACCATCTCTCCTGCAAAATATTGTGCCCACAGTTTCCCTCCTGGATACCTCTTCAACATCTTCGCTCCCTACTAAATATTGATAAGGCCTCCCAGTCCACTACCTTGGAGCTGCTGCGATCTTCAATTCACGTGGCTACAACTTCAGAGGGTGCCGACGTGTGCTCAGTGTGTTACAAAGCACAAGACAAATTATTCTGTCCCACAGACCCCCAAACCAAATGACAATTAGACCTCAATATTCCTTCACTACCTCACACATCATCCATCGCCACACTTCATCTCCTTCCTCACCACTGAAATTCTCCATGGGTTTCACACTGGGGTGTTAGCAGTGTCTCAGGTTTCCTACACTTGCGATAATCTCCTTACCGCAGTGCATGAATCTGAGGTAGTGAAGGAACGTCTTGCCATCTAGGTCAAGAAAGGTGACGTCTTGGATCCATTCACCGCACCACCTTTCCCCATATGGAGAGTCAACCCTCTGGTAGTCGCCATCGCTGAAGAAGCACCTTGGTATTGATCTATCTGCTCCACAGGGACTTCTCATCCTAAGCATTAATTCACTTATTCTGGATAAAGAATTCACCTTCCAAAACGCAAAGGTGGACAATACCATTACGACCATTCTTCAAGTGGGATCGAGAAGCTTGGTTTTTTAAAGCAGACATCCAGGATGCCTTCAAACAGCTTCTGATTCATTTAGATGTATGGCATCAAATGCGATTGAGCCACTTTACACTTATTGCTTTAGTCTCAAGAAAGCTACATCCTTGTTCAGTGACTGCCACATTTCATTTGCAGCAGAGAAAACCTAGGTCCTTCCCATGAGCTTGAGTTACAGGAAATCATATTAGATGCCACCAAAATAGAATCCAGACTCCCTCTCAACAAGCTTCAGAGACTTAAAGAATACATGAGAAATATCTAAATTTCCACAGCAAGTGCCATTAAGAACCTCCAGCGTCTACTGTCCATCTTAATTATGCTTCAAAGATCCTCCCTCAAGGTTGACCATTTTTAAGCAATCTCCTCTATAATCTCAATAACCCAGATGAGAATTCTTCCAATTTCACTCGAAGAGATGACTCTACACGCGCTCTGGAAATGCTTTCTGGAATCCTGAAATGAAAGATCTTTCTTTTTAGTCCAATCATCTCATCCTTCTCCCAAGCTATTGATCTTCACAACAGATACCCATTTCAAGCTGTTATTTGCTCAAGAAATCCTCACTGCTCATTGACCACCAAACACCACTGCAAACTCCACACTTTATCGCGTATTTCCAGCCTTAAAAGCGGCCAAAGCTTAGTGACATAAATGGAAAGACACCCAAATCATTTTCATCATCACCAGCCAAATCACCTATAATATTTTCACCAAAGCAGCTATAATATCTTCAAGCACCAGAAAACACTGGATCAATGTCACTACTCAGGGAATTCACCTAACTCACACTCTCTTACAAATTTCATCTCCATCCAGATTTGCAAACCATCATTCCTCACCATCCTGCTTTCAATCCCCAGGAATTCTGTTTAATGCCTCTGGACTTTACTGCTCTGGATCCTACGGACCACCTCTCTGCTCTTCCAAACTAGAAACTCTCCTGTCTCAAACTTGTGATATCATGCTCGGCTGACTCGCACCAACCCGACAGGCCTACAACCGAGCTTGGAAACTTTTAAAATAATTTCTGATCAATTATAACCTCACTATTCCTATAATCCTACCTATTTTCTTGCCCTTGCTGCATATTGTCATTCACATCTTCAATTCCACAATACTACAATTAAAACATATCTCACCGGGATTGAGTTTCATTTGACTCCTACTCTTGTTGATGATTTCCTTACCGCTCATCCGACAAAACTCTTTGTGAAAGGCCTCACAAGGCGGTCCCCTCTACGTCACCTTTCAGGCTTCCTATCACCATCTTTTTAAGCAAATTATTTCTGCCCTTTGTGGCAAATTATATTTTGACCTACAAGTGGATTTTTTTCAGTCATTAACTTATTATGTGTTTACAGAGTGATTGAGGAAGTGTTGCACACTGCCTGTTTCACAATGCACTATAGAAATAGAGTACATTATTACAATATTATACAAAGTATTTCAGACTTGAGTTTCCAGAAACTAATTTACCCAAGATATTGCACGGTTTGTCGTAAATGTTCACCCTGATAACATAATATTTAGTTCAAACATGCAGAAAAAAATTAAAGCATAATTGACCATTTATATGAGTAGGCTTTCCAACATGTCTGGAAGACAGATGTAATGTATTTGGGGTAGCTCTTAAAAGTTGAACATTTAAAATAAAAACACAAAAGATTTGAAAACTTTCCCCCAGAATTTTCTTAACAAACACTGTTTTTATATGCAGTGGTCGATAGTGCTCCCAATAAAATATGAATAAAGAGTAAATAAAAAGTACCTTTTATCTTAATGAGTTTCCAATTTAGTTTTTTAAGCAAGCCAAACTAAGTCATGTCACCAATGAGTTGTAAAGGTCCCACCAGCATGGAAGGTGAGTAATGACATTTATGGCATTGCACAAAATATTGCAGGGCATTGTATTTGCAGGATTTTGCAGATTATCTATGATTTACTCTGCTTAAATATTGCAGTGAACATGTGCTTGATGGTGCGGTCCATAGGCTCATGGAGAGTCGGACACAACCAAACAACTACTTCTTAAACATCAAATATCAGGATGATTTGTACTAATTTATATTACATACCATGACAAATAGGGATCATCATTACCAATTTTAAACAGGATTTATCCATGAAAAGGTATAATCTTTCAAGGTAAATTTCATGTTTTGCTTGCATTAATGATGCAGAAGTAATTGGTACAGTATGAGGGCAGGGCATAATTCCTATAAATGGTACAATCTGCAAGCTGCTATCAGACTGGTGAAGTGTTCTGACTGAAGACTTCTCCAATACTTCACAACAATGAAGATTGTGGCATGTTTCTTGCTGGTGGTTATCAGCTGTGGCTTCAGTAAGTTTTAAATATACCTTACCAAGTATGGTCATTATATATTTGAAAACACTCTATAACATAGCTAGTGTTTTTTTTTATATTTTAAAATCTGTTTTGTAACTTATTTTTAAATATTTGGTTAGAAACACTAAGGTTTGTAGGCTGCTGTCAATAAAGAAGAGGATGCAAAGAAGCACTTTTGCATGGAAAGGTTTTACTGAGATTGTACAGTTAACAAAAAAATAATATTATATTTAAAATGTGCATATACATCTATATATAAGTTATTTTGTTCAAGAGCATTATTTTAGAATTATGTTACTGGATATGATGACTAATACAATTCAAGACAAAATTGTTTTACTTTAGCTAACAACTGTATTCACCTTACAGCACCCATCACATCTAACTGTATTAGAAGTTGTATTGGAAGATGCCAATCTAATTCTGCTGTTGACCTTTCTTGCTTACGAGTGGCAATTGTAAGTATTACTTATAAAAGTGATTGGTGTGTTTCATTCTGTGTAGATCAATACTAAGTCATAACTAAGTAATATAGAACTCTGAGCACTGTAAGCTTATTATATTTTATGTTTATTTTGTAGTCCAGAAATCCACTGGGAACTGCACGTGTCCTATCAAATATCCTGTGTGCATATGACAGATGCAAGGTATGAAACATATTCTCACTTTGTTACGCCTCACTCAATAATATCATATTTATATATTGCAGACTAGAAACTCACAAAGCAAATAGAGGCATGAAAACATTGGTCATGATCACAGACTTATTTGAAAAAAAACACCTCTAACCAAACATGCTTTTTTTCAGGACTCAAGGAACAAAAGTGAACTCCTCAAAGCAATCCAAATTCTTAATGTAAGTGATAAATGTTAATTATGTTGAGTCTTCCTTAGTAGAATCAAAATTAAATGAACCAAAAGTGTGTATGATACTTTTAAAATAATATGTCATACATTGTGTAGTCTCCATTTTTGCTGATGACACAAAGTTGTGCAAGGTACTTAAATCCGAAAATTATGTACTTTCCCTGCAAAGGGATTTACAGAAATAAATGTCAGATGAGATTTGATATAAATAAATGTAAAGTTATGCATCTGTGAAGGAAAACTAGCTATGCAATTTATAATCTTAATGAAGCAAATCTAGGTGTATCAGATATTGAAAGGGATTTGGGAGTGCTTGTGGACAACCACCTAGGTAACAGTGCTCAATGCCAAGCAGCAGCTGCAAATGGGCTATTATCATGTATTAATAAGGGTATAGAAGCAAGGGAAGCAAATATAATTCTGCCACTATACAAATCTCTAGTACTCATTGGAATATAGAGTATAATTTTGGGCACCACTTCATAAGAAGGACATTTTAGAGCTGGAAGAGGGCCTAAGTTATGAAAAAAGACTAACAAAATTAAACTTATTTTCTCTAGAAAGATATGATTACCATATATAAATACATCTAGGGTCAGTATAAAGCTTTGTCAAGTGGGCTTTTTGGGGCAAAAGGTTTCCAACTGACAAGAGGACATCCCTTGAGGTTAGAAGTAAAAAGATGTCACCTTAAAAAAAGTAAAGGGTTCTTCACAGTAAGGGTGGTTAATCTGTGGAATTCTCTACCAAAGTAGGTGGTGAAAGCAGATTCGATACTATAGTTACATCATAATTTAGGTTGAAAAAATACTTTAATCCATCAAGTTCAACCCTTTTAGATCTTCTCTGATCTTCAATATGCCGATTTATTGTTAATTGATACAGAAGAAGGCAAACAGAAAAAAAAAAAACTGAAACTTTGCCAATTGTCTCAACAGGGAAAAAAATATAAAATTATTTCTTGACCCCAGATACTGGCGATCGGATTCATCCCTGGATCAATACTCCCTTTCTATTTATCCATGAAAAGCCCTTAATGCCTATTTTATTTAAGAATATATCCAATCCCTTTTTAAAGTTATCTATCGAGTCTGCTGTCACCACATCCTTTGGTAGAGAATTCCACAGATTAACCACCCTCTCTTTAAGGTGAAATCTTTTTACTTCTAATCTCAAAGGATGTCCCCTTGTCAGTTGAAAACCTCTTGGCATAAAAAGTTCCCTTGACTAAGCCTTATATTGACCCTGGATATATTTATATAAGGTAATCATATCCCCTCTTAGATGCATTTTTTCTAGAGTAAATACATTTAATTTTGTTAGTCTTTCTTCACAATTTAGCCCCATCATTCCCTTTATTAGCTTTGTTGCCCTTCTCTGTACTTTTTCCAGCTCTAAAATGTCCTTTTTATGAAGTGGTGCCCAACATTGTACTCCATATTCCAAATGAGGGCGTACTAGGGATTTGTATAGTGGGAGAATTATATTTGCTTCCCTTGCTTCTAAACCCTTCTTAATACATGCTAATATTTTATTTGCCTTTGCAGATGCTGCTTGGCACTGAGCACTGTTGCCTAGGCGGTTGTCCACAAGCACTCCCAAATCTTTTACTCCTCATCTTCATATTTAATTCATTGTTAAGCCACATTGGATGTGATTTACTCCTTCTACTTTTATTTCCACATGGTACAGTATATGGTGATAAGTATGTTTATTTAGTAAGGATTTGAACGTTGTCCATTTATGTTCAGTATTTTTACTTGTCAGTTCTCTGTATAGATAACTTTAAAAAGGGAATGGATACATTTTTTATGAAAAAGGACATTCAGGGTTATGCTCATTATTTAGAGAGAGATTATTGATCCAGGGAGGAGTCTGATTGCCAGTTTCTGGGGTCAGGAAGGAATTCTTTTTTTTTTTTCCTTTTGAGGCGATTGGCAAAGTTTCACTTGTTTTTTTTGTTTTTTTTGCCTTCCTCTGGATCAATTAACAACTAATCCACATATTGCAGATCAGAGGAGATCTAAAAATGTTGAACTTGATGGACTGAGTCTTTTGTCAACCGCAATTACTATGTAACATTACCAACATTTTATTTTATATGCAAATTAAATTATCTTCATTTAGGAAAAATTACATTAGAGCATGACTGAAACAGACAAAAACAATGTATATGATCCTCCCTTTATTTTTACAAGTAAACTGTGAGAAAGTCTCATGGAGAGCTTGTTAATTGTTTTTTTTTTTTTTTCTTATCTGATAACATTTAACTTATTAGAAATACAGTCTAAATGAGTTGCAATCCATACTTCCATAGGATACACTGTTGGCATGTTCCTTGTAACATGTCTGGAAAAAAGAATAGAAAACAATCCAATTGTGCCACAATTTAATTTAATTTATGTACCCCATCGTTCACATATAATTTATATAGTTAAAATATGCATTTTTAAATAGTGGCCCTTTAAAGTGAGAATATCCCTAAAATGTCAGCTAAGAAAATTAGTCCTACTATATAATAGCTTGGTGAAAGAAGTTAAAAATGTAGAATGATAAAGCTCCCATGATGATCTGGGAGATAAGGAGTCAAAAGGAAGAAAACTGAACTTTAAAAAGAAAATACCTAAATATCTCAGAGCAATTGAACAAGCTTTAATATGAGTGTTAATAGTCAATTATTGTCAACATTTGGGCTTAGAGTAGTTACGCTCAATTCATCAAAGGGTGACATTTACTTAAAGGGACATGAAAGCTTTCTGGATTTCACTAAGGGCCTCATTCTATTACCGGCCGTAAATCGGCCGTAAGGCTGCGATTCCTTGCGGGGGTCCCGTTACCTTGCAATTCAATTAAACGGCCCCGCAAGGATCTCCTCTTACGGCCGGCCGTAAATCTTGAAACCGGCCGTAAGCTCTGAAATGTAAAAACTCAAAAATAAATTCAAGCCTGCACTGTACAGCTCTGTAAATGCTAGGGATCATATTGGGGGACATGAGGATTAATATTAACCCACTCTCAAGCTTGCACATCTGCCCAAACCCGAGTTCAAATTAACTGTTTATTTTCCGGCTGCGGCGTGGGCGTGTCTGAGGTGCTCCAAGCACTCTGGACTTTTTACATGTATTTTTTACGGATATTAAAAAAATCTTATTTTACGGATTTGAGTATAGGGTAATTATGTGCTATTTTTTCTAAACCCGAATATCACTTTATAGACTCCGCAAAGTGCAGGATGGCTTTATTTGAGCTATTTTATGTGCTTAATTGGTGCTAGCGTGACCTGTTTGCTGCAAGTAAGCTGCGGATCGTTTTTAGCCTTGCAGAGAGGTTTCCCGGAGCAATTGAATCGCAACCAGGCTTTTCTTACGGACGATTTCCTTGCGGCCGTTTTAGATCAAAGGCTTTCCTCCGGCCCGATCGGCCGCAAGGCGCCGGCCGCAAGCCTGCCGGAGTCCCCGGCCGGAGGGGAATAGAATAGCCGGATAGCTTGCGGCCGGTCCTTGCGGCCCCGCAACGGCTGCGGCCGATAATAGAATGAGGCCCTAAGACTATAATACACTTACCTATCTATTTTACTTTTGGGTGCTCTGTTTTTTCTACCTAAGGTCTTACAAATAGTACCTGTTTGGGTCTGCCCTCTGCGGCTCATGCAGACAGTGTACTGTTATGTCTAGGGTGTGCAGTGACTCATAGTAACCAAGCAGTGGCAAATTTTGCAACATGCTGCTTGAGAGAGGTCACCCACTAGCTAATTTGAAACACTGCACATCACAGGTACAAAATGTATGATTTTATACAGTAAAAACAGAGCTTATAACAGCACTTTCTAAAGGTATATTAAAGTGAGCTGGGTTATTGATGCATCTGATAGTGGAGAATTTATAGTGTCTTAAAGAAACTGTTTGCATGAAAAAAATCACAGTTAAACAGTTAGCCTGAAGTTTGCTGAATTTCTTGCTTTTGCAAAGAGTTTTCCCTAATTGTTGACACCCCCAGAAATCCCCATTGTATCTTTTTGGCCTGGAGATTGTGCAGACATGCTGAGTTAGTGCCTGTAGTCTGCCCTACTGTGGGAAGTCACATGATGCCAGACACTTTCCTTTAGCCAATCAGCATGCACATCTGCTGCACATTGGATATTCTCATTAAAAATGAGCTATCCAATATGCAAAGCTCAGCTGCAGGGGGTGTCTACATCACCCCCAGCACGTTTTTTTCTTTTCTGCAAAAAATGTTTGCATTTTTTCATGCAAACATTTTTTGCTAGATGGGTTATGATGCATTCTACAGTATGCATTCATAACCCACCTCACTTTCATATACATTTAATAAAGTAATAATAAATACAGTTTATTTAAGTACATAAAAGTAAAAATATACATAGGTGAATGAAATCTAGAAACCTCTCATGTCCCTTTAATTTAATAAGATTATCACTTTAAATGTGATAAATACTAGAATATCTATTTGCTATGAGTAAAAAAAATGATCTGCAGACAAAATTGTATTAAGAGATTTTCATTTACAAATAATCTGAGTCAACAAACAATGCTATTTTATCTCATTCAACATCTTATAATACCATGTAATGTTCTGATCTTTTATATACTCAAGTTGCTAAATCACATCCATTTAAACCTTTATATCATTTGCTTATATTGAACCACAGCATTACATTATGCAGTGAAAAGTATCATCTTTTAATGAGAACATCATCATTGTGTTCATTTATTAGTGCTTTATAAACCCTAAAATAATCTAACTTTCAGTAACATCACCATTATATTCTATTTCAGAATTTCACTGGCTGCACCCTTGAAAACCTTCTTGGCATCAATGGATCGATAGTAAAATATATTTATATGTTCTTTTTTAATGCTTACAGATGTAAACAAGGGCAGATAATAAGTATTTAAGCATTAAACATTAATTTAGATTGTATATCACTTTTATCAAATGCTTTTTTACAGAGTTACTAAAGCAGTATAATCATAGGTGGAAATGCAGAATGGATTTAAAAAAGGCAAATCAATTGGATTAATTGGGTTCATTAGGATTAGATGCTCAGATGACACAATGGGTTCAAGGTTTAATCAAAGTTGTCTATGTGGAGGGAGATGCTGTGGTGAGGCATTGTGGGTGGTTGAAAAGATAAAAAGGAAATGAGCCTTCAGGGAGGTGCAGATGTGTGGGGCTTTGGGACACATAGGGAACAGCGGAATATAGAGTAAGATAAGTATGGCAACATAATGTGGAATGGAAGGGCTCATAATTTGAAACCCCTTCTGGATCTCTACCTTGTAGAGGTGAAGGGGCTTGTACACTTCAACAAAGCTGTGAACTATACCGTGTAGGGTCACCCAAGATGGGATGGTCATAACAGAGAGGTCAGACAAATTGTGGTCACTGGAGAAGGAACTGGCAACCCACTCCAGTATCTTTGTCAAGAAAACCTTTTTGGATAAGCACGCTAAGGACATAACGATAGATATGGCAGGTGAACCGTGGTCCATAGGATCACAGAGAGTCGGACATGATTGAACAACTTAAAAACAGCAATAATTTGAAAAGGCAGCCATAGGAGATAAGCCACTGATGTCAGCTAAAGAGTCAGGAGGTGGTTGGAATGAAAAGGAATACAATGCAAGAAAAGGAAAAGTGACTTTGTTGCAGTGGAATGAATATATGAGCAACTGTTAAGACAGATAGATATTAGTAATAGAATCAAGAGTTCAGTTGAGCCAATTGTGATGGAAGGCAGATTAATAATTAATCATTTAATGCCAATCAAATTGCTTCTTTAAAATTGTAAATGCTGAGCTGTTTTTATGATTTTTGTATTTTTTTTTCCCAATGTGCTATTTATTAGGAAGAACTACTTCTGGATGTGAATGGTATACTACAAAATCTTCTAAGGACCGTTATTGGTGTGCTGGTGAGGTCAATTTGTTTTTAAACAGCAAAATACTAATTGATATTGGTATATATTTAACCAGATTTTTGGCTAAACATAATTGACTGGATACGCCAGCGTATATCTTAGTGTTATAGTTTAAACAGGAGGGCTCTTTTTAAACAGGTAGCTCTTTTATGAAATACATAAAAGATCAGAAATGTTTGGATACAATGGATTACTTATAGAATGTGGATAATTTGCCATTTACTGTTCAATGTTTAAGCACTTTATAAACATGCAGCTTTGGGAAGTAAATAGGTTGCCCTATGTCTTGGCCTTGTTGGCTAAAATAAATCCCTGGTGTTAATGGTGCAAAGCCTTGAAAAAAACATTCCAATTCCATGTTATCCTATGGGAATAAAATCTGTCAAGTCCAAAAGTTCTCAGTCTCCATAACTTAAAAAAGTAAGTGAACTGAGTCATACAAGAGCAACTTATGTTTAAAGGGTCATAGTCATGTTCCAGTAATGTTACTTTCACTGCAATTAATAAACATATTAGATATATTAAGAAAACTTACCCATTTCTACCATCTTAAATCAGCTACTTCTCATTGTGTTTCATTGTTGGTGGCACAAGTGTGATAAAAATCCTCATCTAGGGTAAACTGATATTTTGTGATAACATTTCCCATATATTTTAGAATTTCTTAGCAAAATGTGATTGTTTACAGCCATATTAAATTGCGATTCGGCCAATTGAAAAGGGCTCTATATAAGCACAGAGCATATTTTGTAAAGAAGTTTTTAGTTAGTGAAAACCTTGCTTTTGGATAGAAGTTCACTAACAAAAAACTTCTGTAAAAAAAATATGCTGTGTGGCCGAATCGTAATTTAATAAGACTGATAATGTTTATGTATATTGGCCATTCTGCATTAGTCAGGAGTAGTTTTATCACATATTTTGCCATACAAATCAGTTGTTTAGTAAAATATGGGAGAGGTAGCACATGCAAAGAAGGATTGGTTTTCATACTGAACACCACATATTTAATTACAATGAAAGCAAGGTTGTTTATGCTGATGTTTAGAACTTACATTTTCACATTGTTGGAGGGGGATGATTGCCCTTTAAGTGAAACTACTGAATTAGGGACATGCTTGTTTGTTTACGTAAATGCACATCATTGTATAATGGTATTTTTTCCTTTATTGGTTTTAGAATATCATCAATCTAGATTTACTCACACCTTGTGGACCACTGGTAAGACGAGAAAAGTCTATAATAGTGCTCTAGACTGTTCAGTTTGACTCCAGCTTAAAGGACTACTGTAGTTTGATAAAAATGTCACATATTTGTGAATTATGTAACAAATTAGCAACATTAGCAGCTATGTAACAAAAGTATATATGTTTAAATTAAAAATATCAATTCAGCAGACTAACATAGAAGCTTCCATCTTAGATAGCTAGTCTGCCTGTAGCCTAAGAGGAAGGTTTATCTTACTGGGATTGCTAGTCCTGTTGTTTATCTCTGTAGTGGCAATTTTTCAACAGCGTTGAATAGAGATGTTATTGGAATTGTTCTAATTCCTCTCTGGTTTCTAATCCTGTTAGGAATAAAGGTAAATTGCCTTACACAGCTAATGCAAACTTGGATATAATGGCTCAAAATGAAAGGCCTGCTGCAGTTCAAGAAAAAAAAAATGCTTGTATGTCAAGTATATAACAATATTAGCAGCAGGTCATGGACATACATTTTGGACCTTTCCTGTCAGCTCCTTATCAATTTCGGGAGAGATTTTAGTCAGTTTCCAAGCTTTAGGGTTAGGGTTTAGAGTTAGGGGTTACAGTTTAGAGTTAGATTTAGGGGTTAGGGTACTGGCAGATAATAAGTTGTAAACTATCAAGAAGTTCAATAAAATCTTGGCTGCGCCACCTAGGGCCTCATTCAATTGTGATTTGGCCAATTGAATAGGGCTCTAACTAAGCACATAACATATTTTTTTTACAGAAGTTTTTAGTTAGTGAAGACCTTGCTTTTGGATAGAAGTTCACTAACTAAAAACTTCTGTAAAAAATATATGCTCTGTGCTTATTTAGAGCCCTATTCAATTGGCCTAATCACAATTGAATGAGGCCACTAGTGGCTTATGTCCACCACTGTGAGCGGTCAGCTGACCAGAAAGTTTCAACACTTTTTTTAGAAAATCTAAATTTTGGGAAACTCTTTTCTGAGCACTTGAATACATTTTGTGATGGTTACATCACATCCTGAGAACTAGACAACAGGAGGATCAGTTTGTAGTTTTCATTGGAGGGGGAGGGAATAGGCAGTCATCCAGAGCCATTGTTTGGTTACTGGAGAAGATTGAAATTGACATCACACCCATTCTCTGAATATGGCATCAAATGATGGAAACACAACACTCTAGAAATGTAAACTCCACTCTCACACACACACAAATTCCACCAATTGATCTGGGATCCCTTCAGGGTCATTCAGGGCATCAGATATGTTTTTCTAATTAGAAACTAGCTGTATGACATTTTTCTGCTGCATTATGCTCTTAGTCAGACTCAAAGTATTCAAACATGTATTTGCTTTTTTTCATTGTGGTCCTTTAAAGACAATATTTATTTTTAAACTTTCTACAAATTTTCCCTATTATTAGTGGTCCTAAAATGGTATATATATATATATATATATATATATATATATATATATATATATATATATATATTTATTTGGAAACATTATATAATTATATACCATATTGGCCCAAATATAAGCCGCACCGCATAAAAGCCGCACCTATGAAATACAAGAAGAAAATAGAAAAAAAGATAATATCCCAATATAAGCCTCAACTTACCTATGCTCCACTCACACACGTAAAACGGCAAATGTTGCTCAATTAATTCTAATGTCATTCATCGCTTTACAGGTGTCCCCTTCTCCCTCCTTCCCCACTTTTTATCCTTCTCCTCTTTCCCCCTATCATCCTCCTCCTTCCCCCATTATCATCTTCCTCCGGCGTTGCAGGGGACAGAGCAGGAGCAGCAGCTCATTGGAGCATAGTAACAAATAAGGAGAGAGGGGGATAGGGATTGGATAGGGGGGGGTGAGGAGGAGGTTATGGGGGAAAGAAGAGGATAATAAGGGGAAATGAGGAGTATATTAATGGGGGGAAGGAGGAGGAGCCCGATAATCAGCAATTTTTGTTACGGTCACGGATATAAGTAACTCGCAAGCTTGAAAATCAGAAAAAAGTGCGATATATTGATTTATGATTGCAAGGTAACTTTACGTTGTATAAGAACAAACTATAGGCTACAAATATTTCTTAAATATTATATGTATCATATGATAAGTAGTAATTGATATCAATATATATATATATATATATATATATATATATATATATATTAGTAAATAAATAGTACTTTTGTGTTCACATTTGAATGTCTAAAACTTGTTTCCTGCTCAGAATTTCGAGAAATACAGTTATTATACGGCATTCTGGGATCCTGGGCAGGGACATGCAAAAGTGCCCACAAAGGCTTTGCTCTTGTAATCCATTACCATTTTAAATATATATATATATATATATATATATATATATATATATATATATATATATATATATATACACACAAACTATGTACATATATATTGTTTTTCCTTTTTAAGCCTAATCTTCATTTCATTTTTCTTTCCCTCTCTCAACAGAAACCGCTTGTTTCGAAAATAATTAGATTACAGGTAAATAAGAACTTAATTAACTATTCAATGATGCAATTATTTTAATAATGTGTCAAATTCGGTTGTAAAAATGATACCTGGTAAGGGTGGCATGGAGAAAGATATAAATGGATTAAAGGGCCACTGTAGTTTATGCATTTAAAAGAATATGCCTTATATATTACCAAAAATTATGTTTTGCATATACATAAAAAATATATTAATTTAAGAAAATTACCAATAAATCATCACATAAACAAGCAATGTATTTGATCTGCCCTTTATCTTACAAGTGAGTTGAGAGGAAGTGTAAAAAAAGACTCATGGAGAGCTTGTTAATTGTGTTTTCTCATCTGATCACATTCAATTAAATAGAAAATCAGACAGAATAAGTTGCCGTCTATAATGGAAATGATAAGGAAAAGTAATAGGTAAATATAAATCTGAGCCCATTTTACGATATCATCTATTACTTTGTGCTAGGACTAAGCCTTGCCAGACTTGCGTGTTCCATTGTAGGTTTTTGGATTTTTGGACCATTTAGTCTCACCCCTACAGTGTTCCATCAATATTATGACACCCCCTGAGAAGGCTGACATTTTTTAAATGGTTAAAGAGCTCAGCCTATAAGTGGTTGTAAATTTCATTTTTTAAATTAATTTTTCAATTAGTAAATTGTTTGACTGTTTAAATAATCCAAGTGTAAAAGTTGTTTTTCTTGACCTGCACAATTAAATATTCATTCATTGAAACTTATTCTGTGAAACCTGTAAAGTGTGACTGCCATGTTTATATTAATTTTGAAGAACATCAAAACAGACTATATACTGTGCCCTCTTCTGAATCACTACCTTGTCGTGGTGAAGGGGTTTGTGTACTTCAGTAAAGCTGTGAGCTCTACCATGTAGGGTCAACCAAGATGGGCAGGTCATAGCAGAGAGGTCAGATAAATTGTGGTCGACAGGAGAAGGTACTGGCAACCCACTCCAGTATATTTGCCATAAAAACCTTATGGGTTAGCATACCTAGACACAAGATGAGTCTGGTGTGCTGCGGTCCATATGGTCATGGAGAGCCGGACACAACTGAACAACAACAATATACTGTTAAAGTTGTCTTTTGCTATACTAAACAGTTCCTGAGATAAATATTATTTTCTCTTTCTGGTACAGTATTGCTGTCATATATGAGGCTGTGTTTTTGTTTAATACCTTTTCAAAATAAATGTAATTCACTTCATAAGGAATCAAATAAAATAATAATTACCTTTTGCTTATGAGAACTGAGTAATACTAATTGAGTCTTGTGTTTTGCTTTTTTTTTACTTCAAACAGACTGTTATCACTCATCTTCCGGTACTAGGTAGAGAAGCTCTGTCTGGAGCTTTGCCAAGAGAGACCATTGGTCTTCAAGGAGGATACACAAAAGGGCATAGAGCAGGGCTTGGAGGAGTTACTGGAGTTCTTTTTGGTCCGAAAGGTGTTCTTGGAATGGTACCTAGTATTCTTACACAACTATTGCAGTCTGTTGTAGGAGTAGCTAGAGGTGTTGGAGGTCAGACAGGCCTTGTCCATAATCTTTTAGATGTGGTTGCACCTCTTTCAGAAGTGACAGGGGTAGCTAGAGGAATGACTGGAACTCTGCCAAACACAGTTGAAGGGATGGCTGGAAATCTTGGACATGGGATGCAAGGACTAACTGGAGTAGTTGGAGGACTGCTAGGAAGATTGACTGAAGATAAGACTGGCATGCTTGGAGGATTGACTGACTCTTTTAAAGGATTAACCAATGAGTTAGGAGGAATCACTGACCCTAATCAACAGACAGACTGGCAAACAGGGGGAGAATTGGAAGGAATAAATGGAGATCCTATAGGTCAGCTCCAATGGGTGACTGAAAAAATGGGAAATCTTGGACGACTCACAAGTGCAGCTGGTGTGACAGATGTGCCCAGAGAAATGTTTGGAGCTCTTGATGGACTGACAGATAGGATGAATGCAGGGAATGGGGCTTCTGGTCAACTTACAGATGGAGCTGGAGGAATCTCTGGAGTTACTGAGGGATTTACATATAATCCCTATGGAGCAGTATCTGGACTATTAGGGTCCATGATCCCAGATCGTAACAAAGCAACAGGAGGATTAAGCAATACAGATACAGGCAGTGAAAATATGTATAATGGACAGACTGAAGTTAGTGTTAGTTCCAATGCAGGCCCGAATTATAGATTTGAGGAACGTGGTGGTGGAGGAGGACTGCTTCAACCTGCTGTAGGGCTGCTTTCTGGACTTCTTGGAAAATAAAAAAGGTAACATTTTCATATAAATATTTTCTTTTATAGAAAATTGAACAGAAATAAAGGAAGGGTAGTGCTTTCAGTACAAGCATTTGGAATTTGTATTTCACACTACAAAATACATAATATAGTATTTAATAAGGATCCAAAATCATTTGTTTAATTTTTAAATAGTATATCAAATACAATAAATATAAGGCATATATTCAGTACATATTTTTTGAGTTTTACAATATGTATTAGATTTGATGAATGAATTTTGATGATTGGAGTACTGTAGGCTAGAACTAACTGTTAGCAGAGAAAAGTAGTATTTTTAGCCCCAGCTTCTGGTTTGCAGAATTTATCAAGCTCTATTGTACACTAACTGTTTAGAAATTCCTCAATTTTACAATGCAGTTTTTAATATACCTATTAATATCATATTTGTAAATTAGTACTTTCTCAAATTATCACAAAAGTAAGCTTTGTCAGACCATGGTGTTTTGTTCCACTATTGCATTTGTTTTGTTTTTTTTACATTTGTCTGAATATTGCCATAATACAATACAATTGGATTTTTGTGCCACTTTTTACTGAGTATATATTTTATTGATTAGTTGTATTACATTGTAACAACATTTGTCAGATCCTCAAATAATTGAACCATTGATTTTATCATCTTCATTTCATCAACATTAAAAAAAGCAATAATTTCCTCTCAATTTATTGCAATAATACTAATAATACTATATCTTAGTTCCATCAAAAATCCCTTTAGGGACATTTGACATATTTAAAAAAAAAAAGAATTCCAAATAAAGCAATTTTAAGCACAATTTTCAGTTTACATTGTGTTGAAAACATACACACAAAAAAACGTTATTCTTAATATAAACTTGGGATAAAATCTAATTGCTTGGCATCAAGAGCTCCTCTCTCACTCTTCCCTCCATCCACTTTATATGTTGAAGTATCCAGAGATTTGATAAGCAAGATACTTGCAAGTTTAAGCTTGTGTCCTCACGTTCACTTAAAAAATGAAATCCATCCCACCAAATACAGGACACTCTGCTTGAGCGGGAGGATCATACATTTTGAAAATTGCTCAGTTTTAATTCATAAAATCTTAAACCATAGTTAGTTCTACAGAACAGATGTCCTTGCCAGGAAATTTCAGTTGTCTTATCTTTTAGATAAATATGTTTAAAATTACTGTTGTTTTGTTCATGTCACCGAGTTCATTATCTTTTTTTTTTTCCCAGGCAGAATTAATTGGATGTCATGGTGTAGAAGGACAATTAAATAGAAACTGATTGTGAATTGTACACAAATTGTTATAAAATTTTCATGCATTCTTTGAGTATTGTATGAAGCGCATTTTATTTTGAATCAGAAATCTAATCATTACAATAAATCATCCATTGCAAGCTTGGTGTGCATTTTTGTTTTCTCAACATTCATTTTTAAACACATTTAAATAAGGCATTGGTTTTCAATCTCTTTCTGCTTTATGTCAGGACTACACAGTAAAAGGGCCCCTGCACAATTAAAATGGCTTATGGAGCTGGTAAAATTGTTAGTTTGGTACATATATGACAAACAAGTGTCTTTTTTCTTGAACTGCAGTGTCATGTAGCTATTATATGCATTCAATGTGTTGCTGTGAAGAGGTTACTTTCACCCATGTATGTGTAATGTCACAAAGCATGGCATGTAGTAAGCACATCAGTGATTGTTATAATTGTTTAATAAGGACAGCAGTAAGAAAATCATAATGCCATATCTGCTATGATATTAGATTATTGAATGTGCTGCACAATATTCCAATTCCATAACACACTGACTAATATATGCAAACCAGGCCATATGTTTCTCTGGGATCTGAATGAATCGATAAATTAAAGCTGTCAATTGGATTGTGTTGATTTCTGGTTTAGCAATAAGACTTTTCATAAGAAAAGTGAAGAATTTCCACTTTAGAAGGAATAATTAGAAGAAAATGGGTTGACATGAAAGACTGGATAAAAAAGGAGATGTTAGAAGATTATATTTTGGGTAAGGGAAGGGAAAGAGAAGAAGATTTAGGTGTCATCAGAAAAGAAATTGTAAGAGAAGTTAAAGGAAGAAACAGACCCAAGGGACACAACCAGGATTTGAAGGGGTAAAGGATGCATTTTTGAATGACAACTTTATGGTACAATGTCAGATAGAATTGGATTCAGACAATAGGTTTACAGATATTACCAAAGCTAGCAATTTGAAAGAGGAATTGCACGCACACCTGTGTTAAAGAAGGCTGAGAGATGAAGAAAGATTAGTTTGTAGGAGAGACCAGCACAGGATATGTTAGCTAAGTGGTTCTGTATAGACAGTGGCATTTCTGCAGAGTGGAAAGTACAGAAACCAGGCTGGAGTGCGGAGTATATGGATTTAGAAGTTAAAAAGTCAGTTAGGCAGGAGCAGTGTATTCCAGCAGTTAAGGAAGATGTCCATGGATAAAGAAGAATTAAATAGGGAGACAAGATTGGGATAATGAGTAGAGTGAGCAGTGGTAATATTGGACAGTACATAGCTGGGCACTTGAAATTAGAGCACTGATGTAGGGGTGAAAGTGGAAATATGGTTCAAGGATCTGATCTGGTGTACTTGGAGGAGTGATAAGCAGATGCTGGGGTTCTTCTTATTGATGTTAGAGGAGAGGACCTGGTCACTAAGCAATGATAGATGTGAAACCGATGGGGTACTTGGAGGATGTTGTAGGTTAGTTATTGTGGAAAACACAAGTCAGGCTTGGCGGGCTAAGGATTTGATTAATCTTTGGTAATATGTTATTTCTTCTTCAAGGGAATATGCAAAGTTTGAGAGGAGGGAGTGGTATGATAATATGTAATTTTAGATGGGAGGAGGCAGTCAGCTTGAAATAGAGATTGTCCTTGTACTTTAAGGGTTGGAGATGGGAATTGACCCCGTATTGAGGAGGCTTGTATGAAGGAATGAAAGAGAATGACGGGGCCGAAGTAATGCCCATGATATGGTTTTGCTGCAACTTCAGTTAGTAGGGTGGAAAAAAAAACTATTTTCTATGGATGTACACTGCACCTACTCTGTACCCTCGGTCTCTCTCTGTGCCCTTGCACTCTCTCTCACATGATTCCCCCCGCTCTATCCATGCACGCTCTCTTCTTTCTAGCATAAATACAAAGCGATTGCCCGAATTTAGTGATAGTATCGCTGGTGTGTGCCTGCGCACAATGCACCACTCAGGGAGCTACTCATCACAAGTTATTTAATATTTTAGTGGATATTAAGAAGCACTTATAAGCTCTGTTTTTACTGCCTAAAATCAAACAAACAGTCCCTCCATGGGTCTGGCCCCTGCAGCATATGCAGAAACAGAATCTGTAGGGCTGAATGTGAGTGTATTGTCCTAGCCTATCATGTTTCACATCTCAGCAGCATGTTGCAGAATATTTCTAAGAAATGGTTACTGATTGGTTAGTATAAAACACTGCTCAGCAAGTACTAAATAGTCTGTTTTCATGAGTTGCAGAGGGCAGACCCAATCAGGTAATATTTGTTTAATTTTAGGCAGTAAAAACAGAGCTTTTAAGCTCTTTTTAATAAACCAAAGTACATACAAGTAAATAGATAAACAGGTGCATTACATTCCTAGTAAAACCCTGAAACCTCACCTATACCTTTAATTCTCCTTATACAATAAATGGGCTAAATGGCATTATAGCTCACTAAAGAAAAGACAGGTGGGAGATGGTGAGCAGCAGGTGATAAAAAGAGGAAATTTCTAGGATGATATAGATGCCAGAATGGGAGTAGTAGTACTAGTAAACCAACTCTGCCTGCAGTATCTGAAAGATAACTAGAGTGATAGAAGGTGGTGGCAGGCGTAGATAGGGCTACAGGTGTGGTTGTGTTATCCAGAGACATCTAAGTTTCAGCAAGAGAAAGGAGGTTAAATTAGCAATAGAATAAACATCAATAGTGGAGGTAGTCTTATTCCCAGAGGCAAATACTGAATGTAAAAGATATCAGAAAAAGTATGTAGTTAGGGTGTAGCAAATAGAATCAGGGCTTCAGAGGAAGAGTGTACAGTATGTCAAGATCTGCTCTTCAGTGGGCTTGAAAAGGCCAACAGTACCCAATCATACCAGCAGAATCAACATGTTTTTTCCAAATACCTTGTCTCAGGAGAAGTTCCAGAATTTGAGAATAATAAAAATAACAAAAGCATTCCCTCTAAATGGAGGACACCACAAATTTGTGTCCCATAAAGAGCGTAACCTTTTTTCTTGCTTCTCATGTTTATAGTTTCTTCCATACGATAAAACATTGGTACATTTACATAGGCAAACATAACTTGGGCAACTTTTGGGATTTTAAAATTGCCCTGGTTGGCGCTGAGGGTATTGGTTGGTTTGGGCACCACCTGCACCTGAATGGTAGGTCTTCAATCTAATTCAGGTGACTCTTCTTTAGACGACAATAAACCAGATGCTACAGACAAAATATATGAAACCCACATAGAGCATAATGTAACTGACAAATAATAAAACAAATATGCATAAGTTGGAAAGTTGCAAAGGCCTTTCCTATTTAAAAAGAGAGAGAAAACATCAGTGTAAATATAATTTAATTACCGTATATACTTGAGTATAAGCCAAGTTTTTCAGCCCTTCTTTTAAGGCTAAAAAGGGCCCCCATTGGCTTACAGTATACTCAAGTCACTCCCCCCCCCCCCCCGTGTCTCTCTAACCCCTCTGTGTCTCTCTAACCGCCCCCCCTGTGTCTCTCTACCCCCCGTGTCTCTCTACCCCCTAAGTCTTTCTAACCCCTTGTGTCTCTTTCCTTCCCCCCTCCTCATCCTCAACCGCCCCCCTCATTCTAAACCCCCCCCCCTCATACTACCCCTTTAAATACGCCCCCTCTCCCCTCACCTGCTCCGGCCTCCGCTACTTCCGGGTCTTGACGTGGCGTGCATGTGACATCACAGCATTAGCATATACCGGGTGCTGGCACCCGGTATATGCTAATGACGTGACGTCACATGCGCGCCACGTCAAGACCCGGAAGGAGCGGAGGCCGGAGCAGGTAAATGAGGGGAGAGGGGTAGTATGGGGGGGGGGGGGTTAGAATGAGGAGGGAGTGGGGTAAGAATGAGGGGGGGTTGAGGATGAGGAGGGAGGTTGAGGAGGGGGTTGAGGATGGGAGGGTTGAGGTTGAGGAGGGAGGTTGAGGAGGGGGTTGAGAATGGGGGGGTTGAGGTTGAGGAGGGAGGTTGAGGAGGGGGTTGAGGATAGGGGGGTTGAGGTTGAGGAGGGAGGTTGAGGATGGGGTTGAGGATGAGGAGGGGGTTGAGGATGAGGAGGAGGGCTGAGGATGAGGGCTGAGGATGAGGAGGGGGGTTGAGGATGGAGGTTGAGGAGGGAGGTTGAGGAGGGATGTTACATAGTTACATAGATACATAGTAATTAAGGTGGAAAAAAGACTTTCAGTCCATCAAGTTCAACCTGTTAAGATCTCCTCTAATCTGCAATATGCGGATTAGTTATAAATTAATTTGTTGATTAAATAATTATTAATAGTATAGTATTGGAGGATGAGGAGGGAGGATGAGGAAGGGGGTTGAGGATGGGGGGGTTGAGGTTGAGGAGGGGTTGAGGATGGGGGGGTTGAGGTTGAGGAGGGAGGTTGAGGAGGGGGTTGAGGATGGGGAGGTGGAGGTTGAGGAGTGGGTTGAGGATGAGGAGGGGGGCTGAGGATGAGGAGGGAGGTTGAGGATGAGGAGGGGGGTTGAGGTTGAGGAGGGGGTTGAGGATGAGAAAAGGGGGGTTGAGATTGAGGAGGGGGTTAAGGATGGGGGGTTGAGGATGAGGATGGGGGGTTGAGGAGGAAGAAGTTGAGGATGAGGGGGTTGAGGAGGGAGGTTGAGGATGAGGAGGGATGATGAGTAGGGAAGTTGAGGATGAGGAGTGGGGTTGAGGAGGAAGGTTGAGAATGAGGAGGGGGAGAGAGACACAGGGAAGGGAGAGGGGGGAAGAGACACGGGAGAGAGAGGGGGACACAGAAGGCACAAGAGGGACACGGGGGCAGCACATTTCCCACCCTCGGCTTATACTCGAGTCACTCATTTTACCCAGTATTTTGTGGTAAAATAGGTGCCTCGGCTTGGCTTATACTCGAGTATATACAGTACTACTTAATACTTAGCTCACCACTTGTTTTAACAATAAATGTGTATAAAACATTGAAAAACAAAAAGAAATTTGAGCAAAATAACAATATTTTTATTTAGTAACTAGCGACTTGCCCATCAAAAATGACAGGGCATTAAAAATGTAAGCCATGGCAATGCTGACACACAATATGAAGCTTTTTCTACTCTGTGGACCTTTGGCATTCATTGCGAGCCTTGCCCTGAGCACCTTCGATGCCCATAGCGATCCGCTCCTCTCGTTTACTTTTGTTCCTATGAGCGCCTTCGCCTCTCATGACAAAGACAGATGTATCTGTCAATTTTGTTATTATAATTATTAATTAATTATTTACTTATTAAATTAATATACTTTACCTATTTGTAATTGATATATCCAGCAATGAATAGCGTGAAGAGCTAAGTATCTATTTGTATTTTCCTGCAGCATACAATGTACAGTTGGCCTGTTGCTGCTGTGAGGAGAGAGTGTCATCAATGTCCCAGCTGTGCATTAAAAATATGCTGGGTGCGCAAGGGCAAACCGTTGGTTTAGTTGTGTAAATCACCATTTTAGATTTGTAGTGTTAGTGTTGTAAAATGGCGTCATTTGTCTATGTGCTAAGCGGGCATTTTGCGTGCAGCCTAAGTGTGTATTTTAGTACCTCATAAGTCCCTGGCAAAAGTCGTACGTGGCTGGAGGTGTTTTGCGCATTTCGGAGTCATGTAGCCTTGTTTTCATTTTTTTCTTTGCTTAGGCAATAGTGATGTTGCAAACATCAAATTTTCGGTTCGCGAACCGCAGACGCAAATTCCATCAAATGTTCGCGAACGGACGAACATCGGCGAACCGCCATAGACTTCAATGGGCAGGTTAATTTCAAAACCCACAGGGACTCTTTCTGGCCACAATAGTGATGGGAAAGTTGTTTCAAGGGGACTAACACCTGGACTGTGGCATGCCGGAGGGGGATCCATGGCAAAACTCCCACGGAAAATTACATAGTGCAGAGTCTGGTTTTAAGCCATAAAGGGCATAAGTCACCTAACATTCCTAAATTGTTTGGAATAACATGCTTTAAAACATCAGGTATAATGTTGTATCGATCAGGTAGTGTAAGGGTTACACCCGCTTCACAGCAACAGACCAATATCCCCGTTTAATGCACCGCACACAGTCCCTTTGCACAACCGCGATCTCCCCATTTGCACACGGTTGGATACCAAGCTAGCCATGTCCCGTTCCTTGTCCTCACTGATGTCATTAAAGGTCTCTTCCTCCACCCAGCCACCAAGGGTCCCCAAAAGGTGAAAACAAGCCCCCTGGGATGCCTGCTGTGTTTGGTCTTCCACCTCCTCAAAGCCACCTTCCTCCTCTGACTCCTCTTCTTCAGACTCCTCTCTCTGCGTTGCCTCTGTCTGCGTTATTATAAGGTGTGTACTGTTAAGTAGTACTATTCCTATCGGTTAATTCTCTGTTACGTCCACTATTAGGGGACGTGTATATGGCATGGATTTTTGGAACAGGGAGATGGAAAAAGATGCTTGGTCGGTCATCCCACTTCGAATTTGGGGCAGTGCGCATGCAATCTAAGGTGCCACCAGATAGGAGTGGTGTATTAAGTTGTACTACTCATTCGTATCAGTTTAATACCTATTACGTCACCTATCCGGGGACGTGTATATGGCATGGATTTTTGGAACAGGGAGATGGAAAAAGATGCTTGGTCGGTCCTCCCACTTCGAAATTGGGGCACTGCGCGTGCAATCTAAGGTGCCACCAGATAGGAGTGGTGTATTAAGTTATACTATTCATTCCTATCAGTTTAATACCTGTTACGTCACCTATCTTTCCTCCCAATAGCACATTCTATATGTCATCAACCGGCCTGGGTGTATTTAGAGAACCACACTTTAAGGCCCTTAACCTGGGACAAGGTGGCTTGGCTATCAGAATTGCCTCAGAGCCTTAAAAACTTGCCAAACCCCCTAATCAGACACTCACTATCATACTGGAAATGGGCCAAGAAACACACAGGTTTGTTCCCTGGATCCACCCAAATGACCCCAATTCTTGACCACCCTCAGGCCCCAAAACACATGAGCACAACATCACAACACTGGTGGAGGTCAAGGAAACTAGATAGACTGGGAGACTAGTTAGTAAAGGGCCAGATGCTCACCTATGAGGAACTGAGGGACAAGCATGAGCTACCGCTGTCAGAACATTACAATTACTGTAGGCTGAGGCATTTCACACACTCCCTGGCCCAGAAACAGGGGACACCGGTCTTAAATTGGTTCTCCAAAATTTGTAAAGATAAACCTCTATCAAGGGGGATCATTGGGTCGCTTTACAAATATAAAACATTTGTTACTGGTTGAAGCGACACTGGGGGAAGGACCGGAGTGGGGGAGCCCTGGAGACCCTTCAGAAGCAACCAGCGGCAAAATAATCCCAGGAAAGGAGAGGTCGCTTACTGAAGCCTGCCCTAGGGTAACCCAAGGGTGATTGCCCAGGTTAGATATTGTAAATAATAAGCTAATACTGCTGGAGGGATGATAGCTAATAGGACTTTGGTGTTTCCTGCAGATATACTCTTTACTATTGTCTGTTTTACCATGTTTTAGGTATCTCTTAAATTGCAATCACAGTAAAAAATAAGAAAAATTATTTACCTAAAAAGTAAAAATAAGAAGGAATAGCCAGCTAACTTTCACAAAATGTCTTTATTGTAAATATGTATTTTTGCACAACTGTTATGCACGACTGTTCAAAAATGCTTTCTTTTTCATTACATGCTGTACGCCTTCTAAAATAAAATAATTTAAATGCAAAAATTAGGTATTGTTGCAGCGACCAGAAAAACTGATGTTAGTTTGCCAGGCAGAAAGTGCCCTAAAACATTGCATCTTGAACCCTAGTTGGTGGCGGATAAGTCTCTCAAGTCATCCGGCATTCAGGGATAAAATACAGCAGCGTGTGGACCATTATTAGCTCAAGGCAGCTCATCTATCAGGCCTTTTTTAATCGAATGTATCGCCCACTGTCAGTCCCTTCGGGATCCATCCCTCATTTATCTTAATAAAGGTGAGGTAATCTAGACTTTTTTGACCTAGGCGACTTCTCTTATCAGTGACAAAACCTCCTGCTGCACTGAAGGTCCTTTCTGACAGGACACTTGAAGCGGGGCAGGACAGAAGTTCTATGGCAAATTGGGATAGCTCAGGCCACAGGGCAAGCGTGCACATCCAGTAGTCAAGGGGTTCATCGATCCTCATAGTGTCGATATCTGTAGTTATGGCGAGGTAGTCTGTTACCTGACGGTCGAGTCGTTCTCTGAGGGTGGACCCCGAAGGGCTGTGGCGATGCATAGGACTTAAAAAGCTCTGCAAGTCCTCCATCAACAACACGTCTGTAAAGCGTCCTCTCCTTGCCGGCATGGTCGTGGGAGGAGGAGGATTATGTTCACCTCTTCCGCTGTTAGATTGCCGTTGTGCTGTGACATCACCCTTAAACGCTGTGTAAAGCATACTTTTTAATTTATTTTGGAAGTGCGGCATCCTTTCCGACTTGTGGTAATTCGGTAACATTTAAGGAACTTTCTGCTTATACCGGGGGTCTAGTAGCGTGGACACCCAGTACAGGTCGTTCTCCTTCATCATTTTTATACGAGGGTCCCTCAACAGGCACGACAGCATGAAAGACCCCATTTGCATGTTGGATGCTGAGCTAGTCATGTCCCGTTCCTCGTCCTCAGTGATCTCACTGAAGGTATGTTCTTCCCCCCAGCCACGTACAACACCACGGGTACCAGATAGGTGACAACGAGCACCCTGGGATGCCTGTTGTGGTTGGTCTTCCTCCTCCTCCTCAAAGCCAAATTCCTCCTCTGACTCCTCTTCCTCACAATCCTTTTCCAGCGTTGCCGCAGGTCCAGCAAGCGATGCTGATAAGGCTGTTTCTGGTGGTGATGGTGACCACAACTCTTCCTCTTCCTCTTCACGCTCATCTACGGCCTGATCCAGCACTCTTCGCAGGGCACGCTCCAGGAAGAAAACAAATGGTATGATGTCGCTGATGGTGCCATGGGTGTGACTGACTAGGTTTGTCACCTTCTCAAAAGGACGCATAAGCCTACAGGCATTGCTCATGAGCGTCCAGTAACGGGGCAAAAAAATCCCCAGCTCCGCAGAGGCTGTCCTAGCACCCCGGTCATACAAATACTCGTTAACGGCCTTTTCTTGTTGGAGCAGGCGGTCGAACATTAGGAGTGTTGAATTCCAACGTGTCGGGCTGTCTGAAATCAAGCGCCTCGCTGGCATGTTGTTTTGCCGCTGGATATCTGTAAAGTGCGCCATGTCCGTGTAGGAATGCCTGAAATGGGCACACACCTTCCTGGCCTGCTTCAGGACGTCCTGTAAGCCTGGGTGCTTATGCACAAAGCGTTGTACAATCAGATTACACACATGTTCCATGCACGGCACATGTGTCAACTTGCCCAAATTCAATGCCGTTAACAAATTTCTTCCGTTGTCACAAACCACTTTGCAGATCTCCAGCTGGTGCAGAGTCAGCCACTGATCCACCTTTGCGTTCAGGGCGGACAGGAGTGCTGGTCCGGTGTGATTCTCTGCTTTCAGGGAAGTCAACCCCAAGACGGCGTGACACTGCCGTATCCGGGATGTGGAATAGTACCTGTGGAGCTGGGGGGGTGCCGTTGATGTGGAGCAAGACATAGCAGCAGCAGAAGAGGACTCAGCCGAGGAAGTTATGGAAGAGGATGGAGTAGGAGGAGTAGAGGAGGTGGCAGAAGGCCTGCCTGCAAGTCGTGGCGGTGTCACCAACTCCTCTGCAGAGCCAGGTATTCCATGCTTGGCAGCCGTCACCAGGTTTACCCAATGCGCAGTGTAGGTGATATACCTGCCCTGACTATGCTTTGAAGACCAGGTATCTGTGGTCAGATGGACCCTTGCCCGAACAATGTGTGCCAGATATGCCATTACATCCTTTTGCACAATCGAGTACAGGTTGGGGATTGCCTTTTGTGCAAAGAAATTTCGGCCGGGTACCTTCCACTGCGGTGTCCCAATAGCTACAAATTTTTTGAGTGCCTCAGACTCCACCAGCTTGTATGGTAAAAGCTGGCGGGCTAAGAGTTCAGACAAGCCAGCTGTCAGTTGCCGGGTAAGGGGGTGACTTTGTGACATTGGCTTCTTACGCTCAAACATGTCCTTGACAGACACCTGACTGTGGGCAGATGAGCAGGGACTGCTCAGGGCGAGACACGGAGTGGCGGATGGTTGAGAGGGGGCAAGCAGGGCAGCAGTGGTTGACGTGGCTGAAGATGCTGGACCAGGAGGAGGATGGCGGCTCTGACTTTGTGTGCTGCTTGTACATGTGTTGATACCATAGACGTTTGTGATGTGACATCATGTGCCTTCGCAAAGAAGTTGTACTTCCCACGACTCTGTTTTTTTCGCACAGGTTGCAAATGGCATCACTGTTGTCACAGGCAGACACACGAAAAAATTGCCACACTGCTGAGCTCTGCAATGACGGCATTCTGGTGGTGGCAACAGCATGCGTTGACTGGCGTGCTGTCTGGCTGACCCCGGGTGCCGATGCATGCTGTCTGACTGTGCCACTAGCTACTTTCGACGACCTCCCGCTGCTTCCAACTCGTCTCCTCCTCCTCTCTGTCTCCCCATCTGAACTTTCCTCCTGTTCTTCTTCTCTTATAGCGGGCACCCACGTGACATCCACGGACGCATCGTCATCATCAACCGCTTCTCTTGTATCTGACAACTCAACAAAGGAAGCAGCACCGGGTACAACATCATCATCATCATCAGACCGTACGTCCATGTGTGTAATGCTGCCTGACTGGGACATATCCCTGTTATCTACATCCTCTGGCACTAATATTTGTGCATCACTCATTTCTTCCAACGGATATGTAAATAACTCTGCTGACGGATCAAGTGAAGCGGCTGTGGTGCTAGTGTTGGTGGTGGCGGCAGGCAGGCGAGTGGTAACTGGAGAGGTGCCCGAAGCTAAGCTGGAGGAGGATGGTGAGTCTAGGTTCAGAGTGGAAGCTGTAGAAGATTGGGTGTCCTGTGATAGCCAGTCAACCATGTCCTCAGAACTTTTCAAGTTCAGGGTACGTTGCCTCTGAAAACTGGGCATTATTCTAGGGCCAAAGGAAATCACAGCACCACGACCACGACGGCCCCTGCGGGGTGGCCTGCCTCTGCCTGTCATTTTTTTTTTACGATTAGTGGTACTATGTGTGCAAGCTACTGTGACACCAGATATGAGTGTCACTGTGCACTGGCAAAAGTTGGCAGAGTAGATGCAATAGGACTCACACACACGCCTGTAGGCAGGCAACTGATATTCAATAGATTACAGTAAAAAAAAGTGTTGTTTTATGTCACTGTACACTACGGTTGCACTAGATATGAGTATCACTGTGCACTGGCAAAAGTTGGCAGAGTAGATGCAATAGGCTTAACACACACGCCTGTAGGCAGGCAACTGATATTCAATCGATAACAGTCAAAAAAGGGTTGTTTTATTTCATTGTACACTACGGTTGCACTAGATATGAGTGTCACTGTGCCTTGGCAAAAGTTGGCAGAGTAGATGCAATAGGCTTCACACACACGCCTGTAGGCAGGCGACTCATATTCAATCGATTACAGTCGAAAAAGGGTTGTTTTATGTCACTGTACACTACGGTTGCACCAGATATGAGTGTCACTGTGCACTGGCAAAAGTTGGCAGAGTAGATGCAATAGGCCTCACACACACGCCTGTAGGCAGGCAACTGATATTCAATTGATTACAGTCAAAAAAGTGTTTTTTTATGTCACTGTACACTACGGTTGCACTAGATATGAGTGTCACTGTGCACTGGCAAAAGTTGGCAGAGTAGATGCAATAGGCCTCACACACGCTAGCAGGCAGGCATATGCAATTAGATTACACACACAAAAAAAAAAATGATGTTCTAGCCCTGAAAAGGGCTTTTTGGGTTACTGTCCTTGCAGCAGATATCAAATGAGTCCTTCAGGTGTGTAGTGAAAGCTAAATACACAGCCTGGCTATCTATTTCCCTATTAAATCAGCAGAAAAAAATAATAAAATAAAATAAATGATGTTCTAGCCCTAAAAAGGGCTTTTTGGGTTGCTGTCCTTGCAGCAGATATCAAATGAGTCCTTCAGGTGTGTAGTTAAAGCTAAATACACAGCCTGGCTATCTATTTCCCTATTAAATCAGCAGCAGGTAGAATATATCTCCTCTCTCAACGAATGTAGCTTCAGAATGATTCTAAAATGGAGGCTGTCCTTCAGATGTAAGGCCCTGGAAGGGAGTGTATGCTGCTGATTGGCTGGAATGTGTCTGCTGACTGTAAGGTGCAGGGTCAAAGTTTCCTCAATGATAAAGAATAGGGGGCGGACTGAAAAGCGCATGTGTTCGCGGTTCGTTGCGAACGCGAACATGCGAAAATCACTGTAAAATAGTTCTCCGGCGAACTGTTCGGGACATCACTATTAAGCAATTTAACATTTTCTAAACTTCTTAAATTGAACTTTAATTAGAGTGAAACCTTTGTGGCACATGTCATGGTTGTCCCCCGATGCTGTGTGTGTTTTTTTTTTTTGTATTGTTTTATGTTGTTTTTGAATGTATGCATTTCGTCCATTAACCTCATCTTTTTGCGACCTCGTCTTTTTTTTTCTGAGTTAAAAGATGTACGTCCTTGTCAGTGTTTTCTGCGCTTTGGGGTCGTTGAGCCTCGTTTTCATTTTTTTCTGCCGCCATTTTTTTGCTCTCGCTTAGCCAATATTCAAGTGTTGAAACTGTGTAAAATCGACTTTAATTCGCGTGCAACCTCACCCCCAGAGGTCATGGCTGTTCCCCCGTGCTATGTGTGATGTTTTTGTAATTTTTTTTTTTTTTTATAATTATTATTGTTTTTGGTGGTTTTTGTTGTACGCGTTTCAGCCGTTAAGTTCGTATTTTTGCGACATTGTATTTTTTTTTCTAAGTCCAGCAAGTCTCAGCGCTCCCAGCAAAAAATGGGGTTACAATATCACTCTGATGTGGTAGCACGACTTTTGGGTGCAAAAGACGTGCGCGCCCACAAAGGCTGACAAATGCGCGTACCCACACCAGCGTGCTAGTTAAGCACTCTGCACTCACCCTCTCCTCCCCCTCCTTCCCCACCTCTGTCCCTCCATACTTACATCTCTCCCCAGCTCTCTCTCTTTCTCTCCTTCCCTCAGTACTCTCCCTCCTTCCCGGCTCTCCCTCTTTCCCTCAGTACTCTCACTCTCTCCCCAGCTCTCCTTCCTTCCCTTTGTACTCACCCTCTCTCCCCAGCTCTCCCTCCTTCCCTCAGTACTCATCCTCTCTCTCCAGCTCTCCCTCCTTCCCTTTGTACTCGCCCTCTCTCCCCAGCTCTTCCTCCTTCCCTTTGTACTCACACTCTCTCCCCAGCTCTTCCTCCTTCCCTTTGTACTCACACTCTCTCCCCAGAACTCCCTCCTTCCCTTTGTACTCACCCTCTCACCCCAGCACTCCCTCCTTCCCTCAGCACTCTCCCTCTATTCTCAGCTCTCTCTCTCACCCCACTACTCACTGTTTCCCCCCTAGTACCCACCCTCTAACCCCAGGTCTCTCTCCCCCAGTACTCGCGCTGGTGTGGAAGCACCTTTGTCAGCGCTCACATGACGTTGCACACGTCGTGTGCGCCCAAAAGGTGGCGTGCCCTTGGATGTATAAATATATAAAGAGAGAGACAGTTGAAGATTAGAATAGATGTGAATGCCCAGTAATATGTGACAAATAAGAGTATTGCAATACACCGTGACACCTTTTTCAATGGCCAAGTATTTTATTTAGAGTGACAAGCTAGAGATGTGAGCATCTTTTTCAAGTCAAACACAATGTTACAAATTAAAACCAGTGTAGAAGGTAAAAAATCTAATTAAAACAGACCAGAGAGATAGCAGAGAGAAAATATCTATGTATATATAATATAAAATGAAACCTTAACATTCAGGTAAACAACTAGACCTGTTTATGGTACTAAGAACAACAGCAAAACATGAGCAAAACTATATTAAGTCTTGTATCCTTGGTGATGAACATTGTCATCATTTTCATTTGATTTCAATATATTGAGAATTATGGGAAATAGATACATTGGTACTTCAGTTCTTGACCTTAAACCGCTCCGGGCGGCAGAATGAGTCCCAAACAAGTATTTCCCATAGGAACCAATGTAAATTGAAATAATCCGTCAGGGACCCCAGATTTTTAACATTTTAGTTTGAGCTGATGGTCATGTTTTTGTAAACAAAACCTTAAAACTAAACAGATATATGTCATGACTGATTTTGGGGCCCCTGCACCCCACATGTACCACTGTTATCTGGGACTCTTACACTTTCTGCTATGTATCTTAGTGTGACAACAAATAGTTAACTCTAAGGGAATTTGAGTACAAAGAGGGGTCCACTGGGATGCTATTTCCAGCACACCCCACTGTTTCTTTCCCCCTGCGGCTGCAGGAAAATGGGGAACCACAGAATGCTTCTCCTGAGATAGTATGTCTAAGCTGCAAAATGCCGACATCCATCTGATTAAAAGATGGACTGCATTTAAAAACAGGGGCCAGCTGTCCTGACTGATTTTGGGGCCCCTGTACCCCATATGTACCACTGTTATCTGGGACTCTTACACTTTCTGCCATGTATGTTAGTGTGACAACAAATCGTTAACTCTGCAGGAATTTGAATGAGTATATGTCCGTCTGGAGTTACAAAGTAATTTACATAGTAATTTAGGTTGAAAAAAGACTTTAGTCCATCAAGTTTAACCACTTTAGATCTCCTCTGATCTGCAATACACAGATGTATTGTTAAGTGATGCAGTGGAAGGCAAACAGAAAAAAAACTCTCAGTAAAACTTGGCCAATTGTCTCAAAAGGGAAAAAAAAAAATTCCTTCCTGACCCCAGATACTGGCGATCATATTCATCCCTGGATCAATACTCCCTATCTATTTATCCAGGATAGCCCTAATGTCCTTTTTATTTACAAATATATCCAATCCCTTTTTAAAGTTATCTATCGAATCTTCTGTCACCACCTCCTTTGGTAGAGAATTCCACAGATTCACCACCCTTACTTACTTTGAAGAACCCTTTTCTTTAAGGTGAAATCTTTTTACTTCTAATCTCAAAGTATGTCCCCTTGACAGTTGAAAACCTCTTGACAAAGCCTTGTATGGACTGACCCTGGATATATTTTTATAAGGTAATCATATCCCCTCTTAAATGCCCTTTTTCTAGAGTAAATAAGTTTAATTTGGTTAGTCTTTCATCATAACTTAGCCCCACCATTCCCTTTATTAGCTTTGTTGCCCTTCTCCATATATTTTCCAGCTCTAAAATGTCCTTTTTATGAATTGGTGCCCAAATTTGTACTCCATATTCCAAATGAGGGTGTACTAAGAATTTGTATAGTGCAATAATTATATTTGCTTCTATACCCTTCTTAATATATGCTAATATTTTATTTGCCTTTGCAGATTCTGCTTGGCATTAAGCACTGTTACCTAGGCGGTTGTCCACAAGTACTTGGCTCCATTAAGATTATAAATTGTCCACAAGTACTTGGCTCCATTAAGATTATAAATTGCATGGCTATTTTTCCTTACAGATGCATAACTTTACATTTATTCGTATTAAATCTCATCTGCCACTTAGATGCCCATTCCTCTAATTTATGCAGATCCCTTTGGAGGGAAAGTACATCCTTTTCTGATTTAATTACCTTGCACAGCTTTGTGTCATCAGCAAAAATGGAGACACCACACTCCAATCCCACTTCTAAGTCAATAATAAAAATGTTAAAAAGGAGGGGACCTAATACTGAACCCTGAGGAACCCCACTTACCACATTAGTCCAATCCGAGTAAGTTCCATTTACCACAACCCTTTGCTTCCTGTCTTTTAGCCAGTTCTCAATCCATAAGCAAATATTTATGGCAATTCATGTATCCCTTAGTTTGTTCAATAGTCTCCCATGTGTCACTGTATCAAAAGCCTTTGCAAAATCCAAATAGACTACATCCACTGAGTTGCCTTGATCCAAGTTCCTACTAACCTCCTCATAGAAACTAATTATGTTTGTTTGACATGGCCTGTACTTCATTAATCTATGTTGGCTCCTACTTATAATCCTGTTTGAATAGACATATTATTGTATATTATCCCTTATTAACCCTTCTAAAAGTTTCCCACTACCAAAGTGAGACTCACTGGTCTATAATTCCCTGGATTTGCTCTTGCTCCCTTCTTAAATATAGTTATCACCTATTCCTTTCTCCAGTCATCTGGTAAAGACCCTGTGTTGAGTGAATCTTGAAAAATTAGATATAATGGTTTTGCTATTACAGAGCCCAATTCCCTCAGTACCCTTGGATTTATTCCATCAGGACCCGGGGCTTTATTAACATTTATTTTTTCCAACCTCTTTTGGTTTCCTCCTGGGTTAACAATTATTAGGTGAAGGTAGTGTAGCCCCATTATGTTGTAGTGACCCAACCAATGGTACCTCCCGTGTGTATACCGCAGAAAATAACCTATAAAGCTCATCTGCCTTTTCCTGATCACTAATTATCAGATGGCCTGTGTCACATTGTAATGTTCCTATAGCTTCCTTCCTCGCCTTCTTCCCATTAATGTATTTAAAAAAAATCTTAGAGTTAGTCTTACTCTCCTTTGCAACTAACTTTTCATTTTCGATTTTTGCCAGTCTAATAGCCCTTTTGCAAGCCTTGTTGATTTCCTTGTACTGTGATTTACACCTTCTACTTTTATTTCCACATGATATATGGTGATAAGTATGTTTATTTAGTAAGGATTTGAACGTTGTCCATTTATGTTCAATATTTTTACCTGTCAGTTCTCTGTCCCAGTCTATACTTTGTATTGATGCCCTTAGACCGTTCAAATCCCCCCTTTTAAAATTAAGAGTTTTTGTTGGCCCCTTACAGTTTTGTTTTTTTAATTCAATGTCAAATGAGACTGTCTTGTGATCACTGTTTCCCAAAGGTTGCCCTATTTCAACATTTAATACTATATCAATATTATTTGTGATAACTAAATGCAAGATAGCTTCATTTCTAGTAGATTCTTGTATAACCTGGGTCAGATAATGATCCCTGAGTGTACTCAAGAACCTGCTCCACCGAAAATGAACTGCTGGTCTTATTTATCCAGTTTATTTCAGGGTAATTAAAATCTCCCATTATTAGAAGTTGCCCCTGCTTAGCTGCATTTCCAACCTGTAACAATAATTGCATTTTCTCAATTTCCATTATATTTGGCGGTTTATACCATACTCTTACTAATATTCTTTTAGAATGTGATCCTGCACTATTTAACTCTACCCACAAACATTCAACATTATCGCTAGTTCCACCATAAATATCTTCTCTGACTCTAGGCTTAAATTCAGGCTTAACATACAGACACATCCCTCCTCCTCTTTTACCATTGACCCTATCTTTCCTAAATAGGTTATAACCATCCAGATTAACAGTCCAGTCATGAGTTCATCCCACCACGTTTCATTAATGCCTATTAAATCCCATTTCTCAATAACTGCTAATAATTCATACTCTCCCATTTTTCCTGGCAAGCTTCTTGCATTAGCAAACATACACCTTATGTTATGAGTCTGTAGATCTGAAATGCCTGCCACAGTACTTGGGTTACTTAACAATACCTCCCTATTGACTGTACTAACCCTCCCCCATTTCCTCCCCCATGACTAGTTAATGTGTTTCTTAACCCCTCTACACTTTCTACCCCATTACTTCTATCTCATCTTTCCCCCCACCTACTAATTAAAAAACTCATCCATCCTATCCCTTAGCACAAAAGCTCCCTCATCATTAAGGAAGCTTTTGTGCTATAGAGATTGTACCCAAGTGAGAAGTCAGCCCAGCGCTCTAAAAACCCAAACCCCTCCTTAATGCACCACATTTTTAGCCACGCATTAACCTCCCTAAGTTCCTTCTGCCTCCCTGGGCTAGCACGTGGCACTGGTAGTATCTCAGAAAATACTACTTTGGAGGTCCTTGCTTTAGGCTTATTCCCTAGTTCTTTAAAATCATTCATTATAGCACTCCATTTTCCACTTACTTTGTCATTGGTACCAATATGTATCAAGACCGCGGGTTCATTACCAGCCCCTCTCAATAATTTATCCACCCAATCCACAACATGACGAACCCGAGTACCAGAGAGACAGCAAACTGTCCGATTTCTGGGATCTGGGTGACAAATCCCCCTGTCTACCTTCCTAATAATAGAGTCCCCAACCAACAAAACCTGCCTGTTGCTCCTCCTATTCTGCCCTCCCTCTCCTCCAGTAGAACTGTTCTCCCGGCTGTTATCGGGAACAGCACTATCTGGCATTGCCATTCATGAACGGACATCCCCAACAGATTCACTCAATCTGGCAAATCTGTTGGTGCTTGCCAACTCGGAACTGGCCTGCCTCCTCCTCCTGTTCCCCTTGTAACTGTAACCCAGCTACCTCCCTGGACATCCTCACTACCCCCATCTCCACCTCCATGCTAGGCCCAGATAAACTGTGCTCCGTGAGCATCAACCCCCTTTCCAGTTGAGCAATATCACTAAGTGCTGCAATTCTCCTCTCCAGTTCTCCTATTTGAGTTTAAAGATAGGCAACATGCTCACACCTGTCACAGAGCTATGGACCCTGGATCATCTGTTCCAGTAGTGCATACATATGACAGGATGTATACTGAATGAGGTTTCCACTGGACTGACTCATAATTACAGTGGGAAAAAAAATGTATAAAGCACTACAATAGTCTCCCTCTTTGCACTCCCTCCTTTCATTTAAACTCCTACACTTATACTAGAACTGCCCTTATACTAGAAGTGTTCGCACCTTCCCCTACTTATATTAGGTTCTTACTACTCACCTGCCCACTACTCACTGCAGAAGTACACACACTCACTGTTCAGGAGAAATCACAGAACAGATGCAAGCAGACCACAAAAAGTCACACACTGATATAGCTTTACACAGGCAAAACCACACCCCTATCAGCTGCCACTAATCATTGCACAGTACACAACACACTTACTGTTGGTTGTTTCGAGTGTGGAGTGTTTGTTTGGTCAGAGGGGGCACTGGAGGGGGATATGGGGTAATACATTAAGCAGAAACATGTGATGCTGATGTGGGAATCCCAGATATTTCTCTACTCCCTAGTCTAGTACAGCCAAGTGATATGCTTCACCTAGCATCAAAACACAAGCCTTGGATCTGAAGTGACCTGGCCAGATAACCCCAACTCTTATGTATCTGGCGATGGGAAGGGGTATGTGGCTGATTACCTCCTCTAACAGAAGGGGTGTGGGTGAGATCTTTCTGTGTTTTATATATCTCTGTAACAAAAAAGAAGTGTTTAGTTTTCCATATACTAAGTAACAGTGTGGTCTGATCTCTCTGCGGTTCCATGACGGATGTCTGGATCTAAATAGCTGGTGTGCTGAGATGAGAACAAAGTCACAGCCTTTAAATGGTCCCTGTAAGCTAAAGCAGGAAAAGTAGGGGTGCATGGACCCCTCAGTCTTTGGGTTGTGACAATATAAATAAAAAACAATAATACATCAAATAACAGAGAATATAACTTCACTTTAACCGTACTGAGAGGACTTAAGGGCCCAATGGGATTGTGGCGATGTAGAGGAGGAGAAGGAGGAGAGAGGTTATTGCATGGAATTTTGGTTCCTATAAGCACAGGCTACATTTTGTCTTTTTTTAAAAGCACTGGCTGCACATTGGCTCATACAGGCACAGCCTATATAGGCTGCACATTGGCTCTTACTGGCACAGACAGGCTGCACTTGGGCTCTTACAGGCAGAGACAGGATGCTGGGTGTCGCGAGTGCGTCAACTTTCAAGCAAGCATCAAATTCCGAAATGACCAGTCGCACACGTCGAGTACAGAGCAACCGTCGAGTTCCAAGCAATATTCCCTCTTGTGAGTTGAGCACTGATGCAAACCGGAGCCGACGGGAACCAAGGTACCTCTGTAATATATAAAATGGAACATAAAAGGATTTTTTAGATAGAATCATATTTTAACTGATTCTGCTGGTGTCAAGGAGAATTACATCTTAAGCAGCTTGTCAGCAGGTAGCTTGAGGGGGAGGGATATTTTATTGGGGCTTACTCTACCTTAGAGATCAAAGGTCACGTGTGCTATTTAAAGAGAAGTGCCCGACATAACTTAACAGTGGTCATATCTTAGTCTACCGTTCCTTGCTTCTTCTCGGGTACTTTATCATTTTGGGAATAAAGACAAAAGTGACAGTAACAAATATAAAACTACCGCCTAACTTCAGGCAGAAAGCCCCGATCCTCATTGGCCAATAGTGATTACTTGCCTACAATTGATTGGTCATGACATCATAGCGACGCTTTTACGTTATTTCTGGTCTGCTGCCATCTTTTATATGGGCATCAGTGCCCTTTTCCAATTTAATGTCACACTTTGTGAATTTTTCCAATGTCGGTACGTGCTGCTGCATAGACTGGTTATAACCCTGCAATCGGTTTTCTCTTATTACTCCGTGGGAGTCTTTACCTGCCATTCATTTGTATGGAGCACGGCAAATGCGGAAGAGACGTTACAGGAAGTAGGAAGTAGGAAGTTGTGCGCTCCAAGGAGATGGTAATAATGGCGGCAGTGTGTCAGTTTGAGCTCTCACTTTTGGTTATTTTACCTTTACTGTGGGGCACCTGGACTCCTGGGGTCACCGCCGACCTGACCAATGGGAACAGCGAGCACCTGAAGCGGGAACACTCCCTGATCAAGCCGTACCAGGGTGAGGAGCAGGGGACTGTCCACAAGCCATGGCTGGGTGTCAGCTAGTAGGATAGACTGTGATAAGAGAGGTGCAGGGGACTGTCCACAAGCCATGGCTGGGTGTCCGCTAGTAGGATAGACTGTGATAAGAGAGGTGCAGGGGACTGTCCACAAGCCATGGCTGGGTGTCAGCTAGTAGGATAGACTGTGATAAGGGAGGTGCAGGGGACTGGCCACAAGCCATGGCTGGGTGTCAGCTAGTAGGATAGACTGTGGTAAGAGAGGAGCAGGGACTGGCAACAAGTCATGGCCTGGGTGTCAGCTAGTAGGATAGACTGTGATAAGGGAGGTGCAGGGGACTGGCCACAAGCTATGGCTGGGTGTCAGCTAGTAGGATAGACTGTGGTAAGAGAGGAGCATGGGACTGGCAACAAGTCATGGCTGGGTGTCAGCTAGTAGGATAGACTGTGGTAAGAGGAGCAGGGACTGGCCACAAGCCATGGCTGGGTGTCAGCTAGTAGGATAGACTGTGGTAAGAGAGGAGCAGGGGACTGGCCACAAGCCATGGCTGGGTGTCAGCTAGTAGGATAGACTGTGTAAGAGAGGAGCAGGGACTGGCCACAAGCCATGGCTGGGTGTCAGCTAGTAGGATAGACTGTGATAAGGGAGGTGCAGGGGACTGGCCACAAGCCATGGCTGGGTGTCAGCTAGTAGGATAGACTGTGGTAAGAGAGGAGCAGGGGACTGGCAACAAGTCATGGCTGGGTGTCAGCTAGTAGGATAGACTGTGGTAAGAGAGGAGCAGGGGACTGGCCACAAGCCATGGCTGGGTGTCAGCTAGTAGGATAGACTGTGGTAAGAGAGGAGCAGGGGACTGGCCACAAGCCATGGCTGGGTGTCAGCTAGTAGGATAGACTGTGATAAGAGAGGAGCAGGGGACTGGCAACAAGTCATGGCTGGGTGTCAGCTAGTAGGATAGACTGTGGTAAGAGAGGAGCAGGGGACTGGCCACAAGCCATGGCTGGGTGTCAGCTAGTTGGATAGACTGTGATAAGGAGGTGCAGGGGACTGGCCACAAGCCATGGCTGGGTGTCAGCTAGTAGGATAGACTGTGATAAGAGAGAAGCAGGGGACTGGCAACAAGTCATGGCTGGGTGTCAGCTAGTAGGATAGACTGTGGTAAGAGAGGAGCAGGGGACTGGCCACAAGCCATGGCTGGGTGTCAGCTAGTTGGATAGACTGTGATAAGGGAGGTGCAGGGGACTGGCCACAAGCCATGGCTGGGTGTCAGCTAGTTGGATAGACTGTGATAAGGGAGGTGCAGGGGACTGGCCACAAGCCATGGCTGGGTGTCAGCTAGTAGGATAGACTGTGGTAAGAGAGAAGCAGGGGACTGGCAACAAGTCATGGCTGGGTGTCAGCTAGTAGGATAGACTGTGGTAAGAGAGGAGCAGGGGACTGGCAACAAGTCATGGCTGGGTGTCAGCTAGTAGGATAGACTGTGGTAAGAGAGGAGCAGGGGACTGGCAACAAGTCATGGCTGGGTGTCAGCTAGTAGGATAGACTGTGGTAAGAGAGGAGCAGGGGACTGGCCACAAGCCATGGCTCGGTGTCAGCTAGTTAGGATAGACTGTGGTAAGTGGGCCTGTTAGTGCTGTGCATGTCTTATGTATGTCCAGCATCTACTGTAATAACAACCGTGTGCATAAACCTGATAAGAAATATATTTATCCGGGATATCTCGTTGTGTCCAACTCTCTGTAACGCTATGGAGGTAAGCACACCAGGCACATCTATCTGTGTTTCTGATTGTGCTAATTCGTAATCTTTTCTTGGCAAATATACTGGAGTGGGTTGCCAGTTCCTTCTCCAGTGACCTCTATGCTATGACCCACTGCCTTGGGTGACCCTACATGGTATAGCTCACAGCTTCATTGATGTATACAAGCCCCTTCACTGTGAGAAGGTAGTGATCCAGAAGGGGAGAAACAAATATATGGTGGCAAATAAGGACCAAAAATGTCCATTTAGTCCTAATTTAGCCTAATGACTGTTGGATCATACCGCTTGAGAAGGGAAGGTATTCATTCTATCTACTTCCCTTTGTGCAAAGAAGTACTATTCTACATTTCAGTTTCAAATAATGGCCTATTTCTCTTAAAGATAACTTCCCCCCCCCCCCCCCCCCCCCCCCCCCCTCCATTGTATTGAACTCTTTGATATATTTGAAGGTGTTTATCTTATCGCCCTTCTAGACTCGGTCATAGTTATTCCTTATACGTTTTGGGACCTTTCATTTATGTCCCTGCCAGTGCAGTGGCCTGCAGAGGCCAGCAGGTGGTGTGCCAAGACTTTGTTCAATTTGTTGTTCGATTTAGGTTAGTGGCAGATGATACACTTAACATAGTTAAGTAGTAGTGTGCTGTGCTTATCATCTGCCACTACCTTAACCCTAACTTCAGCCCTCACGCTAAGAACAAATTGAGCAAAGTCTTGTCAAGCCACCTACTAGCCGCTGCACGCCACTGCCACATAATGGGGAAGATCCAACCTATGTGTTTTAGGCCATGCACCATTTTTGTTGCCATTCTTTGAATTGTTATTAATTATCAATTTGAAGTCTCCAAGATTAGACAGAGGTGAGCAAACTCAACATGAACTACTAATCTTCCCTCCCTCTCCCATAGCGTCAATTCCTCACATCTCTCTCACTGTCAACAACGACATCATCACCCCCAACTCCCAAGGCTGTTGTCTTGGAGTTCTACTGAACCTCGCTCTGTCCTTCATTCCTCACATACAATCACTAAATCTTGTCTTCTCCATCTAAAAAACATCTCCAAAATTCGTCATTATCTTACACAAGACACAACTAAAATCCTTATACACTCTCTCATCATCTCTCGCCTAGACTACTGCAACTCGCTTCTTGTTGGCCTACACACCACCCGACTATGTCCACTTCAATCCATTATTAACGCCTCTGCTAGACTCATCTTCTATACACAACATTCAGTGTCGGCATCACACCTTTGTCAATCACTCCACTGGCTTCCCTTAGCCTCAAGAAACCCCTCAAGAAGAAAAAAAAAGTGAAATCATGACCCTAACTTACAAAGCCCTCAACAATAACACTCCTTACATCTCTGCTCTCATCTCCAAATTCTCCCCCCCTGCCCTCTTTGTTCTGCTAATGACCTTCTTTCTACAACTCTTGTCACCTCCTCTCACTCCTGCCTCCAGGACTTTTCTCGTGCTGCCCCTAGTCTCTGGAACTCCTTGCCTTGCTTCACCAGATTATTTTCTTGCCTCAGAACATTTAAAACCTGACTTAAAATGCATCTCTTTAAAGAAGAGTATCACCTTCCACCCTAACAAACTTAACACCTCTCTCTCCCTCTCTTACCACTCACTATCCCTTAGATTGTAAGTCTGAGAGTTTCTATCCTAAGTACTTTGGGAATTCACCATGTACATTGGATTCCTAGCTCAAAGACAGGGCCCTCCTTAATTTGCTATATGTTCATTTGTATTTATCTTTGTCTGAACTTAACTTATGTACAGAGCTACGGCATATGTTGGCGCGTTAGGCCTTACCTATTATTATAGTTAATTTATAACAAGGGATCTGTGAAGTAGCATTAGGATCTCTCTCTTCCTGGTGCTTATTCTTCATCCAAGCTTTCTATTTGTGTTCCTACTGCTGTTACATTGTTTGTCCACTTTTAAATCATGCAATATAATAATTCCCAAGTCTCTCATTTTCTGTTGCTATCATCCAATTTAGTTTGTATTTAGGGTTTACAAACCACCACATTCATGCACATTGACTGACAGACGCACGCCCCTAGATGCAGTTATAGTTTGTTACCTCTCCTCTTTAGGTTTCAGCTACTCCCATAACGAACAACAGTAAAGTAAAATTAGTGACATTCTCCCACCAAATGAAAACCGTTTGTAAAAGATGGCAAGTTCTTCAATGGCAAGAATTATTGTTTGTTTGTTTTTCCCCAAAAAAATCATCATTTTTGTACTTATCAGAATAAACTGAAAGGTATAAAAGCTAGAACCATTACAGTGACCATTTTAAATGAAAATATAAAAATATTTTTTATATTATAAAGTTGTTTATACTCTTTATACTATATAGTTTGTACTATAGTAACTCAGGATAATACATACTGCTGTATAAAACAGAATACAGTATGTGCTGCTGTATAATGCATCACAAGATCCTCACACCGTGACATGGATCACTGCCTCTAAATGTCATGGAAGGCATTGTTTTTCTTTGTTGTATCTGTTTGTCTTTTAAATTGAAGGTCCTAGTGCAGAGTAAACAGTTACATTATTGCCATGGGGGACTTGTCCGCCAGTGGTAGTTACAGACAGCTAGCTGTATGTTTTGTTAGTTTCCATGATGTTTAAGCTGAATTTACTTTTGTATTCAGCCTAAAACAACTACAGAATGAGTGATAACATGTTTATCATTCCATGCATCCTGGCTCATTGTATAACATAATGATAAACTGAGCTCTATAATCCAGATTAATCTGTGTATAATGATATATTCTGTTGTATAAAACAAGATCAGACCCTTATATGCGAATACATTTTATAAAGGCTTTCATTTAATATGATATATTTTGCTTTTTATGACAGGGTGAGAATAAACCGTGTATTAATATGGAAAAACAGCCTTTAACTCGACCATTTTTTCATTATCAAGCTGCACATATAGGACTAATCTTAGCAAGTCACATTTAAACATGATTTAAAGGTACATTGAAGGTTTCTGGTTTTCATTAGGAATATAAAATACCCATGTTTCTATTTACACCGTTACATAGTAATTAAGGTTGAAAAAAGACTTTCAGTCCTTTAAGTTCAACCTTTTTAAGATCTCCTCTGATCTGCAATATTTCCTTTTATTTATTTTATTAAGTGCTTAATAGCTCTGCCTAAAATCATACAATTTGTACCTATTTGGGTCTGCTCTCTGTAGCTCATGAATACACAGACTGTAATTAACTGATCAGTGACCTCTCTCATGTAGCATGTTGTAGAATGTTGCCACTATGATACAGTGCAACCCTTGTACAAAATAGTACACTTTCTTCATGAGCTGCATTGGGTAGAAATCAATAGAAATTATTTGTAAGATTTTAGGCAGAAAAGTAAACATTTATAAGTAATTATTAATCAAATAAAGAACATAAAAGTAAATCGCTACATGAGTATATATTATATTGCTAGTGAAATCCAGACACTTTCCATGCTCATTTTAATGGGAATCCATATCCTGCTGCAGCCTAATTGAATTACTTAAATAGAAGAAAAAGGTATGATCTGTATCTTATTATACCCTTGGTGCTTGACACCACTATCTAAACAATATACATAACTTTAATGGGATATTTTAATCCGGAAATAGCGCCGCTTAAAAGTTATAAAAATTGGTGCACAATATAGAATAAATACTATATGATATAAGAATGAGGATAGATCAGTATCATCACCAATATAGAGATCTGGTCATGAGAGGTACCCTAAATAAAGGGTTAACGTATTCAAAAATAATAGAAGAATGAAGTATTGAATCCTCATATATCAGAATAAACCGATATACCTGAAAAAGTCAGGATATACTGATAATCATCGGATTATGTATGTACTCTATATTGGTGATGATACTGATCTATCCTCATTCTTATATCATATAGTATTTATTTATTCTATATTGTGCACCAATTTTTATAACTTTTAACCAGATTAAAATATCTAATTTAATTACTTGCATAACCTGCCAAGACCTGATCATTCTTTATTCATCTTTCCAGTTTTCTCTCTCTGTCCCACTCACACACACAATTTGCACGTATCTTTTTCGATCTGATTCTTCTTACAGGAGCCGTATTTTAATCTTTAGTCAGACCTTTCCTGCTCTGGTAAACTGAAATGAAAATCTAAGAGCACTCTCCTTCATCCACTGTTTAATATTTATTTACTAGCGACTTGCCCGTCAAAATTGTAAGGCTGGCAATGCGGTTTGCCACAAAAAGAAAGTATTTTGGTCGTCTGAGTACCTTCGAAGCTCATTGCGAGCCTCTCCCCTGGTGTACTTTTGCTCCTCTGTGCACCCTCAGTGCTTATTGCGGTCATTTTTTTTTTCCTCTATATATGTATTTTTTAATGATTAATTAATAAAATCATAAATGAATATACTTTACCTATTTGTAATTAATATATGCAGCAAGCAATATCCTGAAGAGCTAACAGTCTTTTTTGACGTTCCTGCAGCATACAATGTACATTTGCACTGTTGCTGAGGTGTAAGTGTCAGCAATGTGTGCAGTGTAAATGGGCTGCGTGCCTGCATTTTGTAATGTTGTTAGTTGCAAGTTAGTGTTGTAAAATGGCTGTAATTGTCTGTGTTAGGCAGGTTGTGTAGAAGTGTTATGTGTGGCGGGTTTTTGCGTGTCTATTGGTCGTGTAGCCTCTTTTTTTTTTTTTTTTTTTTTTTTTGCTCACCATTTTTTTTTTTGCCACTTAAGTGATTTTCGTGTGTGGAAACTTGCCAAATTGCGGGTCATTTGTCATGCAGCCTGACTCCCAGATGTCGTGGCTGTCCCTCCGTGCTGTGAGTAATGTTTTTTTTTTTGTTAATTTTGGTGGTGTTTTGTATGTGCGCGGTTTGGCATTTAACTTCGTATTTTTTGGACCTCGTATTTTTTTTTCTAAGTGCCCGGGCTCTATTTTTTTTTTTTTATTTGTATGTCTTGCTTTCCTTGTTGCAAGTGTTACGGGCTGTAATTTATTTTTATTTTTTTTCCAAACTACCACGGGTCTCTCATTCTGAATTGTGTAATTGAGCTTTGTGTTGATGTGTAGTTCCACTCCCTGCTTAAGTCGTACGGGGTCGTAGAGATGAGCGCCTTTGGCGCTCCGTGCCAGCAACTGCGACCCTCGCTTTGACCGCAAGCGTTGGCAACAACCGTATTGCTCACAACTATATATGTGATGGAGACCTGCAAGTAATTTGCACCTGACCAGTCAGCAGCACATGAGTGATTCTTGGTTTGTGTAAAATACAACCCGGTGCTTTGCCTAAAAGCTGTTTAATACAGCAGGCATATGCTTTAAGGGAGCAATGTATAAAGTTGCTATTTTTGGATTGAAAGGGTGAGGTACATTGTATTCTCATTTGCAAATGGGCTTATTAATGTATTATTTGTTTTCTGTACTTTGTACGGTGGAGAGCTTTTCTCACTCTTGTACTCACCATACACTAAATGATTGTTGTGGAATATATATATATATATATATATATATATATATATATATATATATATATATATATATATATATATATATATATATATATATATATATATATATATATATATATATATATATATAAAAATTAGTACAGTAACTAAAAAGTACATCCTTGTTCACATTTGAATGTCTAAAGCAAGTTAAAAAAACCTGCTTCCAGCTCAGAGTTCCGAGAAAAACAGTTATTACACTGCACTCTGGGAAGCTGAGCTGGGACGTGCAAATGTGCCCACAAATGCCGCACTCTTCTATCCGTAGCCATTATCAAGCATGGCTTCCTTTTAAGCTTATGCATGCTGTATTACACATCTTTAATGCAAAGCCAAGGTTGGATTAATAATCTGAGTATTGCAGTGAATACCTTTTTTTTTTTTTTTTATTGGACAAAGATATTCATAATAAAGCAACGTGCTTTTGAGAGGTACTGCCTCTCTTTATCAAGTCAAAAAGCGATACTGATACAAGTATGAACTAAAAGCAGTAAATAGAAAGAGATCGGGGGAAAAAATGGAAAAACAAGAAGACCATTATTGTACTCCAGTTGGACACCATTTCACCCTGGAGAATCACTCCATCCAGAACCTCAAAATAAAAGTACTCACAGGGAATTTCAGAACCAACCAACAGCAAACAGGAAAACTTTTGAATTAAAAATGATTCCATTTTTTTAATACAAAGGATTTGGGCATTAATAATGACTTGGGCTTTCTGGCCCACTATCTTAATGTCTTATAGCTAACACATTCCACTTACATCCCCCTCTTCTATTACTGTTTTTGTAAGCTACATGCTATGCTGAAATGTATTGCTCTTTATTTTACTCTGCTTTGTTCTTATCTACAACCTGATCTATAGACTTACTTACTTACTGACCTGTCAGGACATTATTCACAATTCTGGTCTATTTCTCACTTAACTCTGCCCAATAAATTTTGTTCTTGAGATATATATATCTATCAATCTATATTGTACTCCAGTGGGACACCATTTCACCCAGGAGAATCACTCCATCCAGAACCTCAAAATAAAAGTACTCCGAGGGAATTTCAGAACTATCCAACAGCGGAAAACTTTTGAATTAAAAATGATTACATTTTTTAATATCAAGGATTTCGATATTAACATCGATTTAGGCTTTCTGGCCCACTATCTTAATGTCTTATAGCTAACACGTTCCACTTACCTCCCCCCCCCCCCCCCCCCTTCTATTGCTGTTTTTTTAAGCTACATGCTATGCTGAAATGTATTGCTCTTTATTTTACTCTGCTGTGTTCTTATCTACAACCTGATCTATAGACTTACTGACCTATCAGGACATTATTTACAATGCTGGTCTGTTTCTCACTTAACTCTGGCCAATTAATATAGTCTTTCTTGTTTTTCCGATTTTTTTTTTTTTTTTTTTTTTTTTTTTTCCCCATCTCTTTCTGTTTGCTGTTTTTAGTTCATACTTGTATCAGTATCGCTTTTTGACTTGATAAAGAGAGGCATTATCTCTCGAAAGCTCGTCGCTTTATTATGAATACGTTTGTGCAATAAAAAAGGTATCACTATTCACTGCAATACTCTGATTATTCAACTGGATTACTGGACATTCACGGCTACCTCACTCACTATATCCTGCTTTTACTCAAAAATGTAAAGTAATATTTGATTTTTATTTATTCTAATAATTCCACTTGTCTTGTGATTACCTTCCAGGTGTGGGTTCTAGTTCAATGCCTCTATGGGATTTCAGTGGCAGCACAATGTTAACAAGTCAGTATGTGCGCCTTACTCCAGATGAGCGAAGTCGAGAGGGATCAATCTGGAACAGAATGGTAAGATATAACCTATAACACAAGATAAACTTGTCCCTGGGTTCTTAAAATAGTAAGTCTGTCACCTAAATATAAATCCTTGTACAGGTCCATAATTTGGCAATATTGCCACTAAATAGTTTACAACTTTATACTACATCTGTATAATAATTCTCCTTCTCTTATACCAAAGCAATTTGTGGCTTTTTATATATATTTCTTTTTACCACACAAACTCTGTCAGCATTTGATAAGTAACTTACCACTGTGTATTGCTTTGTTTTTATCTAGCCTTGCTTCTTGAAGGATTGGGAATTGCATGTTCAATTTCAAGTCCATGGAGCTGGGAAGAAGAACTTGCATGGAGATGGATTTGCTCTATGGTATGCAAAGGATCGGTTGATGCCTGGTGAGTAACAATCTATCCATCTGTCTTGTTTTTAGACCAGAGTGTGACAAAACTAGTCACAGATAGCCATGTCTCTGAGTATGTCTATACTTGTCATAATGATTTTCGTTTTGTATCCTAATATGCATTGCTTCCGAGCTCATAAAAAATCACTGGCTCCTTTTGTTTTATATTATTGTCAAAAACTCTTCTAGACTGCTCAACAAGTTTTTAAGTATTAACAAACTAGCATCTGTCTTTATATTTCTAAGGTCCTGTTTTTGGAAATCACGATAATTTTCATGGTCTGGCTGTGTTTCTGGATACCTATCCCAATGATGAAACAACAGAGGTGGGCTCTGCAAGTGCTGTTATATTTCTTATACAATTTTTTTTTTGTGATGATAGTGTCTGATATATATCAAGATATTTGTAACATTTTGCGTAAATTCTTTTACCAGAAATAAATCCTATTTTGCTTGTAGTAAGGAAGAAGGTTAGGTTGATTTGGGTCAGTGGTGTAGATTTTTTAAATTTAGAAAAGCATTTACTTTATGCATTTTATCTTTTTTCTTGAAAGCGTGTCTTCCCCTACATTTCCATAATGGTGAACAATGGCTCCCTGAAGTATGACCACAGCAAAGATGGACGCACTGTAGAATTGGCTGGTTGTACAGCTGATATCCGAAATAAGAACCATGACATGTTTCTAGCTATCCGCTATTCTCAAGGGCGTCTTACGGTGAGGGACTGCTTCTGCTACAGAAGACCAAGAGGGCAAATCTGTTTTCCTCATACTAACTGATCTGATTTACTTGAAGGTAATGACTGATATTGAAGATAAAAATGAATGGAAGAATTGTGTCGATATCTCTGGTGTCCGGTTGCCAACTGGCTACTTTTTTGGAGCATCTGCTGCAACAGGAGACTTATCTGGTTAGTTTGTACATTCACTGCAAATAACCTTCCAAAAATATTAAATATTTTTTATAAATGGTCGTAAAATATTTATTTGCTTTCCATAGATAATCATGATATTATCTCCATGAAGTTGTACCAGCTGATGGTTGAGCATTCACCAGATGATGAGAACATTGATTGGACTAAAATAGAGCCAAGTGTGAGCCTACTGAAATCTCCTAAAGGTTAGTATAGCAACTGCATTTTCAGTGTTGTAAGACTCTCCTTTTTTTTTGGGGGGGGGGGGGGGGGGGGGGGGGAATGTTTACACCATAAACTGAACCTTTCACTAGTTATGACTGTATCGATAACTTTGGGAGTACATTGATTCCTGTGCTCACAGTGAATATATTTTGATGCACCAGAAATTGGCATATGATGCTGACTTTAGGGTGTGCATTTCTATGGGTATAGTTGCAGGCTTTGATTCTTAAGGGACCGCTGTAGTTCTAGATAAACTTCTCATGTTGTTCAAATACAAGTATTTGGCAATCTAACCATGAGCCTATACATATGTTGGAGACCATTTTAACCGACTCTGCTTAAATCTATACAACCTTCTGTGTTGGGGCATGCTGTGCATTTTTTCTGTTTATCATTAGAGATAAATGGTTTAGTTGGTCAGTGATTTCACCTTTTTAGTATTTCCACTTCCCCTGCAAGTATAAACTACACATTTTTGTTTTCTTTGCTCTGTACCCATCCCAATACACATTATAAATGCATTCTATCATGTTAGCCTCTAGACAGTAGAAGAGAAAGAAAGGGATATTTTGTTTTTCTATTTAAGAAACATTTATTTTCTTGGCTGCTCATGTTTCTTTGTTATACTTCACCAACATGATATTTACCTGAAACCACAATAATCATGTAACCTTCATGAATTACTTATAAGTAGTAGCTTATGTTTAGAAGAAAATGCTAATACAATTTGTGTGGTGTATATTTGTAGCATTTGTGTCTTCAGTTTGAGGGGCAAAAACCTTTTTATGTAAATAAGAAATACATTGCTATTGGAAAATGTAAAGCTGTTTTACTGTAAAGTGGTTTATTTAAGTTAAACCGTTTTCTCTTATCTTCCTTAGATAATGTTGATGACCCAACTGGAAATTTCCGCGGTGGCCCTCTGACAGGTTGGAAGGTTTTCCTGTTGCTCCTTGCTGCTCTGCTCGGCATTATTGTCTGTGCCGTGGTAGGGGCAGTTGTCTTCCAAAAACGACAAGAAAGAAACAAGCGCTTCTACTAGTTGGAATTGTGGTAGACATCACCAATGCCCAAATGTGAACTTTCTTTTACTTTTTTTTTTTTTTTAAACATGATTTGTACAAAAATTATGAAGTGGGTTAAGAAGTAAATAATTTAAGAGGTATTTTCATACTGGTTAAAGAATAAATTTCATAATGTGGGTAGCAGAGGCACATTTTATTTTAGGACAGTAACAGGTATTTGGCTTGGTTATCTCTTCATTTTTTTTCTTTTACATAAATACCTGACTTTTTAGTGGAGTTTGCTTTGAAGAAGGTTGGTTCATAAGCTCTGCATATATTTGTCCTGGGATACTTCACCCATGAAGCTTAATCTAGGCGTTTAATGCAAAGCATTCCTTATAAAAGCGGTCATTTGGTGCAGTGTCTAGCAGCAAATCCTGTGGATTGTACTAGCTGCTCTGCACAGAACTCTGACAATTTGAGTTTAAGAAACCACGTCTCCATATCTACCGCAGTGGATTCAGCTTGACTCCTCTTTCCATTGCGGGTTTCTCAATTTCATCCTAGTGTTTTACAGTGACATGATTATGGAAAGAAGGAGGATATGTAGCCGTTGTCTGCACTGCATATCAGGTAAAATCCCTGTGAGTGACTTCATGGCACTGAATGAACTATTGACTCTTGGCAAAAATATGGAGGTGCATTCAGTAACTGTGTGGAATATTTAGCAGTGACTGAGGTGGTTGCTCATTAAAAAAATTAAAATACGGTAAATAGTGGTGTGTGTTTTTTTTTTTTTTTTTTTCTTCTCTGGAACCATGCATTGTTTATATGTTTAAAACTTTTTTTTTTTATCTTGACATGTTGCTGCTTTTTTTTTTTTAACATACTTTTTTGTTTTATGTGTATTTGTAAGACAATAAAACAATGTTGGTTACAATTTTTGATTTACAAACTTCCAGAATTATCATGAGAAAAACAGAAGAAAGAAAAATCATACAATGTATGCTTCAAAAAATGCTTCTTAATTCCTAAGCAGAAATCAATTCCATATGAAACTGTATGATATTAACAAGCAAAGAAAACTATACTCTGCATTTACCTGATTAACTCATGACTAAAAAGAATTGCTCTTTCAATTATTTAACCCAATCATTTAAAATGATCTGTAAAAGGATAGAAAGCTTGGACTATCCTTCCCATATGAAGATTTTTCTTGTTGTTCCTCCACAGAAAAATTACAATCACAAACTACCTCTTATTTATGAGTTTGAAAAAAATGTTATTTTACATATATTTGTAGATACCCCACAATTCATGTACACTTATCTAAAAAATTACAAGTTCAAATACAGCATTGCTAGGATATTTCAACAGTTGCTGTTCTTCATCAAACAAATATAGTTACATTTTATTCGGACCAATACGGTATATATATACACCCACAGATTATTTTGGTAAACGCAACAAATGAGAGGGCAAGTTTTTTTGTTTTTTATCAGGGTAATGTATACTTATTTAATAACTATCATTTCACAGTGAAAGCATGAGCAACAATTCTGGAAATCCACCTTAATGGATACATGGTATATTACAAGCAACTGGTTTGAAGTTGCTCCAGTTCCACAGTGGGCAAAGATGACAGTGGCTCAGTTATTCCTGCTTTTCAGTGTGTGTTTACGCTCTTAATTTTCCATTTTTAAGAAAAACTGAAAAGAAATGCTTCGTAGAGAAAAACCCTGAGCAGTCCAAAGTAAAAGGTGAGTTTGAGTACGGAGAAGGTAGTAGATTTATTTATTAACATGTAGCATTATGTGGGAGATGAAGAACATAGGAGTACTACTGAACATGAGCATTTATAACCGTAATCGCAAATCTTTGTTGGAAATGCTTAAAATGTATTCAGAAGATTTAGCTTACCATAAATAAAAAGGTGACTTCTCCCCATGTATATCAGCTCTTCTGAGAATTTGATAATGTAAAACCTGTCATCTCTAATTTCCAATTATGAGTACATCACTACTAAGATTTATGTTTAATGGCATATGATTTTACCAGATTACAAATAAAAATAAATTAAAGGCATATTTAAGTATCTTGGATTATGAATGTATCTGATAGAGAAGAATCAGCAATGTATAAAAATATTCTTTTTACATGAAAAAAAATATCAAAATGAAAATCAACTCAAGGGTTAGTTTGTTAATGTTTAGAGTTAACACCCCTTGAAATCCCTGCTATAATTAGCATAAAATGTATAATTTGTTTTGACCAATCACATATAGCTAATAAATTGTATCTATCTAATATAACCTATCTATCTAATATAACCTGCCCATCTAATATAACCTGCCCATCTTGGATGACCCTACGTTGTATAGCTCACAGCTTCATTTAGGTACACAAGCCCCTTCACCATGACAAGGTAAAGATCCAGAAGGGGATGTGTTATAGTAGAAAAATGTAAAAACAATCTTTATAGATTATCATTATAGAGTCACTTAAATTGTGTTTTCATCACCACAACAGAAAAGGAAATTAAGTTCTGATTTATTATTTCTGAGAGTTTAAAAGCATGCAAATGATGCAACAAAGTTGCAAGAAAAAATAATGTATACTTGGCTGTATGGAGGAATTGGCAACGTTAAGAGCACTACAGTACCTAGCTACTACTTCAGTTCAGCGCCTAACTCCACTGGGTAGGTCATGGGTTACATTATACCATAAAGGATTTTATTACAGAATTGAGTAAACGTAATTTATCAAAGCAATCAGTCTGTTTTTGAAAGAATAGACCTAAAGAGTGATGGATCGGGGGTCATACCCATACTATGACCCTGTTACGACCCACTTCTCGCGCAGTAGGATGAAGTGTTCTTTGAAAATCCCTGTCTAGCAGTAATGAATCCTAGGACAGCATGCACCACCACAGGCACACAGGAAGCACGTTTAGCCATGACTAGGAGCAGCATTAAAGGCAGTATCAGTAGCAATAATTCCAGCGATCAGAATTAATATTTTCCCTCAAAATAAACATATACTTTTGTATTATGGTTGTCTAAATTGACAACCTGGGAGTTAGTCCTTTTAATCAGGATAGCACTGGGTACAAGCAGTAATCCACACCGTTCGTTAGTGCATCAGCCTTTCTTTAATTCTCTCTCAGAGATATATAACAATTCCAAAAGAATAGAAAGAACCTCTCCCAGTAAATTTTGTCCACTCAAGGTCTCTCCCTCTCTCTCTATCCCCCTCTGTCACTCTGTCACTCTCTCTCACCCCGGAGAGGGAAATAACTATCCAATGTATGGTGTTTTTATATTTATATTTCATTATATGTCTATTGGTCTGCTCTGCTTAGGGCAGGGGGATTTGAGTTTTAGTAATTTTTGTTAAGACACTTGAGAGTTTATGCAGCCAGGGGGTCACGAAACAGTCACAATGCTACCAAGCTAGGCAACATGGCATCATAACAGCCCACTGCTGGGAGTTCACTTGACAAAGCCTTGTATTGACTTCACCTGGATGTATTTATATAAGTTAATCGTATCCCCACACACTCATAAAAATACATTTAATTTGGTTAATCTTTCTTCATAGCTTAGCCCTTCTCTATATTTTTTCCAGTCCTAAAAATTATACTCCATATTCCAAATGAGGGCGTACTAGAGATTTGTATAGTGGCAGAATTATATTTACCTCCCTTACTTCTATACCCTTCTTAAAACCTGCAAATATTTTATTTGCCTTTGAAGCTGCTGCTTGGCATTGAGAAATTCTTCTCAAAATCTGATACCCCTAGATTTACTCCATTTAGATTATAAATTGCATGGCTATTTTTCCTCTCCAAATGCATAACTTTACATTTATTCATTTTAAATCTTATCTACCATTTAGTTGCCTATTTCTCTAATTTTTGCAAATCTCTTTAAAGAGAAAGTACATAATTTTCTGATTTAATTACCTTGCACAACTTAGTGTCATCAGCAAAAATGCAGACAATAATTTCCAGTCCTACTTCTAAGTCAATAATAAATTAGTTAAAAAGGAAGGGACCTAATATTGAACTCTAAGGAACCCCACATTGGTCCAATCTGAGTATGTTCTATTTACATCAACGCTTTACTTGCTGTCTTTTTACCAGTTCTCAATCCATGAGCAGATATTTACTGCAATTCCTGTATCCCTTAGTTTGCACAATAGCCTTCCATGTGACACAGTGTCAAATGCCTTTGCAAAATCTAAAAAGACTACATCCACTGAGTTGCCTTGATCCAAGTTTGTACTAACCTCCTCATAGAAACTAATTAGATTTGTTTGACATGACCTACTTAGGGATCTTGAAGATAGTACTGTAATGAAGGGTGATACATATGTGAAGTTGTTTTGGAGACTAAATAGAAATCCTAATTACTACTCTGAGAGAGACAGAATCATCCCCAAGTTTCCATGTATCCAAATACTGATGTCATTCAATAGGAGTGCAAACACAATCTTAATAAAGTTCCATCATAAATTATGCTAAATGACCCATTTCTACACAATCTGGAAAGGGGCCTGTTAGATTAAAGTGGGGAGGATACACACAGTAGTAGAGGATAGTGCTTAGCCCAGAGTAATCCAGTCATACATTTCAAGATTAAAGATTATCTTCCATCAAGACATTTTACAAAGTCCCTGAATGTAATATCTATGATAAACAGAAAAGTGCAGTTGAACATGGCAAAGTCAAAAAGTACACCCTGTTATCCTAGGCCTCTAACGTACCTCTTAATCCCAAAGCATATGATTTCAACTGCTCCATTTATGCTTAGTGTTGTTATACAACCTACAAACTGTGTGGCAAATACAGTCTACAAATGGTGGGCAAATCATATACATTCAATGTTATAATAGTCTGCTCTGTCAAACAACAGCTATTGTTCAAGAAATAGAAATGTGAGTAAAAGAGATTACAGATTACAAAAAAACACAAATATGTTATAATACTGCATAGGAATGGTCAGGGTTATCCAACCCTGGACTAAACTATATTAGACACAGTAAAATAAATATATACACAGTAAAATATATAAAATCTAACCAGCATTCACAAATAATTTCAACGGTCAAATATATCTTGTGAAAACAGACAATCTTGCATAACTGCAATTTAGACTTATTATATCATCACAATATAACCAATCAAAACCCACTGTACCTACACACAGAAAAATAAAGGTTTACACAGTGATCATTGTTAAACACATATAAAATTAACCCTATGCCTAAAGTATTTGGATCCCACCTAGATGGTTCCTGTTACCCAAGATCCCTTCACTGCCCATTTGGAAAGCAGTTGGGGGTAGCTTAAAAATGTAACTTCCCCTTTGCAAATGCAATTGCACTAGTAAGGGGTTAATAAAAAATAAATAAAAAAACATTGAGGTCCCAAGATCTGCATTTAAACAGGAGAGACCCCCGTTCTCCCAAACCCATGACCCTGTAGCGTAGGCAGGCAATACAAATCTAAAATTACCGTAACTCAAGTTCACCTACCTATCTAGACTAACCCTAGCCCCTTATAGCTAATTAGGGCTAGGGTGGTTATACCCCTTAAACTAACCATAACTATCCGTTCATGATTTAGGACTCACCTGAACCCCACAAGCAACCCTGTTATCTTGCACTCTAACATACTGGGTTGCTAATATCAAAAGCTATTAAAATGGACACAAGTCTTGTTATAAGGTCTATGACATGTTGTTTTCATGTGTAATGCAATGTGGGCCACGATAATTACTGTTGGGGTTACTGTGTGATGTTATATGCACTGCAATCATGTTGTTTTACCTGTAAATAACAGAGGTACACTTTCTGCAAGAACCTGTCTCTGACCTCATAAGGTTTGAAGTTAGTGTATTGTCCCTCTACTGTTTTTAAAATAGATCAGATCTAGAGACCAGGGAGGGGAAAGTGTCAGTAAAAAAAATCACACCTCTCATACAGGAAGGGAATTTATGAAGGAGAGATAGGTTAATACATTAACCAGCAAGACATCTAGCCTCCTTGCAAACCTCATGTGTGATCAAAGTATAGTGATAAAGTGATACGCTTCACCTAACAGCGAAAACCCATAATCAGTCTGGGATCTGAAGACAGGGGAAACCTGACAGCAGAGCAAAACCAGAGGGGGTTGGCTAAAGAAAGTGGAGAGGGGGAGATGTGGGTTTAGTGTTTTTGTTTTTTAAATGTGTTTGGAAAAATAATAAATAGGCAGTCTGTCTCTACACTTATTAAATCGGTGTTGCTCACCTGATTTTCCTGCTTCTTCTAACTAATGTTCTGATCTGAATTGCTGAATGCTAAGATGAATATAAAGTCACAACCTGGAGATTGCTCCTGTAAGCTAAAGCAGGAGAATTAGGGGTCCGTGGACCCTTCATCTCTGGGTCATGACGTATACCCAGATGGGTGGATATAAGTAAGACCAATGTCTGTTAAAAGTCTTAAAAAAAATAATTGGTGTCACTTTTATAAGCACTTATAAGGGCTCTAATTGGTTACAAAGTGCTGTCAATCGGCGAATCTGTATTTGGGGCATTGAATTCCCTTCTCTAGCTAACATTGGCTAATCAGAGAAGGAATGGTATAATATAATACTATCGCTGATTTAATATATTAAATTATTTAATAAAGACAGACAGGCAATTACATTGTTAAATAGAGGAATAAAAGAACAAGTGGTCATGAATTTGAAAGCAGAAGATTTAGGGATTAATGTGTGTACATGTTATATTAGTAATTCAAGTTGACCAGGCATGAGAATATGGCTATCCTGGGAATTTAGGTAGGCAGAAAAAGACTTACTGGATCTTTTTCTGATCTAGTGTAAATAAAATATGTGTATGTTACTTGTTTAAAGCACATGTTCTACATAGTTTAGTGGACTTTAGATAACTTTATATAGCACAGGGCCTTAGAGTAGTTGTTAACAGACATGGGCTATTCTTCTGCTGCTTCTAGGTCTTGACAATTATTTGCTCTTTATAATTTTTCAAGGTGCCCGTCATGAAGATTCTGGCAAAAAATAGAGATCCAAAGTGCTACGGTTTTGCAGTAGACCTGGCATCCGGGTCCAAGACATCAAGTGTAGTCTAGCATACAACTGAAGGTCAGAGCAGGATGCATAGGTTGAAAAGCAAGACCAGCAGAAGGTTAGGGCAGAGAACAGTCTAGAACAATCACTATAAATGTGCATGCAAACAAGCAGAATCTAGGACAAAGCAAAGGACAGTATAAAATGTACTACATAGCTTTAGATCACTCCCAAGTATAAAATAACTTGCAAGGTCCTACAATCTCTACATAATAGTCTTAAAGGGAATTATCTGAATAATTACCTCATATACCAAAACTTTGAGTGCTATTAATTTAGGAAAGTATTAGTTAAGCATGCATTGCCAAGTTGCTCAAGTTCACTAAACCGTGAGTCTCTCTGCCTGTATTGGGGACAGGTGGGAAGAATATGAGCTACCCAGAATTATTCTCCCACTAGACAACTTTTCATCTAGTCGCAACCCTCTGAATTTCCACATTATATTTTGCATTTTTTTGTTATTGCAAGTGGATTGTTTTACATAAGTAATTTTATGCAACCTAAAAAAAATATTCCTGCCAAAAATTCATATTCTTATAAATATATAGTAGATATGTTGACAGTTAAATACATTTGCTCCTTCAAAGCAATATTTTATATTATTAGAATATATCTATTTTGCCAGTTATTTTCCGATGGTTCTATGCATACCGTTGTATCTGTGTAAACTTTACTTGCTTCCTGTTTGTGATATTGCAGGAAATTATCATATACAGCTGTACAACAAACAGAGAGAGGAGTATTTGCCTGCAACACCTGTGCTTGGCATGGTTGTGGAGGTGACAGATCGACACTATAAGGGGAGAGAGCATTGAATGCACATTGTGTAAGATGATTTGACATAGCAATACTTAATGTATTTTAGACCATATTGTCTAGGCATCATAGACTCATACCACCATGGAGAACATCACATCTGCCTTTCCTTCAACTCATCAAAGTTTACTCTTCCTACGGAGGGTATGCTGATGAGTGTTAATGCTTATACTTCCTGACAATGTTTCTGAAATGCAAGCTTCCCCTACTCCCCCTTGGTACAGGAAGAATAAGATATGCATCCTATATGGTTTACACTGACTTTAAAGAATGCTTTTAAAACTTTATTGAAACTAAATACAGTTATTTATTGAAGTGTCATAATTGTATACTTTTCATGGAACCTGCACGTAACAAGGATTAAGAATTCAAGCCAACAGGATAGACAGTGTGAGTGGTGTTTAAATGATACAATAATCCTGACAATTGTGCGCCAGCACAATTCGGCAACCATGAGGATTGGTAGTTGCCGGATAAATGTAGTTTCTGGTTGCTTGAGAGTTTCTATTAAAAGAGTCTTAGATTAGCTGCACATAGGATGCTCTGCTAAGTATATTTGTCAGTGAGGGCTGTTCTAGCAGCAGCAGCTTTCACTCCTCACTTACACACAGGTACGTTTGGCTGGAGGGTGCAGTGCTAAACCCGGGGAATGTAACGCCAACCCTGCACTGGCTCAGTCACTTATGTCTGTCTGCTTCCAGGTAACATTGAATTGCAGAGACATACAGTAGATGCAATCTAGGTGCCTGTGAGCATTTTATGGCATGACAACCTGGCTCCTGACATTTGTTGAGCCCTGTAAATTTTAATTTTAATTTAAAGTACAGTATTCATTTTTTTCTGGTTGCTTGAGATTTCAGATTGCTTGAGTTCTGGTTAACTGTATCTAAAAGTAAACCAGTAAAAATAATGGGTATTACTCAACATTCATATAATGAAAGGTATTCCCTTTCCAAATTTGAAATGTATTACAATGCAAGCATCCTTGCTTATGTGTTCAATAAGAATAGAATTTGGATAGTCGCAACGGTAAATCTCATTATTCATTGATTTATACTCATGTGTTGTTACCTTTTCTTTCCATTTACCCATGTAAAAAGTTGTGATAAATACTCCCAGAGCACAATTTCATACATGATTTAACAAAACAGTTTAAAACACTTTCAATGTTAGAATCAAAATGTTTTGCTTAATTCAGAACTCCCTTAAGGTTAAAACTTCTTTGCAAAGAGAGCGCATGCTGTAAGCTGCCTCCAAGTATAAGTAACCTTCATACTCATCTAGTAAAGAAATGCTTTTAAAATAACAAATATTTTCAATTTGTGAACATTTTTTAATATGTACATGGAGATTACCCGCCTTGCGGTATGATTATGTCAGTATTTAGAATGTTAAAGCGGTACATTAAAAAATACTGACATAATCATACCTGCCTTTCCCCCTTATCCTCCTCCTCACTTCCCCCCTCTCCAATCACCTCCCTTTCCCCTTCCCCTTGTCCTTTCACCCTTATCCTCCTCCCTCATTATCATCTCCTCCTCCCTCCTTCCCCCTTTGTCATCCTCCCTTTCCCCCCTTATCATTCTCCCTTGCCCCCCCTTAGCATCCTCCCTTGCCCCCTTATCATCCTCCTCTTCCTCCTCCTCCCCCCTGATCATGCTCCTTCCGGCAGTGAAGTGACCTGCATATGCTAATGATGTGACGTCACAAGCGCGTCACATCATTAGCATATACTGGGCACTTCACTGCCAAAGACATGCTGCGGGGTGAGAGATGAGTAGGCAGCTCATCTGATTACAATAACAAGTAAGGAGTGAGGGGGGATAGGGACTAGAGAGGGGGAAGTGAGGAGGAGGTTAGGGGGAAGGAGGACGATGATCAGGGGGGAGGAGAAGGAAGAGGAAGATGATCAGGGGGACGGAGGATGATAACGGGGGAAGGAGGATGGAGGAGGAGGAATGGTGTGCTGAGGGGGCCCAGGCAATTTTGGCAGCACTGGGCCCCCTGCAGTAACCCTGAGCGTGGCTCGGGTTTACCGATTTAGGAAGAGTAAATAACCCTGAGCCACGCTCTGGGTTACCACTTAAGCGGTTAAAAGATAAACTATTCACAGTCCTTGTCAATGCCAAATATCATCAAGTTTACTACAGAATGATCAGATTTTCAGTACACTTGCACTTTTTTATATTTATTATATTTATGAGATCAATGGGGGCTGTAATATATAACTATAAAATAGTGGCCTAAATTAAGTCGAGACAAACAATCTCCTTTCAACACCTGTTAATATGTAATATGTTCAGCAGAAACCTCTGTACATGTATGGCATAATTATTTTTTTCTTATTGTTTGCTTTAAAAACAAATAGCTCAAATTAAAAATTAACTCAACATGTAAATGTTCAGCATCTGTGTAAGTACTGAACTGAAAAACTAAATGTAGTAGAAATATCCAAATATGAGAGAGAGAGACAAGTAGCTGCCAAAATGTTTTCCACCATTTGGAAAAATAGATATGTAGTAAATGTCTACTGAAGTACCATATTTCTAGTATGCTACTTTGAAGAACTAGTCTTGAAAACAGGCTAAATATTTTTTTAAAAGGGAAAAAATAAGAAATTCTGATTTTAATTTATTTGACTATTATATGCAATTATGCTGTGTGCGGGGGGGGGGGGCACAGTTGCAATGTCTGTTTGTGTTAAAACTTACCTAAATGGAATTCTGATCAATCATGTTACAAATAGGCTTACAAAAATACAAATAAAATAATAGACATCCCTACTACATCATAATTACATAAAAGTATTAATACATTATGTGCAACTCGCAACTTGCGCGTTATATAGTTGTAGTAATTGCGAGTTTGTCGTAACTTTTAACATATCGTTACAGATAAACTCGCAATTACCACAACTATTATATGTGATTATAAATATTATTATTATTACCTCACTCTCCTACATGATTATACTTCTCATACTTGTAATGTTTCCTCTGTATTCACAGGGTTCACTTTAATCTACAAAATGGGGAGCATGCCAATGATTATGTGGAGATTGCTGACAACAAAAAACCAAGCAAACTTCAACTATGTGTCGAACAACTCATAGAACAAGTGGAGCAGATGAAGAAGGAACTGATTTATCAAAGAGTAAGGAAGCAAAAACTCCCCATACCTACAACATGTCTGTCTACCTATATTTATGAGGGTTATCTGAAACTTAGGAGTCAACCAGGTTAGTTAGAAGCAGCCAATGATTTTTTTTTGGGAGGCAGGCTATGGATTTTATAGAAATGGATATGTATAATAACTTAAAAGTGAGGTAGCCATGAATGTCCACTTTCTATATGAATAATCAGTGTATTGCACAATATAGTGACACCTTTTTTATTGGACAAACATTTTAGTGACAAGCTTTTGAGAGTTGCAGCTTTGTTTATCAAGTCTGATTAAGGTTTAATATGATCATTGAAATATATTTTGATTATTGAAATCTAAATATATAATATATATTTCAATAATCAGAGTATCACAGTAAATAGTGATACCTTTTTATATAGATCTCTGTGTATGATGCATATTTCTATATGTGTTTGAGTTTCTGTATATGTCTACGGAGAATATTCTCATACAGACATTGATTTTAAAGGACTTGGAATGTAATAACAAATAATACAGCTTCTTATGTATTATTTTTCTATAGAATCATGCGGATATGTAATCTAAAATATTCGGCCTCCATTTAAATCAAGTGCTCTAACAGCCCTATTAAATTCCCCCAACGTTAAAACTCGTAGCCCGTAACGGAGCCCGCTATACTTACGGCTATTAAATTGGCCTCTTAAAGCTTCCCCCAAACGATCTGCAGGGTTACAGGCGGAAAAACCCTACGGGCTGTTGAACTCCATTGCCACAATATCAACACACTACTGTACTTAAAATTAAAGGGAAAGAGATGTTAGATATTAAAATTAATAGAGAGGCACCTACCCTAGTGCAGATTAAACTTTGGATACCATATCAGGAGACATAAAAATCAAAAATCACAGATTAATGTTCCGAATGCACACTCACTTGCTGATACCTCACTAATATAAGGTATAATGCACATATATTAGAAAATCTTAGTCTTCCACCTTCTCCATAAATAGTATGTATATGTCAATCCACACCTGGGTAACTTCTGACTGCACAGGTTTTGCTCATAAAATCAGCACATGGAAGAGTCCAGAAGCAGTTTGTAGTATATCAATACAATTGAATAAGTTAGGCTTTTACTACACAAAAGGTGTCTCATAAAGACAAAAGTCAATAAAAATTACAATAGTGTAAAATAGATGTGTTTCTCTCTTCTTTTAGAGCTTCATCAGTATTCTCATCATCCAAAAAATATGATGAGTGAAAATAGATAAAATTAAGGAATATCTCCACATATTTATATTGTGCTATAATAAGGAAAATTGAGTCACCTGAAGAGTCCAGAGTGCTGTGACCTCCCTCCAGCAAGCCCCGGACAGGAATACCGCTATTTCCCTCCATTTGTGTCACTTCCGGTGTGCCCACTACATCACTTCCGGTGTGCCTGCTACATCACTTCCAGTGCTCTCGTCACGGCACTTTCGTTGCGGCCGATACTTCACTTCCGGTGCGTCTATAACGTCACTTCCGGTGCTCTGATAGCGTCACTTCTGATCCAGTGCTCTCCCAGGAAGGCCCAAATTATCCGTCTCTAACCTCCATTTTTCAGTGACGTAATGATGATGATCTATTTACTATTGGCTCCATCTAAACCCGTAAGTACGGGTTTGACTAATTAATCATGTTCACAGCTGCACATGCAACTTGCGCAAGAATGGTTTACAGGTTTGGATGTTGGCCACGTCTGTTGCGGGCTTGGCTAATTTAATAGCTCTGTAACTCTGTTGAATTTCAAGCCCGCAGGCTTTGCGGGTGTAACGGTGTCGCTAAGGGCTTGGAATGTAGTATGGCCCTAAGTTAGGGCACTGCCATAAATCGGCTGCAGGAACTTTTTACACTGATGTAAATCTTTTGCTCCCCCAGGTTAGAGCACTCCATAAATCCTGCTTTAGCCACAACAGATATCTGTGTAGGGAGCAGCCTAACCAAGCTTTACAGATGAGACAGGGCTCTAGGAGCCAATAGGAAATGGGAATGTCAGGAATATTATAATGAGTGGGAAGTGCCGTAACAACTGTCGTAACTGCTGTGGCAAGGAAACATTAGATATATATATAAAGTAATTGTTTTTAATCACATATATAGTTCTCAGCAGTGCGGGCTTGCCAAAAAAGGTTGGTAAGGCAATGTTAAAACTGCGGGCTCGCACAGCGAAGCAAACGCTGGGGCCGCGGTTGCGGTCAGGCAATGAGCGCCTTTGGCGCTCATTGCGCTGGTGGAGAAGAGTGCCGTAGGCGCTCATCCCTATGAACCCATACGACTTAGGCAGTGAGCACCAAAGACGCTCACTGCGCTGGTGGAGATGAGCTCCGTAGGCACTTATCCCTATGATACGGTATGACTTTGGAGCTCATCCTTATGACCCCGCATGACTTACTCATCATCCCTACGACCCGCGGGACTACAGATGCACAGAAAGCTCAATTACCTTATCTTCACCAATCTCAGCACAACCTCCAACCCAGTCATCCGTCAACTCCCTCTATCTGACCACCACTTCCTTACCTTCAACCTCACCACATCACCCTCTCTCCACGCTTCTCCAACCCCTACCACCATCACAAACAGAAACCTGCGAGCACTTGACTCTACTCAGCTCTACACTACTATCCAACCCCTTCTCAGTCCCATCACCAACTTCAATTGCCCTGACACTGCCACCTCACTCTACAACTCTACTGTCTCTTCCACCCTTGACACTCTGGCCCCCATATCCACACGCAGATGCCCTCGCTCTCATCCACAACCATGGCACACTACACAAACACGATACATCCAGAGATGCTCCTGCACTGCTGAACGACTATGGAGAAAATCATGCACTTCAGCAGATTTTCTCCACTACAAACGTATGTTACGCTCCTATTCCTCTGCCCTTAACCTTGCCAAACAGCAGTACTTCCTGTACGTCTGTTTGCCACTTTGCTACTCTCCTCCGCCCACCACCTCCTCCCATCCCTTCCTCTCTCACAGCTGAAGACTTTGCCAACGATTTTATTCATAATAAAATTCAAAACATCCGCAATGAACTCTTATCTCATAGTGGTTTACACACTCCACCCTCTCAACTAACCAACAACACCCAGTCTTCTCCCTTCCCCAATCCCACTGCCACTTTGAACTGCTTTGATCCGGCTATGGAGGATGAAGTCTCCAAACTGCTATCATCCACTCGCCTCACTACCTGTCCTCAGGATCCTATTCCATCTCAGCTCATATCTCCCCTCTCTACCACACTAATCCCAGCTCTCACACATATTTTCAACCTCTCCCTTACTACTGGCATGTTTCCGTCTTCTCTAAAACATGCCATAGTTATACCCACCCTCAAAAAACCCTCATCTGACTCTGACGTCGCATCTAACTACCGCCCTATCTCTCTGCTTCCCCTGGCTTCCAAACTGCTGGAGCGGCTCGTCTATAACCGCCTTACCAGCTTTATTTCGTCTAACACCCTTCTTGGCACCTTCCAATCCGGCTTTCAGCCCCAAAACTCCACTGAGATAGCTCTCACTAAAGTCACCAATGACCTGCTTACCGCCAAATTCAAAAGGTCACTTTGCAATTTTTCTTCTTCTAGATCTCTCTACTGCCTTTGACACTGTCGACCATCCACTTCTACTCCATATGCTCTTCTCCATCGGTATTCGAGACACTGCTCTCTCGTGGTTCTCATCATACCTACAAAATCGATCATTCAGTATCTCCTTCTCTGCCACCTCTTCTTCTCTTCACCCCCTGTCTGTTGGTGTACCCCAAGGATCTGTCCTGGGCCCCCTCCTCTTCTCCATCTATACTTCCTCACTTGGTACCCTCATAAACTGTTTTGGGCTTCATTGTCATCTCTATGCAGATGACACCCAAATCTACCTCTCCGCACCCTGTCTGCCAGTGCTGCAGTGGTGGTGCTCTGTGCTTCCACAGCTATTGACCTGGGTTCTAATCCGAGTCAGTTCCACTGGAGAAGGAACGGACAACCCACTCCAGTATCACTGCCTGTGCAAACTTACTTGGTTGATGAGATCCGCAGAGGAGAATCCAGTCAGTAAAAAGAGCGGGAACAGAGTGGGGAGTGTTTGAGATAATTGGCTTGATATAAAGCCTTCCTGATTTCATATCATAACAATAACCTCTATAGGCTTGGGGGTGTTCAGAGGCAACGATCAGAGGGTAGGTTCATAGCAACCAGACAGCCTGCAGCACTGATTGGCTGATGCTGCAAGCTGTCAGTCAGGAAAATGTATACAATTATAGCAGAGTCAATTAAAATTCACTCAACTTGAAGCGTTACAGCTCACACAGTAATATTATATAGCAGTGCAGCACTAACTAGAGAGAGAGACCAGGCAATGGGGAAGGCACACAAAGGGTTCATTTAAAGTGATATATGCATATTTTTAACAAAAACATATGCAAGAAGACATGAAAGCTGATATACAGATATAATTAAATTGTACTATCTATATGAATTTAAAATACAATATTAAAGTGATTGATAATTTTTGGTTGGGCGCCTGCCCATTTGCCACTATGCACCAGCCGCCCCTGCTTATATATCTGTCTTCGCGATGAGCACAAAGGTGATCGTTGCAAAGAAGGACACTTGAAGTACACGAGGGGACAATTTTATTTATAACTCCAATAAATAAACATATGTTTATTTTCTTTTTAAAATATGATATATTTATAGACAATGCATTAGAGCATTTGTTCCTAGGCAACATGGTTTCATGACATGTATTAACCACTTTGGTACAGTGTTGTGTGTTACAAAATCCAGGGTATCATAAAACAGTTTTATACTCATATATCTTTTTTTTTATTACACATATGTTGATATCTGATTGTTAAGTGTCAAATAATGTTGAAATATCATAATTTTGTAGTGCTATACTGTCACTTAAATGCTTCTGCGAGTGGTCTTTGGTACTCGTAATTTATCATGCGCCTCGCTTGCCGCAGTGACTCGTAGAAGTTCCCTCTTAATCTTTACTGGAGGGGAGAAACATATAGCTAGGTAGGATTTTCTGTTCCACTACAGCACTCGTAATTACTTTTGCCAAGATTAACACAGGGCCCTTAGTTTCCATTCATCTTCTTCCTAAGGTGACAGGAGACTTTGAATTATATCTGCACAATTTAAAGGTGGCATATACATCTACCAGTACTCTCATTAACTCCAGTGGATGCTCATTAGTTTACAGTGTCACACTCTGTTGAGACAGAATGTGCAAGAAGCAGTAGACTTAGTAAAGAAAATTAAAGACTATGGTAAAGAATAATTGCATATAAAAGTTAAAACAATCACTTTTTTTGTTCTTTCTAATAACATTTTACACATTGTGAAAATTGGTTACTCAAAAATAACATCTTTAAAGAAATCTGTCCACTTTCTTCCTTTAAGTTAATGCTATTTTATGTATGACACTTTAAGTGTAACTGTATTATATCTCACTATAATAACTTGTGATATGGTAAAGCTCAATCAACAATCTGTGACCATTTGCAAATGTAGGATACCTGTTTATTTTAGTCATAGATCTGTATACAATAATCATCCATTCTCCACCACCATATTGGCCTCTCTTCTTCACCATTGTCTCATTTTTTAATCTTTATTCATTCAGTGGAGGGAGGAGAGATTCCGTGCAATTTGTAGCAGCATCAACCACAGCATCATGTGGTGGCTTATTGCACAGACTGTTATACTTGTAACCAATGGAGTTTGGCAGATGTCGCATCTGAAGAGTATTTAACCTAAGAACTTGAACAGAAAGGTGAAATATATCCGATATAACTTTTGTACACATAAAGCTTTGAAGAATACCTTGAAAAAGGATGGTTTTGTTCTTTGGTATGTAAATGATCAGTTAGTGTTAGGCAAGTCTAATTCATTTATTTCTTACTGTTCTAGTCATAATATTACTAGCGACTTGCCTGTCAAAAAATGATGGCAATAAAATTGTAAGGCAGGTAATGCTGTTTGCCACACAATGTAAGGCTCTTGGTCCTCTGAGAACGTTTGGCGCTCATTGCATTTCTCGCAATGAACGCCTTTGGAGCTCATTGCAAGGCGCTTCCCTGGAGTAGTTTTGGTCTTGTGACCTCCTTCGGTGCTTATTGCAAGCTCCGTGCTGAGCTCCTTCGGCGCTCATTGAGAGGCTCTCCCCTGGTGAACTTTTGGTTCTGTGAGCACCCTGTGCGTTCAGTGTGAGCCCCGTGCTGAACGCCTTCGGTGCTCGTCGTGTGGTTCGCAATGAGCATCTTCTCTGGTATTTTTATTGTTGAGATATATCTTTTTTTTTCTATAATTAATTAATTAATTAATACATTCATATACTTGACATATTTGTAATTAATATATCCAGCAATCACTATCCTGAAGAGCTAACAATCGCTTTTTTTCCTGCAGCATACAATGTACATTTGAACTGTTGCTGACCTGAGGTGTAAGTGTCAGCAATGTGGCCAGTGTGCAGTGTAAATAGGCTGCGTGCGCGAGGCCAAACCGTTTGTTTACTTGTGTAAAGCAGCATTTTAGATTTGTAATGTTACTAGTTTCAAGTTAGTGTTGTAAAATGGCAGTGATTGTGTATGTGCTAGCGTAGTTTGTAATAGTGTATTTTGTACCTCGTACGTTCCTGGGTAAAAGTATGTGCCTGGCGGTGTTGTCCGTGCTTAGGGGTCGTGTAGCCTTGTTTAGTTTTTTCCAGCGGCCATTTCTTTTTCTCGCATAGGTAGTTTTCGAGTGGCAAAACTCTGCAAATTCGACTTAAAATTGCGTGCGACCTCACTCCCAGACGACCTGGCTGTCCCCCCATGCTGTGTGTAATGTTTTTAGATGTGCGTCGTTCAGCCATTAACTTATTTTTATTTATTTTTTGCAGATCGTATTTTTTATTTTTTTGTAAGTGGCAGTTTCCTTTTCAAAGCGTTACGGGCTGTAATTTTTGCAAGGGATTTTTTCAAAGTGCTACGTGTCTCGCACTGTGAATTGTGTATTTGAGTTTTCTGTTGATCTGTATTCCTGCGGGTCATAGATATGATGCGTTCCCTGCCAAAGTTGTGTGGGGTCGTAGGGATGAGTGCCCTATAATAAGAAAAATAAATATTTATTTATCTTGGCATTAAAACAGTAAATGTAGTACAACAGGTACATTTCAAAACGGGACCTCTTTTTGTTGCCACAGAAGTCTTTTGACTCAATCTTGAGCCTTTCATTTTTACAGTTGTCTTTCTCCATTTTCCCTCATCTTGGAATATCGAAATTCTACATATCAAGCCCTCATTCTCTACTTTCTAACCACATTAAGAGCCTCATTCAAGTGAGCAATCGTAAGTTACAGTTGTATGTTAATTTGCTCTTCAATTGGCGTTGTTTTGCGGCCTCCAAACTGGTTACGGGTTACTGCCTTGAAAACTTTGTGGTGGTTTAAACCGTAAGTTACTGCCTCCAAAAGGCTTTGATCTTTGACGGCTGCAAGACTTCTGATTGCTAAAATCACAAGTCGCAATTCAATTGTAAAAAAAAATGCTTAACACCACACCCGCAGGCAAGCCCGAAAATGGCAGCCAAAAGCTTACGGCTTTCAAATAGGACCCGCAAAGAGCTTACAGACTAGTTTGGAACACTGCAAATCCCAATAAAAGACACCAATGCACTTTAAAATATAGGGAAAGCAGTACAACTACTTGCACAACAACTCCCAACTGTCATGCATATGCCAATATGAAAAGTAATTCTGCAACATGCTGAAAGCTATTAAAGACACACTACCTCATTAAATTGCAACACAAATACATGGAAATGGCTGACATATTAACCCTCTCTCACTCACAGAGGCTCTAATGTGCACCCGAAAAATACAAATATCATCTTATATACATCTCACTTATCAAATCTACATTGGGACAACAAATATTGGCCCATCTACACCAACACATGGCATATATAAAGTACCAGGGGAACATTTCACATTTTGTTGTTCAGTCCCTCTGGTGTGTCCAACTCTCAGTGATCCTATGGACTGCAATACATTTAGCTATGTCTCTGTCTGTGCTTCTCCACAAGGTTTGCATGTCAAAGGTACTGGAGTAGGTTGCTAGTTACTTCTCTAGTGGACTGTGATTTGTCTGACCTCTCTGCTACGACCTGCCCACCTACAGTGGCCCTACATGGTATAGCTCACAGCTTTTTTAAGGTACACAAGCCCCGTCGCCACCACACTTAGCAATCCAGAAGGGGACCAGAGGAACATACACCAAACTAATCTAATCTAACCCATCAGGAAGGGCCACAAAAACACATGACACTCATTCAATTGCAATTTGGCCAATAAAATAGAGGTCTAAATAAGCACAACATATATTTTTTTAAAGAAGTTTTTAGTTAGTGAAAACCTTGTTTGTGGATAGATGTTTACTAACTAAAAACTTATTTAAAACAAATATGTTATCTGCTTATTTAGAGCACTGTTGAATTGGCCAAATCACAATTGAATGAGGGCCATGGAGCCTATGAAGAGGCAAGTGGAACAACAGCCAACTCACCTCCATCAGGAATAGTCTCCGCTAGGCCCATACTGAAAAGTCCTACGTCATTGCTGGTGGCCATGTGCTAAGATGTATACCCATTATCATTTGTCGACATCCCATTAAGTGTTGTGCTATCAATCAATTCACATTATCACCGGTCATATTCTTATCAGGCCTTTCAAGGGAATATTGATACTCCACAGTATTACAAATTGGACTTTGCATGTGTATTAACCCTTTATTATGATATATATTATAATGTTATATCTTATGATATTATTAAATGTATTAATCTACTGCATAGTAACTAGGGCTCATTATTTTACAGATACAGGAATGTGACAGAAATTTGATGTACGTGGATGTTCCAAAACCCCAACCATTGACAACACACTGACAGAGTTAGAACGGTATAACATTTCACACACAGAGGACAATCAGAAATGGAAAAGAATGTGCATTAATATCATGGGTGTGTTGTGGGTGGATCCCGGAAGGGCAAAAGGTTGTGTTTGGGAAAAAGGGGGAACCTAAAGGAGCTAATGTCATAGTCTAGAATAAGCACGATGCATAGCACCTACCAGGGTCACTACACCACTGCGACCGGAATCTGGTGAAAAAAAAGGATCATCAGAAATCACTCCATGTAATTGAAGAAACCATTAATGTGCATAGCACTTACAACGTGTCTATATCTGATCAATTAAACAGATGAATATAATAATGGATAATGTCATACAGATCTATTCCACACAGTGTGTGTTTTAAGATATTAAGGAATAAGAAATTGATGAGCAGAATCTTTGACAAAGAAAGAGGAGGCTGAGGAACATGCCTTCATAGTCGTGAGATTGGGCTATTAAGACCGACAGAGACCAGAACAAGAAATCAATCAAAACACTATTTGGATTGACTTCAACACCTCATCTCAACAGCAATCCACATTGAACATCAATTGCAGAAATACTCAACATAACCATACGTGTACACACTCTGTAGCCAGCCAATAGTATATCAACATTAATACAAAATAATATTCATTGTGGAGTGTGGATGAGGAGGACTTAGGGCAGTGGTTCTCAATCCTCTACTCAGGAGCCATCAGACAGGCCATGATTTATGTGAAACCAAAAATTAGGCAAATAGTATTCAACAGGTGGTGGCGCCTCAAATTGCTTCACATGTGTATTCACACAGTGTTTTACCTCAATCATGGTCTGTGTGGTGGCTCCTGTGGAGAGATTTGACAACCACTAACCTGGGGGACGTTCTCACCTACTTCCAGCTGCCGTAGGTTGTAAGGGGTAAGATGAGGAGGCCGCAGGCTCTGGTTGCGGTGGGGGTTGGAATGCTGTTGCCAATGGAGATGCTGTTGCCCATGGAGGAGATGCTGCTGCCCATGTTGGGGCAACAACTGCTGGGACAAGAACTGCTGGGAAAGCAACTGCTGGGACAACCACTGCTGTGGCATCATCTGTTGGGACAACATCTGTTGTGGCCCAGTCAGAAGTGGGAGAGAATTGGGGTTTGGCCAACGCATCAATTGCATGTTACCAGGTGGCAGTAGTGGGCATGTTGATGGTGGTCCCCAGGACCTCGACATCTTTGCAGGTGATTGCTGGCCCAAAGACATTTCAGTTGTTTGAAAGGGCTGGGAACGTGCCCGTGATGCGTGTGAGGGCCCAGGGGGTGTTACCCAGATCGGTCTTGCTGCTGATGGCCCAGCCTCCTGTGATGGTCTCGGGCCCTCAGCTTCCTCCACCACCACTTGAGTTGATGATTGTAGTTCCTCCGGTGGAGCTACCGCCTGTGTCTCTGTGGGCGGGGTACACCTCCTGGGTACTGAAACGAGAGGACAATTGTATAGAATTGATTAACAATAGTGATTGTTTCCCACAGTTAAACATTGAGCTGTATCATGATCATTGTGGATCATGGTTTATATCAATCACATATTATAGTTGTGGTAATTGCGAGTTGTCTTCACGCAATGTTAAAAGTTACGTACTTGCGCAATGTGCGCCAAAGGCCCGGGAAGTTGCGAGGCCCAAAAGTTACGGGTTTGACGGGGGCTGCAATGAGCACGAGGCCGTACGTGACTGGCTTGACGGGGTAAGGTAGAGGGGATGCCGAAGGCGCTCATCGCGAGGCCCACAAGTTAGAGGGGGGAGAGCCTTGCATTGTATGGCAAACAGCATTCGAAGGATTCAAATGTTATTGCCAGAAGCGTTTACGAGCTTGAGGCCTCAGACCGTAACTAGATCCCTTGCTCAATTGAATAGCTCCTGAGACGAACGAGAGCCCGCAGACATACGGCCTAGATCCCGTGAGATGCTGGCTTGCAATTGAATTGGGCTACATGTGTTTATCGATTTCACACATGCCTATTTAAAGTGTAGGTACAGGGGAGAACAATGTCAAATTAATAAGATACTTCAAATTAAATATATTTAGTATTATTATTTGTGAAGTAGCAGATATGCAGCTGCCAAAAATGTGAGTTAATTTGGAACAAGCCAAAAAGATTTATTAATTTGACTTGATAATGAACATTTATTTACACAGTTATGCCATTCTATGAATAATTTACTAAGTTTATTTAAATACTCTCTTACTTTTCTTCCTTTTGCACTCAGTGTAAGGGTTTCTGCATGTGTAAGTAAAGCTTCTCTCTTCTTCAGACAATGTCCATAACCAAACAGAAGATTTCCAGGATATTCAAATTGACAAACATGGAAGATTTCCATTCTTCTTTGGCAAACTTTACCAATACCCCAAAGTGATTTTCGATTATGAAAGGAAAATTGTACAAAATAATTTGAGTGATAACTATTTTAAACTTTGATATGTTAAGCACTTGAAATCATAATGTGGGTAAGAGATACAAAATGTTAAAGGGTATTAAATGATTTGCAAGAGCAGATTGGTTAGTTCAAGCAAAGTTAAAAAGGTAATCCTCTGGAATAATTTGAGTTTGGGAAGGGCATCAGATTTTGTTAGTGGATAGTGTTGGGTAATGGTGTGGGAGCATCTGTGGGCAGTTTATGGTACTAAATATTATTTAGATTTATATTTTAATGAACATACCGTATTGGTCCGGATATAAGCCGCACCTGCATATAAGCCGCACCCGTAAAGTTCAAGGGAAAAAAATAGAAAAAAGATAGTACTCACATATAAGCCGCACCCGTAAAATTGGAGAGAAAAAAGACTCTCAAAGTGATCAGCCATTGCAAGAAACAGGCTTTTTTTGCAGGTTACAGGCTTTACAGGACGTTAGAATCACTAAAACCCTAAATCGCTATTAAATACCGCAGTCTAAAGCACTAAAATCGGCACCCTTAACTCGCAATCGCGCATATCGGCAGTAATTTTGCATTCGCGAATAGAAGCCGCACGCCTTACAAGCAAAGTTCGAAAATCGGCAATGATTTTTTTACGGTCGCGAATATAAGCCGCACCCTTAACTCGCAAGCTCAAAAATCGGAAAAAAGGTGCGGCTTATATTCGAACCAATACGGTATTTAATAATGTCCCACTAAACTGATAGTTATGGGGGTACTATCCAAAGTTATTCATATGTTTTTTTTAACTGTCCAAGGGGGACCGGATTAATAATACCCACTTTTGTTCTCTCACCAGCACTTTGCAGACAACAGAAAATTTCCCTTGGGAGCCTAATGACTTAAACAATGGAAGGATAATTACATGAACTGTAATGAAGAGTAGCATGACCTGATCCAGACTCCGGTCATGGGTTCTTATATAAGAAACCAAGTCAACTCTATCTAGAAAGTATTAAAAAAAAAAAAAAGACATTCACAATGTTACAAGGAACTAGCAGAAACATTAAGCACTGAAGCATCTTCCTCACTGCACACTTAAAGTGGCAATATTTTTTTCATGTTTTTATATAAATCTCTTTATAATTTTGTAATATAATTACAGAAATGTAATTCTTGTTTTGTATAAATATACAAAATGTTATACAGTTGCAAGCAAAAGTATGTGAACCCTTTGGAATGATATGGATTTCTGCACAAATTGGTCAAAAAATGTGATCTGATCTTCATCTAAGTCACAACAATAGACAATCACAGTCTGCTTAAACAAATAACACACAAAGTATTAAATGTTGCCACGTTTTTATTCAACACACCATGTAAACATTCACAGTGCAGGTGGAAAAAGTATGTGAACCCTTGAATTTAATAACTGGTTGAACCTCCTTTGGCAGCAATAACTACAACCAAACGTTTCCTGTAGTTGCAGATCAGATGTGCACAAGTCATTCTTGACCATTTCTCTTTACAGAACTGTTTCAGTTCAGCAATATTCTTGGGATGTCTGGTGTGAATCGCATTCTTGAGCTCATGCCACAACATCTCAATCGGGTTGAGGTCAGGACTCTGACTGGGCCACTTCAGAAGGCGTATTTTCTTCTGTTTAACCCATTCTGTTGTTGATTTACTTCTATGCTTTGGGTCGTTGTCCTGTTGTAACACCCATCTTCTGTTGAGCTTCAGCTGGTGGACAGATGGCCTTAAGTTCTCCTGCAAAATGTCTTCATAAACTTGGGAATTCATTTTTCCTTCGATGATAGTAATCCGTCCAGGCCCTGACGCAGCAAAGCAGCCCCAAACCATGATGCCCCCACCACCGTACTTCACAGTTGGGATGAGGTTTTGATGTTGGTGTGCTGTGCCTCTTTTTCTCCACACATAGTGTGTGTTTCTTTCAAACAACTCAACTTTAGTTTCATCTGTCCACATAATATTTTGCTAGTACTGCTGTGGAACATCCAGGTGCTCTTGTGCAAACTGTAAACGTGCAGCAATGTTTTGCTTGGATAGCAGTGGCTTCCTCTGTGGTATCCTCCCATGAAATCCATTCTTGTTTAGTGTTTTACATATCGTAGATTCGCTAACAGGGATGTTAGCATATGCCAGAGACTTTTGTAAGTCTTTAGCTGACACTCTAGGATTCTTCTTCACCTCATTGAGCAGTCTGAGCTGTGCTCTTGCAGTCATCTTTACAGGACGGCCTTTCCTAGGGAGAGTAGCAGCATTTGTCTTACCGTAGACTGATGAACAGCAAGGCTTTTGGAGATACTTTTAAAACCCTTTCCAGCTTTATGCAAGTCAACAATTCTTAATCGTAGGTCTTCTGAGAGCTCTTTTGTGTGAGGCATCATTTACATCAGGCAATGCTTCTTGTGAAAAGCAAACCCAGAACTGGTGTGTGTTTTTTATAGGACAGGGCAGCTGTAACCAACACCTCCAATCTCATCTCATTGATTGGACTCCAGTTGGCTGACACCTTACTCCAATTAGCTTTTGGAGATGTCATTAGTCTAGGGGTTCACATACTTTTTCCACCTGCACTGTTAATGTTTACATGGTGTGTTCAATAACAACATGGTAACATTTAATTCTTTGTGTGTTATTAGTTTAAGAAGAGTGTGATTGTCTATTGTTGTGACTTAGATGAAGATCAGATCACATTTTATTACCAATTTGTGCAGAAATCCATATCATTCCAAAGGGTTCACATACTTTTGCTTGTAACTGTACATTGATGATTCAACTAGCAGTATCCTTGATAAGATTATTGGTTCATGTAAATAAGGTAAAATGTAAAGAATAGCAAAAATAAATATATTGCTTTTAAATATGTAAATGTATCACCCCAAAAACAAAACAAACATTCTTGTACACATTTTAAACTAATAATTAGAATTGTGTATTTCTTGAATACTCTAATACCATAATTAGGTCCTTTCCTATTTTGGTTATGGCACCAGTCCGCCGCCTCAGTGCGGTGACCAACCTCCAGACGACGATGCCGATATCCCTGTGCCATATCATAGAGTCAAAGCTTAGGTAAACTGTTAGGGTTAGGGTGAGGGTTAGTTTAAGGGTTTGGCTACCAGTCTAAGCATAGAACTTTTCTAACATATCGGCAGTGCTGCAAAATATCGTCAGCGCCTTCTAGCGGCTGCTCGCCGCACTGCAGCAGCGGGCCTGTGCCATAACTATAACAGGATAGATCCCATAATTATTGTGATTTTAACAAACAGAACTGTTATGCTGCAAAAGTAATGACTATCAGTTTAATATCATATTTAATTAGATTTTAACAATTTAGTTGTTAAAAAATGTTTAGTATGTAAAGTTAATTTAATTGATATTTTAATTTATTTCAGTTCTCTGTAGTACATGCAGTTGTTTTTACTTTATTGTTTTATTTTTCAAAATTAATGAGTCAAGATTAACTTTGCTTTGTAAATTGAAAATAAATAAATAATTACCACAAATCTACATACTGTGACAAGGATGTCCGTTTATCACAGGAAATCCTTATGACAAAAGGTTCCGCAAAACACAGATATATGATGCAGGAGACTTGTTTATTTGTAGGGCTCATAAACAAGAGTTTAGAAGTAGAACAAATGAAAATAAAAATCTACATAAACATTCTTACTCAACATACAGGAACACCCTGACTACACCCGGGCAGCTTCTCTGCTGCGGAGAAATAATGATACAAAAAAAAGAAAACAATGAATCTAGTATCGTTTAACTTCCAGCAGAAGTTCTGGTGGATCAGCCCCAATAGTCTCTGATATGAGGGATAGTGCCGCCTTGTGGCCAGGATACAAATAGTCTCTTATAATTGGTGTAGTGCCACCTTGTGGCCAGGGCACCAAATAGTCTCTGTTTTATCAGAAGTCTTTTACAACCTCTTAAGTAACGGAGGATGAAGCATAGGGCCCACCCGTCTCTCCCATATGCTTCACCCCAGGGACCCTTTGATATTGCAATAGTAACTTACTGCAAATTAACAGGATAAGCACTCAGCCTCTTCCCTGGGGTATAATAAGTCTGGTACCTTCAATCAGTGCCTCTGACAGCTCCACACTCGCCTAGACACCTTAGGCAACTCTGCCTGGGAATCCTCAATATTCACTTCTCTTACTTGGTGCCTTTATAGTTTCACCTCCTGAGTCTGTAGTCACTCTTTCTGTCAGCTCGGTTCATCCAGCGACTGCAAACAAGGGGATCTCCTTCAGGTTTGCTTTCCAGAGTTCAAAATGTAGATCCACACAGGACCAGCCAGCAAGCTCCTCTCTATGGCTTGCTCTGGCTGCTTAGCAGCAGCACACAACCTAGGCCAGAGCCTAATCAGCCACACCCTCCCCATGTCTGCTTTCCTGGCTTTAAAGTGAAGCTGCACCTGCACCAATTAGGACTTCTTCAGGAGTTTAACTCCGTCACTCCTGTCAAGAACTCTTTACACTTCTTTTCTTGGCACCATCCTCTAGGGGGCAAACGGTCACATACAATACATACAAATATCATGCATTTTAATGTGAATGTAATCACTATAGAAAGCTGTTACCCACAATTATAATATACCCCGTATTATAGTACAGTGAAACAATCACTTCTATAGTAAATAGAAGTGAATATAGTGAATATATCCAGAGCCGTACATCATACCACCAGTACAGTGAATCTCTTAGCCTAGAAGCCCACTGCAAAGAGAATAGTTTACACCGCCTGACTGGTACTTGGTGGTTTATGACACAAGTATTAAATAACAATTTATTAACAAATATATTGAAGTTTGTATTTTTATCTATCAGTCAACCTTTCTGATCTGACCAACAAAAAGCATAGTCTGTTGTCTCATTCTTATATGTGAATTTTGGCAATCATTTCTAATTAGTCCAGACCTAGGTGTCTGACTGCATTGTTTTGACTCTAAAGCCATATGAATTTGCTGGTGGAGGCATAAGTGTGCAATTAACCTAATCAGCCTAGTTACTCCCTACAGTCTGTGTGCAGTAATTCATAATTATTGGCACTAATCCTCTAAAAGAATGAGCTGTTATTGGTAACAATAACCCATAAGAATAGGATAATGGAATGTGATTAGGGGGTGAATCAAAAAGGCTGATTAACAGGTAAACATTGTTAACTTTAATGTACTGTAAAAAAAAAATGCAGTATGTTCAGTAACAATCAATTGGCTCATGCATGTCATTAGCTATAGTTTTTACTTATCAGAGTAGCTTTCAGAATCAGTTGATCCCTCTTGAATATTTTGTTTTCTTATGTCCCATTCATTTTTTTTACTTCCTCTCATAACTTTCTTCCGTCTATTCCGCCTACATTAAATTTCTGTATTTAAGGATCCTTGGTTGTAAAATGAAATGATTATAAACTATTCCTATTGTCTTGTACGCACAATGTAAAGCTGTACATGTAGCTTTTTAATACTTTATGTAACTGGTAGCGATTTTAGGCGAAAAAAAGACCAAGTAAGGCTATGTGGTTTTGAAGTGTTTTATTCAGTTTGAGGATAATATCAGTATCTAAGTTAAAATATAAATGGACATTGACATTCCATTTTCCCAAAATACTCTTTTGAAAAACTAGAATTGGTAATAGGCAAAATATTATTAAAAAGTTAAAAATACTAATAATAATGTAATATATAGTGCTAAGCAGCTTATAATAGGTAACAATAAAAGCTGTATTTATTTGAACTTTCTAAAAACATTTTGACCATTATCGATTTTAGTTTTTAAAAAGAGCATGTTAATAAGCAATCTCTGTATTCATTTAATATTTATACAGGACAATTCAAAAGCAACAATTCATAATTATCCGCCAATTCAGGGTAATATAATACATTTATAATATTAAAAATGTTAAGAGACCTGCCAGTACTCCCATCTAGTGGTTACTTTAAGGATTACATATGTGTTAAATAGTTAAAATACTGAAACTACAATATCAAAATTAAATACCCAGTTATTGTACTATTATCATTACACTTTATTTATGAAGCACATTTTCTGTAGCACTATTTACAAAGTAAAATAGAGTACAGTGAGTACAATTAGCAAGTTACAAAGGTATAAACAAATTCTAAGTACAGTGCAATACAAATATGAAACAAACCAGTCCGCAGACAGGTTCAACAGAGATGAGGTTCCTTCTTTAAAGAGCTTACAATCTAGAAGGTAAGTTTGAGGTGTGACACTTTAGATTGTGGGTGTGAGTGATATCAAGCTGTGGAGTATGCAGTTGTGCATTATAAAGCTGAAGGGTATAAGATGCTTTTTAAGAGAGTTTTTTAAGGGTTTGAGGCAGGAGGATAGTCTAGTGGAACGAGGCAAGGAATACCATAGAATAGGTGCAGCTTAAGAAAGGTCCTGAAGGCGGGAGTGAGGAGGTTTCGAAAGGAGGAAAGAAGGTCATTAGCAGATAGAAGAGGACACCTGGGGACTATTTTGATGGTGTATATATATATATATATATATATATATATATATGGGGGTGCAATTTTGTTAAGGGTTTTAATTGTTAAGGACAGGACTTTTGACTTGGAAGCAGTCCAGTGATTGACAGAGGGGGGCTAAAGTCACTGAGCGTTGAGTATGGTAGAATAGTCTAGCAAAGAAGACAGACAGGTGATGGAGAGACCAGAAAGGAGCAAGTTGAGGTAGTCAAGGCAAGATACCAGGGCTCTGAATGGCTTCCGATTTACGGGCTTGAAAAAAAAATGGCAATGTTAAACCCGTAACTTACAGCCTCCAGAAGCTTTTGATCTTTCACGACCACAAGGCTAATACCCATATTCAATTGCGCTTTTTGGTGATCCGGGAGCACGTAAGTGAGGTTGCAAGCTAATTTGCTATTCAATTGGCGTCTTTTTGCAGGCTCCGAGTGGCTTCCGAATTACAGGCTTGAAAAAAAATGGAGGTGGTTGAATCCGTAACTTACAGCCTACAGAAGCCTTTGACCTTTCACGTCCGCAAGGCAAAAATCGCTATTCAATTACTCAATTTCCCCAAGCTCGCAAATGGGGGGGGGGGGGGGGTATAGAGACACAGGGGTGGGGGGAGAGAAAAATTAAATGCTCCGTCATCTATGATGGGAAGACTGCAATGGACGCCAAGGGAGCTCATTATGAGGCCTGAAATGAATGCTGAAGGCGCTCAATGCAAGGCTCGCAGAAAGGAGAGAGAAGGAGAGAAGAGGGAGGGAGACGATACAGAAGAAAGGAAGGAGAGAGAGAGAGAAGATGTGCATAGCGAAGCTTGCGTTGCCCGGGATTTGATGCGTATGGTGAGGCTCGCAATGTGTGACAAACAGCATTGCAAGGCTTGCAAATATTATGCCGTCATTTTTGACGGTTAAGTCGCTAGCATAGAATAATTATCAAGAGAAAAATATTATCTGTGTAAGTAAGTTACACAATCCCTGCTTTGTGGTTGGAAATTATCTTGGGACATTGGCGCCTCTGGGAGTGACCTTGACTAGAGAGCTTGGAGGCATAGAAGCCTGCGAGCCTTGCGAAGCGAGCAGTTGAGGCATTGAAACACGCGGGACTTAGCCTCCAAGCAGTTAGGAAATGCGGCATTGCATTAGGCTACAAGCAGATGAGGAATGCGGGACTTAGAAGAAAAAAAATTAGCAAATTGTCGGAATCCCTTCGCAAACAAAATCCGATCTTGGAAAAATATGAAGTTAACAGCCGAACCGCGGAAATTGAAAAACACACAAAAAAAAAAATATGCAAATAAAAAAAATTCAGCGCAGGGGGACAGCCAGGATGTCTAAGAGTGAGGTTGCTCGCAAATCTAAGCCAAATTTGCAGAGTTAGCACTCAAAAATCGTTTAAGCAAGACAAAAAATAGCGGCCGAGAAAAATGAAAACGAGGCTAAAGGAGATAAAAGCGCGCAAATCACCGCCAGGCACGTACGAGTTAGCCAAGAACAACCTCGAGATCTCGGGGGCTAAAAAAACGACCGAGCAAAAATACAAGCTTAACGGCCACACCATGGAAAATCAAAAATATAAAAACACTCACACACAGCATGGGGGGGAACGCCAGGACGCCTGGAAGTGAGGTTGCACTTACGCGTTAGCCAGGAAAGTAGGAGATACAAAAAATACCATTACAACGGACGGAAAATGCTTGCGAGCCAAGTAACACAAAGAAAAAAAGCAGACATTTTACAACAACATTAACTTGCAAATAATAACATTACGACTCTACAATGGTGCTTTACCTGCCTACACAAACGGTTTGGCCTCGTGCATGCAGCATAATTACACTGCTCACTTACCACATTGCTGACACTTTCTCCTCAGGTGATCAACAGTCCAACTGTACATTTTCTGATGCAGGAAAATCCAAACAGATTGTTAGCTCTTCAGGATATTGATTGCTGCATATTAAATATAAATAGGTAAAGTATATTAATTTATTAATTCACTGTACTAAAAAAAAAAAATGTCTATTTTACACTGTACTTATATATCTGTCTTTGCAATGAGAGCCGAAGGTGATCGTTCCAAAGATGGAAACTTGAAGTACACGAGGGGAGAGGCTCGCCATGAGTGCCGAAGGTCCTCCCAGAAGCAAAAGCCTTACATTATGTGGCAAACATAATTGCCATGGCTTCAAATTTTATTGCCATAATTTTTGATGGGCAAGTCGCTAGTAACAATCACATATATAGTTGTGAGCGTACGAGTTGTTGCTAACGCTGCGGGCAAATCTAAGCAACTGCGACCCTCGCAAACTTCACGTCGCAAACCAAACAGCACGACACACACATTACGACACTCGCAAACAACATACGACACACGTTCACACACATTACGGCCTCGCAACAATCGGACGCAACTCGCGAACATTACAAAATGTAAAACACAATACATACACACAGCACATACATAAAAACCTTACCTACACCAAGAGTGAGCACCCAGGACCTCAAAAATACAACTTACACCTCGATTTTACTCGAAATAAAACAGTTTAGAGACTAAAAAAAAATCTAAGCGAGAGAAAAAATGGCCGCCGAACAAAACGAAAACGAGGCTACAGCACTCTAAACTCGCAAAACACCACAAGAAACTCGCAAAACACCACAACAAACTCGCAAAACGCAACAAACGACCTACGGATATTCATACCACACAGTGCACACATTCAGCATGCTTACACAGCAGCTCCACACCACTAATGCTGCAGCAACATAAACACAGATTGCCAGCCCTTCATCACAATGCTTCAAAATAGGTACAGTATATTCATTTAGTAATGTATTACATATTTCATTATTATACACCAAACAGCATTAGCTACCTTACAATTTAATTGCCGTCATTTTTTGACGGGCAATTCGCTAGTCACATATATAGTTGTCAGCAATATGGGTCATTGCTAACACGGGCTCACATAGCGAGCCCGCCGCAACTACGGCCCTCGCAAAGTGTGGGCCGCAGTTGCTTGCAAGGAACGCCAATGGCGTTATTTGCACTGGTGGCAGGGAGCGCCGAAGGCGGTCAATGTGCTGGTGGAGAAGAACGATGTAGGCACTCATCCTTTACGACCCGCAGAACTACACATCAACACAACACTCAATTACAATGCGAGAGCCGTAGCAGTTTAAAAAAATTAATTAATTAAAAAATTACGGCCGTAACACTTGCAACAAGGAAAGCGAAAAATACGACCCACGGCACTTATAAAAAAATACAAATACAAGGTCCAAAAAATACGAATGGCCGAACCACGCACATACAAAAACAACACCACCAAACTTAAAAAAAATACAAAAAAAACTATTTATACTTCACAGCCTACACAACCAATACACACGCAAAAAAATGCCAGACACACAAGACTTTTACACAAGCCCGTACGAGGTATAAATTACACTAGTAAGGACGCAAAATGATCCACACCCGCGTCACACATACACAATCGCTGCCATTTTACAACACTAACTTGAAATGCATATAGAGAAGAGAAAAAAAAAAGGACCAGACATCAGGATCGCACAATGATCGTCAAGGATGCTCAGAGGAGCAAAAGTACAACAGGGGAGAGGCTCGCAATGAGTGCCAAAATGCGATCAGTACGGACCTTGCAATGAGCGCTGAAAGTACTCAGACGACCAAAACACTTACATTGTGTGGCAAAAAGCATTACCTGCCTTACAATTTTATTGCCGTAGTAATCTAGTAATAATAATAATAATAATAATAATAATAATACAGGGTTGCCTCTTTCTCATAGTAACCAATCATTGGCGACATGCTACTGACAGATGAAACATTGCATTTCACATTGCAAAACAGGTACAAATTGTATGATTTCAGGAAGAAAAAAATAGAGGTTTGGAGCACATTTTTAATAAAATAAAGTACATAAAAGTATATAGATACATAGGTATATTGTATTTCTAGAAACATCCAGTAACCTCTTATGTCCCTATAAGTCTTTTATGAGCAGATACCAATATGATAAAAGGTGTGCTAAATATAACCAGAGCCATGAGTGATAAACAAGTCATAAAGTCATATTGTGTTGCAGTGGATAAGCAAAGTGAGCTACTGCAATCCAAGCCCACATACATAAAACAATCAGCAGATATACAAACGCACTAACTGTCATGTGCACCTCCCAGCAGTGCTAGTGACGAGCGCCTATACAGGCCTAATGTAGCATACATAGATTGTGTTGTATAAATCTCCCCCAGCAGGCCACTGCTCTCTATCAGCTATCTAACACTCTGCTTGTGATGGTCTCGTGACATCACGCTCAGGTAAACCGACAGACACTACACTTCCCGGCAGTCCATGCGCGCTCAGTGCTGATTGGTCAGCTCAGAGGACGTGGCAGCCGGTGGGTAAGCTACTGGTTCCTGTGAGCTTCCGGCTCTAGTGAAGATGGCGGTTTCTTGCTTGTTGCTGCTTCTCGGGGCTTGTCTAGGCCCAGCACATTCTTTGTATTTCCATATAGGGGAGACCGAGAAGAAATGCTTCATAGAGGAGATACCGGACGAGACCATGGTGATAGGTGAGTGCTAGGGAAGGAGAGAGACCAGGGTAATAGGCGAGTGCTAGGTAGGGAGAGAGACCAGGGTGATAGGCGAGTGCTAGGTAGGGAGAGAGACCAGGGTGATAGGCGAGTGCTGGAGAGGGGGAGAGACCAGGGTGATAGGCGAGTGCTGGAGAGGGGGAGAGACCAGGGTGATAGGCGAGTGCTGGAGAGGGGGAGAGACCAGGGTGATAGGCGAGTGCTGGAGAGGGGGAGAGACCAGGGTGATAGGCGAGTGCTGGAGAGGGGGAGAGACCAGGGTGATAGGCGAGTGCTGGAGAGGGGGAGAGACCAGGGTGATGGGCGAGTGCTGGAGAGGGGGAGAGACCAGGGTGATGGGCGAGTGCTGGAGAGGGGGAGAGACCAGGGTGATAGGCGAGTGCTGGAGAGGGGGAGAGACCAGGGTGATAGGCGAGTGCTGGAGAGGGGGAGAGACCAGGGTGATAGGCGAGTGCTGGAGAGGGGGAGAGACCAGGGTGATAGGCGAGTGCTGGAGAGGGGGAGAGACCAGGGTGATAGGCGAGTGCTGGAGAGGGGGAGAGACCAGGGTGATAGGCGAGTGCTGGAGAGGGGGAGAGACCAGGGTGATAGGCGAGTGCTGGAGAGGGGGAGAGACCAGGGTGATAGGCGAGTGCTGGAGAGGGGGAGAGACCAGGGTGATAGGCGAGTGCTGCAGAGGGGGAGAGACCAGGGTGATGGGCGAGTGCTGGAGAGGGGGAGAGACCAGGGTGATGGGCGAGTGCTGGAGAGGGGGAGAGACCAGGGTGATAGGCGAGTGCTGGAGAGGGGGAGAGACCAGGGTGATAGGCGAGAGCTGGGGGGGGGCGACGCCCGGGTGAGAGCTGGGGAGGGGGAGAGGACAGGCAAGGGTGACAGGTGAGTGGTGTGGAGGGGCAAATACCATGGTGATAGATTAGAGCTGGGGAGGGGGAGAGACCATGGTGATAGGAGAGAGGGAGGGGCAGGGAATAAGAGAGATCAGATAATGGTGAGAGCTGGCACCTTGGTGATAGTTAAAAGCTGGGGAAGATGGAAACAAGAAGAAGAAGAATAGATTAATAATCAGAGTATTGCAGTATACAGTGATACATTTTTTATTGGACAGACATATTCATAGTTTTCATGAGGAGCTTTCAAGAGCAGATCCTCTCTCTTTGTCAGGTCAGAGGCACTAAGGAGCCAGCAGGCCATTTCTAAGTGCCTGGAAGGGGAAGCTATTCATAGAAATACACATTGTAGGCTCCTGGGAAACCTACACCCCTCTATATGATCATATCACAGATTTACTGCATCAAGTTAGATGTGACATACATGTTTTTGGTGAATTCACTTACATATATACAAGGACATTGAGTTTTAAATATATTTAGTAAAACTTGTTTAAACTTATTGGAAACTAACAGGGAATGCCCTCCCGTGAGCTGAAATGATACAAGACTGTAGATCTCAATGGCAGACACTTTAAGCTCATACAGCTATATTGCTGCACATTGGATGACACAAACACCCCCCCCCCCCCCCCCCCAGTAGTACATTTAAAAGCAAGGCACATTGTTTATAATGTGTCTTTCTGTTTTATTTAGTATAGATATGTAACATAATGGTTAAAAAATACATTTACTCTATCAAGTTCAATCTTTTTAGATCTCCTCTGAACCTTGTATTCTTTGATTTGTTAACTTATCCAGTGGAAGACGAAAGAAGAAGAAAACGTTTGGGGCGGGGGGCGTCTTGTCCTGATCCAAAATACTGGATCTGGTCAATCCTTCTCTAGTTATCCAACATAAGCTTTTATAATCTTTTTTATTTAAAAATATATCCAAACTTTTTTAAATTTATCTTCAGTAATGACTTTCACAATATGACTGTCCTTGGTGTGAAGAACGTTTTTTATTCTTTAGGCTGAAGTCTTTTTACCTCAAGAGTCACATTTTGGTGAAAAGAAATTCACCTGACAAAGCCTTGTATTGACCCTGGATGAATGTATAAATGGTAATCATATCCTCTCTTGGACACCATTTTTCCAGAGAAAATATGTTAATGTTAATTTAATCTAGTCTATCTTCATAGCTTCTCTGCACCTTTTCCAGCTGTACAATGCCCATATTTTTTTACAAAGGCAGGTATTGCGGTAACTGAGATTTCTTCTCCGCAGATTGTGCCCTTGTAGGCCAGTGGTATTTCTATTAATTATTGAAAACATTGACTCGTACAGTAAGTTCACTTTTCCACTGTAGCAGTTGCAAACTCCTCTTTATTCAAATGCTTCTTCCACTTGAATAATGTAACCCACAGTGCAACTAAATTCATTGTAATAGCTGATAAAGACTGTTTAATTGTTTACTTTCCTTTTATCAAGTGTAATTTTTCAAAAGTGGATATTTTAAATATGGGACTACAGTTGGACTTCAATGAGAGATGCTCTATTTGATGTTGCAGGAAATTATCGAACCCAGCTGTATGACTCACAGAGGGAGGAGTATTTCCCTGCAACACCTGGGCTTGGCATGTTTGTGGAGGTGAAGGATCCAGATGATAAGGTGAGACGGCATAACGTCAAAGTTATGTGGGATATTTTTAGTAATGCATTTTCGCCAAATAAAGTTTCTATATATGTGAATAAATCTGATTTTGTATTTTAGATAATCTTGTCTCGGCAATATGGCTCAGATGGACGCTTCACCTTTACATCACACACCCCTGGAGAACATCAGATCTGCCTGCACTCAAACTCTACCAAATTTACTCTATTTGCAGGGGGTATGCTGGTGAGTCTAAAAGACTGTAGTGCACTTTCTAAAGGGTTACACTAGGTTTCAGAGCCAATTGTCTAATGTACTGTTCATGTGTAGAATACAGGGTTTTACAAATGTATTTGAAATTCAAGGGCCAACCACTCTAGTGAGGGGCCAGAGAAATGGTTGTTCATAGAGATATATATGTAATAATGTTAGGAGTCAGTAGTACTTTTTTTTTTTTTTTCTGCAGCAGTGGTTCCTGGAATTTGTCAAGCCTTGCAATGATAGGTTCATGTACTTAATTACGAGGAAAAATAGTAATCCTAAAAAAAAGTTAATGCGAGTTGATAATTGAAAACTACTGCCATGGAGGTTAAACCTGTTTTAGGTTAAGTTTTGATATCCAGAATGACCTCATTCAAGCAGGCCAAGACCGAGCTCAGGATTTCAGAATCCGGGGTTTAGTAATTCTGATAGAGACAAGTTAACAGAGGGATTTTCTACCAAATGAAGAAATTGGTGTAATTTGGTTATAAATTATATATAGACATACATACATACACATATATATATATATATATATATATATATATATATATATATATATATATGTTTATTGTTTTGTTCTTTTGACATGCTGCATTTCTGTCAACCAAAATATATCATGCTTTCAAATGTTTAGAATAACATTTTACTTCATCCTTTATAGTCTGTAGGCCTTTTTACTTTTTGCTTCCCCTGCTAAAAAAATGTTTTACTACAGAGCTTTTTATTGTTCTGTGGTTACTTCTGCATCGTCTTGAATGTATCTTAATGTATATTGAGTGAAACACAATAACAATGCAATGTTTTTTGGGGTCTTTTTTAAAAGTTTTTTATTAGGTAACCATAAAAAACAGGAAATTGACATAAGAGCCAAGTATTGGCACTATTGAGGTACAGTCTTACCAGGTTAAGGGGAAAAAGAAAAAGGGTTAACATTACATTGCATCATAGGAAAATACTGTATAGTAGTCAAAATAAACAAAAAGATCTATCCCACGTGTGGGAAGCTCTAAGTGGAACCAGGTTACCTAAAGTTTACCAACTTTCTAAGGAAAAAGATTGCCATAGGTAAAACAGATTAGTAGGCTCATTGTAGCAAAACAAACATCCAGAGCCTAAGTAAAAAAACAAACAAACTTTGTTATATAGATATAGTATAGCTCTAAAGGAGTTGAAAAATTTCAATGAAAAACAAAACCAAAAAAAAACACTATTAAATGCACAACAAATATGAAATCAAAAACAGATATTTGTCTGAAAAGCGTCTAAGTAAGTCCTGTAGGTTACCAGCTCGGACCATCCCCTGTCCCGCCTCCTCCAGTCCCCGCTCCGTGACTCCAGTGTAGGGATTAGCAAAAGATAGTATTGACCTCTCCTCCAGATCAACAAGCAGTGCCCTAGAGTAGCGATTCTCAACCTTTTTGTCATCTGTGACCAGCTGGATACATTTCAGTGCTCGGGAACCAGCTATTAGACTCAAATAATTTTAAGAGGGTTATACAGTGCCTTGCAAAAGTATTCACCCCCCTTGGCATTTTTCATGTTTTGTTGCCTTACAACCTAGAATTAACATGGATTGTTTGAGGATTTGCATCATTTAATTTACAGAACATGCTCACATCTTTGAATATGTTTATATATATATATATATCAATATATAGTTGTGAGCGTACGGGCCGTTGCTCACGCTTGCGGGCTCGCGTAGCGAGGGCCGTTGCTCACGCTTGCGGGCTCGCGTAGCGAGGGCCGTTGCTCACGCTTGCGGGCTCGCGTAGCGAGGGCGTGGCTCTCGCATAGCAAGGGCCATGGCGATGGCCTCGGTTGCCTGCATGGAGCGCCAAAGGCGCTCCATGCCAGCAACCGAGGCCACCATGCCAGCAACTAAGGCCCTTGCTGCTGGGGCAGGTAATTACAGCAAAGGGTGATTAATAATTAATGCAGCCAACGAGTAAACATCACAGTGGTACACAGCAACTGCGACCTCGCATGCTCACAACTATATGCAGTGGCCGGGCCGTCTGTACGTTCAGAGCTACTGTGCGGGGCCATGTGGTGTCTCTATACCCCCATGTTGAGAGGCCTGTCCCAGCCAGCTTACCATCTGTGACTGCTCCCATTTCGGCGCTGCCGCTGTGTGTCGGCGAGCAGTGAGGTCAGACTCCCACAATGCAGCCGGAGAGCAGGCAGGCATGGAGGACGCGCTCACTGCCTCACTATAAGTTCCCCCTAACCTCGGGCGGACCCCCCAGGAGCACAGCGAGCCCTGAACATACACGGGCCTCCCCGAGCACACACAGGCCTGTCCGGGCTGGACAGGTGAGTGGACCCTGATAGGGGCGAGGGCCGCAGTTGCTGGCAAGGAGCACTGAAGGCGCTCCTTGCCAGCAACTGCGGCCCTCGCGAAGCGGGCTGTGGTGTATATATACCCCCATGTTGAGAGGCCTGTCCCAGCCAGCTTACCGTCTGTGACTGCTCCCATATCGGCGCTGCCGCTATGTGTCGGCGAGCAGTGAGGTCAGACTCCCACAATGCAGCCGGAGAGCAGGCAGGCATGGAGGCTGCGCTCACCGCCTCACTATAAGTTCCCCCTAGCCTTGGGCGGACCCCCCAGGAGCACAGCGAGCCCCGAACATACACGGGCCTCCCCCGAGTACACACAGGCCTGTCCGGGCTGGACAGGTGAGTGGAGCCTGATAGGGCTTCATGTGGGGTGAGAGGGGACATGATAGGGCCTGGGACCACAGGAGTGAGCTCTATATAGGTGTGGGGAGAAAACTATATGTGTGTATTTATAAAGTGTAAAGAAATAAGAATAAATAAGACCAATGTGACTACATAGAGCAAATACATATATATTATATATATATATATATATATATATATAGCACCAGGATATTGATATATTGTAGACAAGCATGGAAATAATACCAGAGGAATGTGTGTGTGTGTATATATGTATATATATATATATATATATATATATATATATATATATATATATATATATATATATATATATATATAATGCTATACTATTAGCTCACTTACAATTTAATTGCCGTCATTTTTTGACGGGCAATTCGCTAGTATATATATATTATTGTGAAGCAAACAACAATTAGGACAAAATAGCAGAAAAAGTCAATGTGCATAACTATTCACCCCCCTAAAGTCAATACTTTGTAGAGCCAACTTTTGCGGCAATCACAGCTCCATGTCACTTTGGATAAGTCTCTATGAGCTTGCCACATCTTACCACTGGGGTTTTTGCCCATTCCTCCTTGCAAAACTGCTCAATCTCCTTCAAGTTGGATGGTTTGCGCTTGTGTACAGCAATCTTTAAGTCTGACCACAGATTTTCTATTTTATTGAGGTCTGGGCTTTGACTAGGCCATGCCAACACATTTACATGTTTCCCCTTAAACCACTCAAGTGTTGCTTTAGCAGTGTGTTTGGGGTCATTGTTCTGCTTATACAGCTTTTGAATAAGGCTGGGCTGATATCACTGGCCCTGCACCATGACATCATTAGCTCTGCCCCCATAATCTACAAAGAGGTATCATCTTTATTTTAACATCCAGTGACATAAGCTATCACAGCCTCAGAACCTACACTAGTCAGACTTAAGTTTTAGTCCAGCAAACAGGAAAATGTGGCCATGCCCCTGATAGACACAGGTAGGAGGAGATAATCAGCTCTGCTTGAGGGGATAATACTGTTTTTAAAAGGCTGTGCATAGCAAACAAATATGAGCCTTATTTGTAAGTAATTAATAATGAAAAGTGTATAACATGTTATATCTTATTTACAGTGTTAGTTGTAGTTTTGCTCCTATTTATCTGTCCAAAATTTGTTATATTCCCGAGTTCCTTCTAAATCACGAGGTGTAACACAGGACATGGTTACGTATATATAAAATATCATTTTATATATATATGTGTAGCTATAGATATCTGTCCCATGTTGCTGCAGTTTATACTATTCTTAGAATTTCAGAGAGAACCCTTACTACTCAGTATTCAAAGCTTTCAAAAAGAGGTTGTTTGCAAACTGTAGGAAGAAACTAAATATTTTCTACAAAACCGCTTTTTAAAAAAAAGGTTTATTTTAACAAATTAAAAAAAAAATGTGTTGATAGTACAACAAATACCTGGGTCACAGGAGTGATTTTAATTGTGGAAGTAAGTAGATAAGTGGAAGGGTATGTAGTGTAAGAAACTGCCTCCAGGTACACAAACAGCATCTTCTCTCAGCTGTTGCAGAAACACATTCACCTTCTAAATGCACAGTATTTAATATAATCATAAATATTTTTATGGTTAATATATAAGAGCATAGGACGCTTAACTGTTAGGTGATGTTTACTCCTTTCCTTTGTTATAATATGGTCTACTAGAACTTATGTTTTGCCCATAGTTTACCGATTTTAATTATACACCCATCTGTAAGCAAACCAGAAGTAAGTGAAGACAACTATATAGATATAGAATTGATATATAATTGATTTATAGATAATCAAAACAAAAGTTTCAGGCATGTTTTTATTTCTGTGCTCCTGAAATCTCCTTTCATTCTCATCATCTCTCCTCTCTCTCGTTTTTTGTACTATATGACTTTACTTACCAACTCTGAAATGTTTGCTCTATTTTCAGAGGGTTCACCTTGCTATGCAAGTTGGGGAGCATGCAAATGATTATGCTGAGATTGCTGCCAAGGACAAACTTAGTGAACTGCAATTGCGTGTCCGCCAACTGATAGAACAAGTGGAACAAATTCAGAAGGAGCAGAATTACCAAAGAGTAAGAAAGTGCTTCTCTTTCCACATTTTGTATGGATATATGTTCTTTAATGTGTACATTGACTATCTTTTTTATATAAATGTTTCTACTAACTTTTTTGGGTATAACTTCAGATATTCTTGTTACTCCAGTTTCAGAGTGAAAACATTTTCAGCCATTGAAACAATATAAAATATGTTCTATTATTAATGCCGCATGATAATGATTTTAATTCCTGAAAATCATGTTAATGGAAAAAATGAAAAGGAATGTCAGCCATTAAATCTGTATTTAGTAAGAAAATTGTTACAACTGTTTTATATGAACAATGATCATTATGAAATGAGTAACCCCAATTATCTTGATGTCTTTCTCCACATTAACTTCTTATTGTCATTTCAGTGGCGGGAAGAAAGGTTCCGTCAGACCAGCGAAAGCACTAACCAGCGTGTCCTGTGGTGGTCGATCGTCCAGACCTTGATCCTTGTATCAATTGGAGTCTGGCAAATGAGACATCTGAAGAGCTTCTTTGAAGCAAAGAAACTGGTGTAATATCCAGGGACCAAGGGAACTGTGTTGCCGGAGAGGCTATGCACATCTCCAATTCTTTGTCTTCCAAAGAGGATGTACAGGAACGGACTACTGGTAATTTCCACATGTGGGACCAGAAAACCTACTTGATTGTCCCGTCAAATTTTGTTTTTTTTGTCCCCATCAAAGGCAGAGGATTGGGGGTGTTCTTACATTCTACTTTGGAATTACACCATCAACCCTTTTCACCATGCTTTCCAAAGCACATGAAATTCTGCAAAGCTTTCCCAGAAAATAATTTGCCGCTCCTTTTTGCTCCGATTATTCAATCAGGAGACCCTGCTTGCAATGCATTGCTACATTTAAATTGTTTTTTTTTTTGTTTATTTGGGTGAGGTGGTCTTTGGGGTTAATTCTATTGGCTTCTAATTTAAAAGCTTTTAGGGGAAGTTGGTTATTGCTTATTAAGACCAGAGCGCCAGTCCCATTCTTCACAATGTCCTCTTATAGTTCAAGGCTAAACAGAATGAAACATTGGTCATGACAGTGACTTATTAACAAGTCACTGTAAGTATGCTTAATTGCATCTAAAAGAAAAGGGGTGGCCTATGTCAAAAGAAGTTGCTTTTAAACTGTTCTGCGTTTTTGTTTTGTTTTTTTTAGAAAAATTCATATTTCTGTGATCTTACTTTTAACTTATGTCTTGGATGAGTTACTTCATACTGCATAAGCTGTCCCCAGGCAACTTCTTTGTGTCTGGAGACCATGAAAGATTAGATTGAAATTATTTCAATCTCCTCTCTTGCATATTCATACCCTTCTTCAACTAGGTGGGAATAAAGTCACAAAAAGTTTCAGCACAATGAAAACTTTTAGTTCAAACACAAATATATATTTTATATTACATAAATGGATCCAGCCAACTACTAAAGGTGACATTTTCTTTTTAAATTGCTTTTATACTGTGTACCTGTACTGTAAATCTGAAGAGGTGTTCTGTTCCAAGTCAGTGGCTTTGGGAACATGTTAAGTTTCCATTTCAACTGCTGCTAATTAACTGTTGCAATGAGATTTGAAATGTAAAGAAATGATTGCACTATAAATATACCACCTGCAGTAGTATCCTCCAAGAAGCTGCCGTAACATTGGCTCCTTTCTTTATTCAGGGATTTTAGCCACTGGGATCCTAAGCTATGTGGATTCTGTCAAGTTACTGATATGGAATGTTTTTTTTTTTTTAATGTTTGGCTTTAAATAATAAAACAAGGAATCTGCCTACACCTTACTTGATTGTGTCAAGACTTAAAGAATGGTCGCAAAAAAAACCATCTACCTACAAGCTGCATCACGGGTGTGTTTTAAATAACTTTATACAACAATTACAAATATACAACACTTCCTGCTATGAAAGTGAGACCTCTTCCGCTCACATTAGCAGCCCTGCACAGAATTCTTGAAATAAAGTAGATCCCAGATACCATGGGACATTTGGGAATTATGGTGTTTGTAATGCTTAAAAAGATGTGGCACCCAGGAATATAGAGTTTGCAGTTTGTTTTTAATGATACCTATGTCTGTCCTTGGCTGCAAAGTGTTAAAATGGCATAATAGTGCATTTCTGCGCAACTTATACTAAACATAAGTAATTCTGAGAAATTGATTCAAAAGTGAGCAATTTGTTGGCTTGCACTGTACCATTTAATGACAATTTATTATATGTCTGGTGCAAAGCTAAGAGTTGGAACTTGTTGATTCTGTTTCAATAATTTGCTAAAGGTATGTGTAGATCCTACTTCCTTAAAAACATTATTATTTTTATAAGGTTTACATGAACAATAACATATCTGAAAAATAGTCCTTGTTTTTGCAAACATTGCTCTGCCCTCCTCTATAATGAGTTGGCAATGCAGCCATCATTGTTGTAAATGTACTCAACTCTCTGCAGTTATGTTTGGTCACAATTTAAAAAACATTTGTTGGGGAAGTTGGAATATTAACAATTTAATTCATTTCCTTTTACTAAATTTCATATCCCTTGCTTTTTTTTTTTTTTTTTTCCTTGAATCCTCTAATATTTGACGTACTATACAGCTTTTTAAAATAATTTATACTACTTTATTGGTAATCAGTCTACTGGTAGGTATCTCAAAAAATGGATAGTAAGAGAGCATTTAAAATATACTTTTTTTCTTTTGTTCCTCAAAAGGAGCATTTCAATCCCATTTAAATCTTTTTTGAAGACAGTTGTACAGTATCTCATTTATTAACTATTGTATGAAATCATACTGCCTTGGGAGCTTCCATTTGTGTTACTTCTTGTGCAGGCGGGAGGAGGCATTGAATGCAGGGAGGTTTGCAAGTGTTACAACTGAAAGTAGCCCAACAAAGGAAATAAAGGCATAATTGCAGATAATAGATACATTAAATAAAAAGCTGTCTATACGCACACACACACCCTCCTCTTAACGGTCTCCGGTGTTAGAGATATGTAACGGTAGATCAATCTTACCTCGTGTGATAAATAACCCACACACTTTTATTTTGACATTATTGTCATAGCTGAAGCATGCCAAGGCACCAGCTGTGCAATACCTAACAGAGTGATGCCCTCAGCCTTATAACATAGGCTTATTGTGCCAGGGGAAAGGGGCCCACTGAGATATGTTGTGATTTATGTGTTGCTAGGAACTTGCTGGTCAAAAATGACGGGGCAATAAAATGTGAAGCCATGGCAACGCGGTTTTCCACACAATGTAAAGCTTTTTCTACTCTGAGGACCTTTGGCACTCATCACAAAGACAGATATATATATATATATATATATATATATATATATATATATATATTGTGAGAATGTAAGGAGAAGCCGGAGTCAGATCATAGAGGACCGGTATATAAGCCATAGGCTGTACCGCTCCTGGTGTCCAGCTCTCAGAGAGTTAAAGCACTTGACTTCACCTGGTCCAGTGCTATACTATAAAAACCCCAGGAAGTCCCAGTAAAGGGAGAGAGGGGTGTGTGCTGCTTGAGGAGACTGCTAATTAGACTCTGTCCTGAGTGGTGTAGAAGCTGAGGCCTAGCTAGGAGACAAGCTGTGTGGAGCCTGCAAAGGGCAGCTAGCCGAGAGAACTGTCAGCTGCCTGATATACTGCACAGATAACCAAGGTGAACGTCTGGAGAAGCGGCTTTGTGAGTGGGATCCTGCGGTTACCTGGAGCTACAAGGTAAAAGTCCTGCTGTATTCCAGAGCCTGAGAGAGAGACTGCAAAAACAGTAAGTTCGTACCAAAGAGGACCTCAGTTTACTGCTGGGTGAGCCATACCAGTGCCGCTGGAGTTAAAGGCAAGATCTTTTGTTGCATATACCGGTGGGATTTAGTGGACTGCTGTGACCTGTACTGCTTTGTTAAAGAGGACTGTACCATAATCTCAAAGCCTCCGGTCACTGGACCATTACCTGAAAAAGAAACCCCCAGGGAAAACGACTGAGCATTACTAAAGTGCCTTTTTTCTTCTGTTTGAGTTCTCGAGTACTCTGAATAAGGGCCCTGGGGGGAGGACACTCGGAGAGTAGGGTGGGCCGGTGTCCTGGCCACAAGGTGACACTCACAAGTCTAAGAGAATATTTGTATCCTGCCCACAAGGTGGAACTCTCACAAGTCTACGAGACTATTGGTATCCTGGCCACAAGGTGGCACTACCCCACCTCACAGAGACTGGTAAACTTATAATTTCTCCGGTGCAGAGAAGCTGACCGGGTATAGTCAGGGTGTTCCTGCATGTTAGTAAGGATGTTAACGTAGATGTTTATTTTCATTTTTAAGCAAAGTTACTGCTACCTTTTGTTTTTGTTTCATAATAAACCTGTTTGCTGTACTACAAGAACGTATCTGTTCCTAATTCAAGAAACCACCGCTATACGCGGCCATCCTGGTCACAATATATAATCTCTTTTGTTAACTAATAATTAATTAGTTACTTAATAAATTAATATACTTTACCTATTTCTAATTAATATATCCAGCACTCAATAGCCTGAAGAGCTAACCATCTTTTTTTTATTTTCCTGTAGAATACATTGTAGAGTTGTAGTGTTGTTGCCCTGCAGACAAAGTGTAATGAATGTCCCAACTGGGCATTAGAAATAGGCTGCGTGCGCGAGGGCAAACCGTTAGTTTAGTTGTGTGAAGCTTCATTTTGGAATCATAATGTTATTAGTTGCAAGTTAGTGTTGTAAAGTGGCGTCATTTGTCTATGTGATACGTGGCTCACAAGCATTTTCCGTCATGTGTAATACTGTATTTTGTACCTCGTATGTTCCTGTGTGAAAGTGCTACGTGGGTGGCGTTTGTTTTGCGCAGCCCGGGGTCGTGTAGCATGGTTTTCTTTCTTTCTTTTTTTCTGTGCTGGCATTTTTTTACTCTCTTAGCCGGTTTTCGAGTGGCGAAACATTTTTGTATTTTGTGTGAGTTTTGCTTTGCGCTGTTCGGCCGTTAACTTCATCTTATTCTTAAGTCCCGCGTCTCCTAATTTCTTTTTTCTAAGTCCCACGTTGGTCATCTGCTTGCAGTCTAAAGCGATCCCGTGTTTACTAAGTGTTTGGTGGCTAAGTTCTGCGTGTTTCATTGCCTTCACTGCTCACCTCGCAGGCAATGAGCACCTTTGTGCTGCGAGTTTTAGTGCCTTAACGCCTCGCCCAAGTCCTACACACCATGCAAAGAGTGACAACGTCTCATAGTTTGACAACTTTTATATGTGATGATTCCTTGTTAGGCCTGTTTAAAGTTGCCTGGGTGCCACTGGGCCCATACTGTTTATAGTCGGGGTGTGTGTGAACATGATGGGAGTGATTGGATGTATGTTTGTGTTGTGCTTTGGTGGGCTAGCACTTACAAGGGAAATATTGTATATGCCCAATATTTCATAGTAATGGACTAGTCCCTTATTAACAAGATTAGGGAGATAATTGACCGCTAGGAGTCACATGACACCAGTATCTCTCCCACTATCACAAGCCCTTAGACTGGTGTCTCCATGCCTATTATTACCCCTACCAGGAATACAGCAGTGGAAAAGGGAAAACAATGGGTAATTCACTTAGTCTTGCAGGCATCGGTGATAATGTGAGCTAGAAGGATCGGGTGTAACCATGGATGCACATTTGAATTGATTGGTCTGTTGTTGCTAGAATGTGGTATAAATATGTCTGATGGTTTCAGTAATAAAGTTGTTATACCAGTTCACATCATTAAAGTGTGAATTTATTGATGCTGGTTCCTGGACTAAGTTCTTTTCAGAACTTAGAAAGTATTGTATGCTATACAAGACCACAGAGTTCTTCCTGCTGTACAGGGGTAAAACGAACCGGTCACACCTGACGGTAGAGGTTTGGGCAATAGGCTATTATCATACCCCATTCAACAGACAGGTTGTGACAATTATTTATTAAACAAAAATATCACTCAACATTTTGTAACCTTGTGCGAAAAACATATATTCACACTGTGGTGCCTCCTGTTACAGGAACCATTTAACTTCAAGTGATTTCTGTAACCGTATATGGGAGGAATACAGGCCCACTGTTCTTTACAAAAACTCATCATGCACTTTGCTTAGAGCATTCTGAGATCCTTATTCTTTTTATTTTTTTTTTTTTCACCAATGCATTTACTGGTGTATTATTTCATCTTTGTCCGGTTTCATGGTCCGCTTTCAGCTATGTTTGACAGATGGTCTTAAATTTTCCTCTTTAATGCAGTTATATAAAGAGGAATTCATTGTGGGCTGTCATGGATGTGAGTGTAATATTGGGTCCTGTGCTTGGAAGCAGTTCTAAATCATCACCAGTTCAACACTATGCCGAATGGTTAGTATAGGGGTCTTGTAGCGATATGCATTGTTTGGCATTAACCAAATTGATTGCTGTGGTTAACAGGTGCTGGACCTACAAAACAAATGCAGAGATAGTAGTGTGTGCTTCACACTAGAGCAGAAGGGTAGTTCTATTCTGTTTCATGATTGGGGTTGGTGGCAGATATCCGGGTCATAGTCACTCCCAGTAGCACAAAGTAGCAGCAGGCTGTAAAATTGAAACTAAACCAGACACCTGGTCTTCAGGACCATAACCCTTCCAATCCAAAATATACTACACATGGTCACTGGAAAAATGAGAGTCAATAAGTTTGCCACTCGTACTCCCGTTCACTGTCAACCACAACAGACATAGCTTGGGAATGAGGAATTGTACATGTAATACTTTGGCAACACAGAAAACTGTTATATAAGTGAAATTCTGCCAATGAATTATAAACTGCAGAATGATGTTGGTATATACCGGTTTTTATTACAAGGCCTTCCTGAACCTTGTTATAAACTGAATGCCAGATAGAATGATTCAAGGAGAACCCTGGATCATGACTGTTTCCATAATAACTGCTTCTTAAAGGAAATCCGGTGACATTGCATAGAGAAGTGATCAATAGCTATCTAAACTGTAATCATGACAAACAATACAGAGCAGGGGTTGAAAAAAGCAGGCGTATACCATGACATAATCATTGGTATCTTTCACTATCTGTGGCCACCAGAATGCACTGGAAAGTAACTTGTGTTTTTTCATATGCCAGGGTGACTATCCATGCATGAATAGTGATGCAATTGGAGTACTGGTACTCTCCATTGAGGGAGAACATACAAGCTGAAAGTCTACAGACAAACCTTCTTGAATCTTGATGATGGAGATAAGTGACTTGGTTCCGGTTAACAGTAATCTGAGTAGGTAGTATAATCAGTCAAGGGGGCTCATTTAATTTCAAGCCTACAATTTCCTGTAACCTAATATTGTGGCTGTGGGTGTTTGTTTATTTATTTAAATGTTTAGATGCATTCAATTGACTCAAGCCTGCAATTAACGACCTGAAGGCTGAACCAGTTAACCCTTCCCATGGCCACAAGCTGTTTAGGGGCGTGAATACACGTCGACAGCAGTTAAAAGCCAATCCCGCAATTACAGTGTGCGCCACAGCCCTTGGAGCCAATAGAAGATGGCCTAATAGACAATTATTGACAGGGAGAGATAATAAAGCGGTGAGCTTCATGTCCATGCGTTGACTGTGTTGTTGATATTGACAAATTAGCATGTAGGTCCCGGAGCTGGTGGTTTTGGTCTTGCAGAGTGAGATCAGGCGATTTTGGAGAGGAGGTTATTGCAGTTTTATTGATTTTTTTATTTCTAATATAGTTATTTTACACTTATTACATCCAAACACATATTAACAGATAACACATAATATACATACACATAGAGTATTAACACACACAGATACAAATATACTGTTGATAGATCACTTCATCCACACACCCTGACCCTATACTCTAACATATAATAAATACACATAAAAAAAATTGTACATCATTTCAATACATAAATAACTGCTTATTTTCATGTATCCTTATTTTACTTTTGGGATTATTATGGAGAGTGGTGGGGAGGAGAAAATGATGAGAGGAGAGAGAGGAAGCCCTGGGTAGTGGGGTGGGGGGGGACTCAGTTGCCCATTGTTATAGGCATTCCCAACACAGAGGGGTAGGGTCCTGCTCCCAGGGGGATGGTAGTGTGGGGGAGGGACACAGGCTCCCAGTCCACAGTCAGCAGGGCATGAGGCTTGGCGCAAACATAGAGCCCCTAACTAAAGGCACTAGGAGACAGTGGTCCCACTTAGTGCCATCTGTGACCACCCCACTATCCTTGCGGGGGAGAGGCCTGGACGGAGGTAGCAGCCGCGGGCTTGGCAGTAAGCGATGTGAGGTCTGTGAAACATCGCTTTGATGACATCCGTCAACCTCATGTTGGAGTCCAAACTAGCCAGGCTGCTACATTCGTCAGATTCCCAGCACCATCTCCTCCACCCCAGAGTCCTTCCCTGCACACACGCAGCCTGGCCACTCCTCGCCTGCCTCAATTCCTCTGCCATCTCCGGTGCTGCTTCCTCCTGGGCAGATGCTTGATGCCTCCCTCTGCAACCCCCCTCAACTAGGGAGAAGAGTGCGGAGGAGGATGTAGGAGATGTAAATCATTTTGGACCATCTCAACAGCACTCCTCAGTGACAATCTATTGGTCCATATGTTAACATAATCTAGCCTGGCTACAGAATATAGCATCATGGCCTATGATCCATGATCCTCTTCTGTGTGAGCACACGTAGGGTTATGCTTATCATTTCACCAATTTATGGTCACTGAGGAATGCCATTGAAAAAGGATGCTATAGTCCCTATATTTTTTAAGGCCTTATTCTTTTTTAATGTAATACATTTTTTTTGGTTTTAGGCGCAATTTAGGTCCATGAAGGCATCTTCTTCAGCTGCAAGCATTGGCAAAAGTATGGGGTATGAGTGGCTCTCACATAGACATTCAATCAATGACAACCAGTCCTAAACATTTTGCTCACACAATATTAATTAAATCATATATCCAGTTTTTATACTACATGATTGTTGTTAGCATAAATTTAGACCAATCAGGTATGGGAGGGATTTGCAAAGTCCCTCAATGGTGTGTTAATCAAAGCCAGCATTAATACATGCACCAGTGAAGCATGTCATCCTCTTCTCAATATCAATATGAAAATCTATACTAGTTCTGATGTAAGTAACAATGATTATGGCTGTTGACCTTTGTGTCCTCTCCGTGTGATAACAACTGTATACCAGATGCTAAGTACTCTTGGACCACTGACTATGGTCACAGCTAAGCATTCATTGGCGGATGACACATCATTTATTAATGGTCATGGCTAGTAATGCATCATGACAACTACCTAATGATTAGTAATGGTTGCAGATGAAAATCAGGTAAGTTGGTATATTGTTAGTTACAGTATTTAGCATTGTATGTCTGTAACTGGATTATATTACATAGTCCAGATGTTTATGCATCTGTCCAATTGAGCAGATGAAGACCCTATGTAAGTGCTATGAACATAACTGGTTACTTCTATTAAATTGAGTTATATATAATGAGATTTGTGTTCATCAGATTCTTGTTACAGTGGGGTAGTGACCACATGTAGATGCTATGCATCATAATTATTATCTTTTTCCAAAACAGCCTCTTGCCCTTCCGGGATCTGCCCACACCATTCCCATGATATTATTGCACAGTCTTATACATTTCTGAGTGTGCTCTGTGTATATAATAACGTTTTGTTAAAAAATGGCATACAGCAATGGTCCAGGACTTTACATGGGTGTAGCCAAGATTGACCCTGATGGAGGTGAATATGCTGTTGCTCCATGTGCCTCCCCACAGCCTCCATGTGTGTTTGTGGGCCGTCCTGAAGATTTTGACCATAAGTGTGGTGTATGTTCCCCTGGTACTTGATACATGTCATGTAGCGGTGTAATATTGCCATTTTTTTTAATATAGATATGATGATTGACATATGGAAATAAATATATCTATATTTTTAATGTCCACATTTGAGCCTCTGTGAGTGTTACGTATCATTTGTAAGGCAGTTCCATGTTTTTTACTTGCAATTTAGTCATGCACTGTGATGCTTTATGCATCATGCAGCAACACTTTTAATATTACCATATGCATGACCAGTCAAAAATAAATTTTTAATTGCTGTTACAGCTTTAATTAGCATTAGAAAAAGCCTTTCTGAGTCCTATTTAGTACTCGTAATATTTTTTGAACGAAATATGATACTTTTGCGATTTACAAGTTAGAATTAATTTGCGTGCTACTTGAAATTTGTTAAAGGGCCACTTATCTCACTATAAGTGCTTTGCATGGTGTGAAAGAGCACAAGATTCTATGTTAAAATGATCGATTTGTTTTTAATCACATTATAATCTTCAGTCTTAGGTCTGTTTACAAACACACTTTTGACTGTTTTGTGATTAACAAAACATGCCAACACCAGCCGGTGTAGACTTGTGAGCGCAAATATTTAAGTTTTTTCTCTGCTTTCAGGAATGTCGCAAGAATCAGTTAACCCACAAGAAACATATTTAGGATTTTCCGGGAGTCATTTCTCTGCACAGATGAATTTGAGAAGGGTTAACCCCCTTTTTGCTTCTGCTCTCTGCATGCAGCTCTTGCTGTGACTCTCTCTGGAGGAATGTCAGTGTCTCATGTAAACAGATACCTCATTTATGATTTTTTTCAGTGAAAAAGGCACCTATTTCGAAAATTCAAAAAGTATTTTAACAGGTTTTTAGGAGTCCTTTACAGTGGTGTTAAAATGTCCTTTAAATTGTGCTGAATTAAATGGGCCTTTATTTAAATATTGAGTTTGCGTCTTTAGCACTGTTAACTTTGCGGGATTTAAAAAATCAATGGAGGAGATAGGGCTGTGTTAAGTCTTTGGCTGGCCACAGTGGTTTTGGGCAGGTTACTCGCAAATGGAATGGGAGTAGCTACATGTAGCTAACTGAATATCCATAACCTTTACAAGCTTTATACGTTTATTAATTGCGATTTGGCCAATGGAATAAGGCCCTAGGTTAGCATGTGTCAAGGAATGGATAGCAGTATATGTCTTATCTTGGTGTGCACACTATTGCCCAATTTTTTATTCAAAGCAAAAAGTTTATTTTCCAGAGTCTAATATAGGGGTGGTCTTACCTATAATATTATACCCTAATGGGTGTTCTTTAAATACATTTATAACTTATAGCTGTAGACCTACATGTAGTAAATGTGACAGAATTTCTCCAACCACAAAAACAAAGAACACTTATACCACTACCTGTTGACCCTTACAGAGAATTATGTATTATAAAGACATAATATCTTAAAAGCACAAATTTTAATGCTGACATTGTAAAATCAAAAATAAGATCAACACCGTCAAATTAAAACTTTTTACTATCCCCACCGTTGACGTAGGGACATGCCTTGAAAAATTCTCTATCACATATATTTATAGTCGTAATTACGATTTTGTCTGTAATGTTCGCAAAGTTACAGGCTTGAGCATGCACATAGCGGGGCCCAGGACGAACGCTGAAGGCCCGTAAAGTAGAGGGGGAATGAGAAGAGAGGTGGCGGGCGAGAGGCTCTGAACGACTTCTGAGTTACGGGCTTGGAAAAAAATGGTGGCTGTCACTTTTCTTCAAGTCCGCAAGTCTAAAATCGGAAATAGCTATTCGATTGCTTAATTTCCCCAAGCGCGCAAATGTTTTTAATCCTGTAAATGGTAACTGAGAGACAGAGGGGGGGCACACAGGAGAGGGAGAGGTGGGGAAAAGGGACACAGGGAAGGGAGAGGGGGAATAGACACAGGCGAGGGAGATAGAGGGGGTGAAACACAGAGGAGGAAGATAGAGGAGAAAAACACAGGGGAGGAAGATAGAGGGGGAAAAACACAGGGGAGAGAGATGGGGGAAACACAGGGGAGGGAGATGGGGGGAGACACTGAGGAGGGAGAGGGGGCAAAGAGACACGGGAAATACATTGGGGCAAAGCGACACGGGAGGGGGCAAAAAGACACAGGGTAGGGAAAGGGGTGAAAGAGACACAGGAGGGAGGGGGGAAAAGACACGGGGGGAATTACATATTATCCCGTCTTTTGTGACAGGAGGCCTGCAATGGGGCCCCAAGGGAGTTTATTGCGAGGCCTGCAATGGGTGCTGAAGGCGCTCATTTGCAAGGCTCACAAAAAGGAAAGAGAAGGAGAGAAGAGGGAGAGGACACAGAAGAAGAGAAGGAGAGAGAGAGAAAGAAGCTCGCATTGCCCGGCTTTGCTGTGCATGGTGAGGCTTGTGAGGCAAACTGTGTGGCAAATTTATGAACATCGACACTATTACAAAAACAGGTACACTGACAGTCTATATATATGTAGGTTAAATAGTGTGAATGAATATCACCTATTATATTTGTCAAACTGCGAGTTGTCGTCACACTTGTGGCCCAAAGGGCCGCAACTGCGAGCCTTACAAAGCGAGGAGAGTCGTTTGTGGCCGATAGGGACGCAACTGCGAGCGGCCCGTGGGACTACCTAATTCCTGCCTTGGGAGGACTCGCGATGAGCGTCACAAGCGCTCATCGCTAGGCCCCCCAGCCTCGCATTACCCCCAAAGTATCTGGTCCCTACCAGTAGAGGGGGGCTGCAATGAGAGCTGAAGGCGCTCATTGCAGGGCTCGTGATGAGCACCGGAGTTGCTCCTCACAAGGCCCCCAGGGCTCGATCACCCGAGTGTCTCCTTCCTCTTATCCTCCTCCTACCTTTCTCCCTCTCCAATTTCCGGAGCGAGAGGGTGAAAGAGACACAGAGGGTGTAGAGAGAGGAAAAGACAGGGGAGGGAGAGCAGGGGGGAATAGATAGGGGATGAAGAGGAGGGGGGAAAGGAGACACAAGGGAGGTAGAGGAGGTGGAAAAGGAGACACAAGGGAGGAAGAGGAGGGGAGAAAGGAGACACAAGGGAGGAAGAGGAGGGGGAAAGGAGACACAAGGGAGGAAGTAGACAAGGGGAGAGGCTCGCAATGAGTGCCGAAGGTGCTCACATTGGGTGGCAAGGAGCATTGCCAGAATTAAAATTTTATTGCCGGCATTTTTTACAGGCAAGTCGCTAGTATGCATATAAATGAGAATGCATTCATCTCTCATGAAAGAACTTGTTGTCACACTAGGGATTTATTAGTAAGAGAGAACGCACTTGAAACTATTTACAGTGGGGGGAAAAGTATTTGATCCCCTGCTGATTTTGAACGTTTGTCCACTGGCAAATAAATGATCACTCTATAATTTTAATTGTAAGTGTATTTTAACAGTGAGAGACAGATCAACAAAAAAAAAAAAAACAAGTAAAAACGCACGTTAAAAATGTTATAAATTGATTTGCAGGTCAGTGAGTGAAATAAGTATTTGATTCCCCTATCAATCAGCAAGATTTCTGTCTCCTAGGTGTCTTTTATACAGGTAACGAGCTGAGATTAGGAGCACTCCTTTTAAGAGACTGCTCCTAATCTCAGCTTGTTGCCTGTATAAAAGACACCTGTACACAAAAGCAATCAATCAATCAGATTCCAAACTCTCCTCCATGGTCAAGACCAAATTGCTGTCCAAGGATGTGAAGGACAAGATTGTAGACCTACACAAGGCTGGAATGTGCTACTAGACCACCGCCAAGCAGCTTGGTGAGAAGGTGACAACAGTTGGTGCGATTATTCACAAATTAAAGAAACACAAAATAACTGCCAGGCTCCCTCAGTCTGATGCTCCATGAAAGATCTCACCTCATGGAGTTTCAAGGATCATAAGAACGGTGAGGAATCAGCCCAGAACTCCACGGGAAAATATTGTTAATGATCTCAAGGCAGCTGTGACCAGAGTCACCAAGAAAACTGGACTGAAATCCTGCAGCGTCCGTAAGGTCCGCCTGCTCAAGAAAGCACATGTACAGGCCCGTCTGAAGTTTGCCAATGAACATCTGAATGATTCAGAGGAGAACTGGGTGAAAGTGTTGTGGTCAGATGAGACCAAAATCAAGCTCTTTGGTATCAACTCAACTCGCTGTGTTTGGAGGAGGAGGAATGCAGCCTATGACCCCAAGAACAACATCCCCACCATCCAACATGGAGGTAGAAACATTATGCTTTTAGGGTGTTTTTCTGCTAAGGGGACAGGACAACTTCACTGCATCAAAGGGACGATGGACGGGGCAGTCAAATCTTGGGGGAGAACCTCCTTCCCTCAGTCAACACATTAAAAATGGGTCGTGGATGGGTATTCCAGCATGACAATCACCCAAAACACACAGCCAAAGCAACAAAGGAGTGGCTCAATAAGAAGCAGATTAAGGTCCTGGAGTGGCCTAGCCAGTTTCTAGACCTTAATCCCATAGAAAATCTGTGGAGGGAGCTAAAGGTTCGAATTTCCAAACATCAGCCTCGAAACCTTAATGACTCGGAGAGGATCTGCAAACAGGAGTGGGACAAAGTCCCTCCTGAGATGCGTGCAAACCTGGTGGCCATCTACAAGAAACGTCTGACCTCTGTAATTGCCAACAGGGGTTTTGCCACCATGTAATAAGTCAAAGGGGTCAAATACTTATTTCCCACATTGACCTGCAAATTAATTTATAACTTTTTTGACATGCGTTTTTCTTTTTTTCTTTTTTTTTGTTATTCTGTCTCTCGCTGTTAAAATACACCTACCATTAAAATTATAGACTGTTCATTTCTTTGTCATGGAGCAAAAGTTCAAAATCAGCAGGGGATCAAATACTTTTCTCCCCACTGTAAATGGCTCCACTATATGGATAGGTAGCTGCCGTTCTCCTGGATATATAAATACTATACTGGGGTAGCTGCAAAGTTGTACAAAGCTCAGTGATTGGTATGTGATGGCGCTCTTTCGGATTTGTATTATTTATGGAGGACTAAAAACCTGTACAATGAATATTCAAATTATAATGATACATATGACTTATAGAGAGTATACTCTTACTTGGACTTGGAGTTAATTGTAAATGGTTAAGCCCAAAAAATGCTGAAACAAAAAGTAACAGCATCTATTAGATCAAAGGAGAAACCTACAACTTTTGATATTAGGAAGAACAGCTATATATAGATGGAAATTAACAAAATACCTATATTGTAATTAAATTAAAACTAAAAACAAATCCACAGAAATATCAACAACTAAGAAATAAAACGTAAAAGAATATTGAATGGAAATGGCTATACACTCAGTAGTAAAAATGTAAAGTAGTTTATATTACATGCAATATTGTTTTTAGTTTAAAGACCTTCAGCCTCATTCTATTGCTGTGATTTTGAGATACGGGCTCGCAAGCTACTTTGATATTCAATTGCCTTCCGTTTGCGGGCTCCGGTCGGGTTACTTTCTGCGAGCTGCGATACATTGCGCTTTGTATACTCACAAGTTTTGATCTTTCACGACCGCAAGAGTTACAGCCACTAAAATTACAAACTGCTATTTAATTGCTCCGATTTCCCCTCCGTCAAGCTCGCAAATGGCAAAAAACGAATCACAGGTTATTGGGACCAAGGAGGTCTCGCAAAGGGCTTACTGACAGATCGGAGCACTTTAAATGCAAATATAAAATCAATCCAGCACTGTAAATGATGGGGAACACAATGTGATATTAGAATTAAAAGCACAACATTTTCAAGCTCGCACATTGCCAAAATATAATACTTAATTTCATGTTTATTTTCCATCCAAAATACTACGGGCTTAAACCTCCGAGATTGGATTCCAAAGTCCTATGGGCTTGAATAACGAGTTACGGGCTTGGAGGTCATTCAAACCCATAGGATATTGGACAGAAATTAAACATGAAATAAAGTATTATATTTTGGTAATGTGCTTGCTTGTGAATGTTGTGCTTTTAATTCTAATGTCATCCATTGTGTTCCCCATCATTTACAGTGCTGTACTGATTTTATATTTGCTTTTAAAGTGCTCGGAATTTTTTAATTATGATTTTTTAATAATTAGCGTGTAGCCAATGAAATATGGCACTCGTAGAGAGCTGGCTTGGTGGGTATATAAGGGGGCATAGGCATTTTAACCATCACTGTTATTGGTAAAACATGTGATTTATCCGACTTTGAAACAGGGATGATCATTGGCTTTCAGGCCAAGGGTGGCAGTGCATTCTGTGATCCGTTTGCATGCTGCTGTGGTTAAAATGTACCATGACCGGACAAACAGCACCATTGAGAATAAAAGCTGTGGAAACTGTGGAGCACCATGTGCCATTGGTGTCAAAGGTGAACCTCGGCTGTGATGCTGTGTGAGGGCAAACCAACAAACTACAGTTGAGCAACTTACCACCCAAATAAACCTGGGGCCTACTAGACGTGTCTAAAATTACAGTACAGCGAACCCTGTTGCGTATGGGGCTCAGAAAAAAAACTGCTGGTCGCTGCACCCAAGCTGATGAGGGTTCATCACCAGAAATGGCTTCAATTTGCAAAACAGTACTGAAATTGGACCTCTTTTGATTGGCAAAGGGTGGCCTTCTCTCATGAGTCATGTGTTCTTTTCAATCGACTCAATGGATGTGTCAGGAGCGAAACCTCAGAGAACAAACACTTTGCAACCATTGTTGGAAGAACACAAGCTAGTTGCTGTTTTCTTGGCATTATCTGGGTCCACTCATACCTCTGGAAGGCACTCTTATTTGGGTTATCTATCCCTCCTTACAGATAACATACACCCATACATGTTCCCTAGAGTGGATGGAATCTTCCAGCAGGACAATGCAACATATGGCCAGAATTGTTCATAAGTGGCTGGAGGAGCACATCAGAGACTTCCAAGTACTTCCCTGGCCTCCAAATTCCCCAGACTTGAACCCTGTGGGACCACTTTGATTGCCATGTTTGCCCTATGGATCTTCCACCTGTAGTCTGCATGGCTCCAGATACCCTTGCCAACTTTCCAGCATCTTATTGACTCACTACCCTGCTGTCTAGCTGCTGTCCGTGCTGCACACAGCGGTTATTCTGGATATTATGTCTTTCAATTTAATACATGAAAATCTATACCATTTTGCTGCAGACTATACTGCTGCTAAACTCCACATGCGCATAGGAAACAATACTGGTTCCCATTGAGCTGTACGGCTGCTACAGCTCACATACTCCATTACATTTAATAGTTGTGGTAATTTGCAAGTTGTCGACACGCAATGTTATGAGTTTGCGCATGAGCAATGAGCGCCGAAGGCGCTCCTCGTGATGCCTAAAAGCATGGGTGTAGGAATTGTGGGGGATGGGGGGGGACAAATCCCCCCAAGATTTTTCTATGTTTGTATGTATGTATGTATAAGCTATTTTATGGCCTGTGTATACAATGCACTGTATCCCCCCAGAATTGTCCTGGCTCCTACACCCCTACCTGAAAGTTACGGTTTGGGCGGGGTCTGTAATGAGCGCCGAAGGTGCTCATTGCAAGGCTTGCGATGAGCGCTAAAGGCGCTCATCGCAAGGCCTGTATGTCACTGGTTTAGTTACAGGCTTCAAACATATTACAGGGTTAACAGCCTCCATTTTTTTCAAGCCCGTAACTCAAAAGCCGTTCAGAGGATGCCAAAAAAAGCCAGTTGATTACAAAAGGAACTTACAACCTCACACACAGACAGGGGGAGATGCAGGGAGCCTGCATGTGAGGTTGCGAGTTAATTTACTATTTTATTGGCATTTTTGGGTAGTCTCAGAACGGCTAGGTGAGGGGAAAAAATGGAGGCCTTAAAGCTGTAATATTATTTCAAGCCCGTAAATCGGAAAGCCATTTCTAGCTTGGTGAAAATAATCAATTTACCAAGCCCTCAAATGGTTTCACACCCGGAAATTCAAACAGGAGCACAGAGGAGAGGGAGGGGGGAGAGACACATGAGAGGGAAAGGGGGGAAATAGACAATGGGGAGGAAGTGTGGGCGAAGAGACACAGGGGTAAGAGAGTGGGGAGAAGCTTGCAGTGAGCTCTGAAGGCGCTCATTGCAGAGCTTGGGATGAGCACCAAAGGCGCTTATTGCAGGGCCAAAAAGTTGCAGGTTGCCCGATGCCTGCAATGAGTGGCAAAGCGAGGCCAATAAAGTAGAGGTGGGAGCCAACCGCGCTCATTGCGGAACACAAAAGTTGCGGATTGGCCGAGGCCTGCAATGAGCGGCGAAGCAAGGCCAGTAATGTAGGGGGGGGGGGGGGAGCCAACGGCGCTCATTGTGGGGCACAAAAGTTGCGGGTTGGCCGCAATAAGGGGTGAGGACCTGTAAAGTAGAGCGGGGGAGAGGCTTGCAATGAGCGCCAATGAGTGCCTCGCATTGTGTGGCATCTCGTAAAACATTTTATCTTTATTAATATCTAAAAATACCTCTAATGATTATGTTGATACCTCCAGGGGTGTATACACAAGCATCTGACCCCCCCACCATCAGCATGCTGCATCAGGGGAGAAATATTAACCCACTATTTAACTGCTCTTGCTTGCTCAGCCAATCTTCTTGCAGCTTCCACCTTCCAGCTTCCTGTCACATGTCAGTGATACACTACATTTCTCAGGCTGCTTTGCACCACAATCAGGAACCCAGAGTTAATTTAAAAGTTTCAGCTAACCTGATTGGCCAAAACTAATCATTTTAAATTTGAGGCTAATTTAGCGGGTGATTGGAGGGTGTTAACCCTAATTTGCAGCTGTCAGAAATTACAAGAGATTTTGCTGACTTCAGTGTAAGTGTTTAAATGTTTATTTGGGTTTTTTGATGCAAAAATTGTTTTTGCATACACTACTAATTCTCCTCTGTCAGATGCATTCATAATACAGCTCACGTAGATATTCATATAATGGAGGTTTTACCGTATACAGCGCCTGGATTTCAAGATTTATTTGACTTAATGATATAAATATTTTTTGGAAACTTCCAGGCATGTAAGTGAAAGGACCATTGCACAATTAAAAAACAAATATATGTTTGACAGCTTTTAATCTAACTAATACCCTTGATTAAAAAATCATGAAAAAAGTCATACAGCTATTTCTTAATTTCTTATAAAAAAAAAAAAAAAGGTTGATACACCTGCAGGACCCTGGAGAGATCCATGAAACATTGGTGGAAGTTGTATGTGTGAGAGAGATATTGTGAAAATCTGTATATTGAATGGGGTATGATAAAAGCCTATTGCCCAAACCTCTCCCCACAGGTGTGCCCAGTTCATTTTACCTCTGTACAGCAGAAAGAATGTTCAGCCCTTAGGTTAGCCTGAGAGGTGTCTGTGGTCTTGTGTAGCATAAGGATCTTTCTAAGTTCTGAAAAGAACTTACTCCAGCAATCAGGATTCCAGCATCAATAACGGAATCCACAGATTCATTATGTGAACCGATTATAGCACCTTTACTGAAACAGACATATTTATACCGCACTCTTAGCAACAAAAGGCCAATCAATTCAAATTGGCATCCATGGTTACCCCAATCACATTCTAGCTCACGTTACCACTCATGCTTAGGTGGGTTTGATTGACAGGCTTCCCTCCTATCCCCTTACTATATATGATATCATGCCTTTTAATTATCTTCCTGGGCTAGGAGTCTGAAAGTCTAAGAGAATCACGCATTCTACTGTAACAATACATCAATTACAGTAATTGCATTAACAACAATCCACAGTCTTTGTCCACACCAGCCCTGCACTGAAGGATAGCCATTGGGCTGTGTGCTATGTGACTCATAGGGGTCAGTTATCTCCCTAATCTGGTTAATAAGGAACTAGTCAGTACTAGGAAATATTGGCCATATACAATATTTCCCTTGTAATTGCTCCCCCCCCCCCCCCAAGCACAATATAGACATACACTCCATTACTTCTATCATGTTCTTACTCACACCCAACTATACACATGGGTACCATAGTATGGGCCTAGGGGCACTCAGGCAATTTCCACTACCCTATGCTAACAGGCATAACAAGGAATAGCACACAAATCACAATGGCCCAATGTTAACCCATATTGCACAGCTTGTACCTTGGAATGCTACAGGCATGACAAATATGTTTACATTTTTGGAGAGCTGTGGTACCACCCTTTGATGTAAGGAATCTGCTTCTGTACCAGTGAGGGGAGAAGGGTGTGGTGTCGATTTCAATCTTATCCGGTGATCAAACATTGGGTCTGCATGTTCTCCCCTCCCCCATCCCTTCCTCCACGTATAATTACCAATACACATCCTGATCTTCCAGCTCTTAGGATGTGATGTAAGAAATTAATTTCTGCACTCATAAATGTTGTCTTCAAAAATTCAGATTTTGTTCAAATAAATGTATGTCCATAGTTTATACTGTTGTAAATATTGTTAACTTGGTACATACTTGAAAAACAAGTGTCTTTTTTCTTGAATGGCAGTGGCTCTTTAAAAAAGCACTATATAAGAGTTGAAAATTCCTAAGAATCCATATTCTTTCTTCATTTCGGTCATGCAGTGCTACATTGTTGGTGTATGATATGAAGGTACCTATTTCCGAAACCCACTGAGTAAACCTCCGTTTTAAATAACAGGACCCAATTAAACTTAACTACCCCTTCTGGATCGCTACCTTATCGTGGTGAAGGGACTTGTGTACTTCAATGAAGCTGTGATCTATACCATGTAGGGTCACTCAAGATGGGCAGGTCATAGCAGAGAGGTCAGGTAAATTTAAGTCTAGTGATGTCGCGAACATAAAATTTTCGGAACGCGAACGCGAGCAGCCGCAATTGTTCGCGAACCGGCGAACCGCCATAGACTTCAATGGGCAGGCGAATTTTAAAACCCACAGGGACACTTTCTGGCCACAATAGTGATGGGAAAGTTGTTTCAACGGGACTAACACCTGGACTGTGGCATGCCGAAAGGGGATCCATGGCAAAACTCCCACAGAAAATTACATAGTTGATGCAGAGTCTGGTTTTAAGCCATAAAGGGCATAAATTACCTAACATTCCTAAATTGTTTGGAATAACGTGCTTTAAAACATCAGGTATAATGTTGTATCGATCAGGTAGTGTAAGTGTTAGGCCCCCTTCACAGTGACAGACCAATCTCCCCATTTAATGCACCGCAAACAACCGCAAACAGTCCCTTTGCACAACCGCAAACTCCCCATTTGAACAAGGTTGGATACCAAGCTAGCCATGTCCCGTTCCTTGTCCTCACTGATGTCATTGAAGGTCTCTTCCTCCACCCCGCCACCAAGGGTCCCCGAAAGGGGACAACAAGCCCCCTGGGACGCCTGCTGTGTTTGGTCTTCCACCTCCTCAAAGCCACCTTCCTCCTCTGACTCCTCTTCTTCAGACTCCTCTCACTGCGTTGCCTCTCTCTGCATTATTATAAGGTGTGTTAAGTAGTACTACTCTTATCAGTTTAATACCTGTTACAGCACATATCAGTAGGCGTGTATAAGGCCTGGATTTTTAGAACCAGGAGATGGAAAAAGATGCTTTGTTGGTCGTATCACTTCAATTTTGGGGCACGGCACGTGCAATCAAAGGTGCCACCAGATAGGAGTGGCGTGTTTGTAAGTACTACTCTTATCAGTGTAAATACCTGTTACAGCACCTATCAGGGGGCGTGTATAAGGCCTGGATTTTTAGAACCAGGAGATGGAAAAAGATGCTTTGTTGGTCATATCACTTCAATTTTGGGGCACGGCACGTGCAATCAAAGGTGCCACCAGATAGGAGTGGCGTGTTTGTAAGTACTACTCCTATCAGTTTAATACTTGTTACGTCACCTATCAGGGGGCGTGTAAAAGGCCTGGATTTTTAGAACCGGGAGATGGAAAAAGATGCTTTGTTGGTCGTATCACTTCAATATTGGGGCACTTTGAGACATTAGCTTCTTACGCTCAAACATGTCCTTTACAGGCACCTGACTATGGGCAGATGAGCAGGAACTGCTCAAGGCGAGAGATGCAGTGGCGGATGGTTGAGAGGGGGCAAGGAGGACAGCAGTGGTTAATGTGGCTGATGATGCTGGACCAGGAGGAGGATGGCGGCTTTGAGTTTGTGTGCTGCTTGTACTCATGTGTTGGTCTGGAGTCACCCAAACATTAGGTCTCAACCTGTAGAGGATAAGGGAACCAGGCTACTCTAGACCTCATTCATCATTACCGGTTTTGACAGATTGGTACTACTCCAAGCTACTGTGACAACAGATATGAGTGGCACTGTGCACTTGCAGAAGTTGGCAGAGTAGACGCTGTAGGTCTGACACACACGCTTGCAGACAACTAACTGCTATGCAATCTATTACAGTAGAAACATTTTTTTTGTTTTAAATGTACACTACTGTTACACCAGATATGAGTTAATCCCTGTTATGTGCCTTTTTTGGGGGTTTGGTTGTTGAAGGCACAGTGCAGCACCAGAGGCCAGAAAAATTAGGCATGTACACATGCCTGAAAAATTAGTTATTGTTGATTTTGCAGCGAGCAGAGAAGAAGGTAGGCCTGATTCAACACCCCAGCCCCGCATACCCACACTCAGAGATTGAGGGGGGGACATGAGAAGGCCACGGGCCGGAGATATAAAGGGGGGCCATCCCAAATAAGCACCCAAGCGGGGACAAATGTAGTGAAGGGGACATAGAGGCCCATGGACTGACGGTCGCCATCTTGGCAGGAAAAGGGCCCAGCAATTAAGCCAAACTGACCCAGCACAAGCAGCTACTTGAGTCAACGCTGTACAATTACACCTTAATAAAGCTGAAACATGCAGCAGCAGGGATTCTAAACGGCCACACGGGGACAAGGAGGCTAACAGCCCCCACAGTCTCTGCACCACTCTTTTTAACAGATAACCCATGGGGCTAACCAGGGGCCTTGTCCACATAAAAAAACAGAATTTTATTGGAGGAATTATTAGTGTCTTTACCCCCCAAGAGAGGACATAATATACGGTATCTTTTGACTACCTGATTGCCAAACCTGCTTTAGCCCCAATGCTATCCAAGAAACATTTCAAAACTTTATCTGACTGGGGGTCTATAGAGTGACATTAGTACTGACCTTTATATGAATGGGGGTCTATAGAGAGACATTAGTACTGACCTTTATCTGTCTGGGGGTCTATAGGTGACATTAGTACTGACCTTTATCTGTCTGGGGTCTATAGAGTGACATTAGTACTGACCTTTATCTGACTGGGGGTCTATAGATGGACATTAGTACTGACCTTTATCTGTTTGGGGGTCTATAGAGGGACATTAGTACTGACCTTTATCTGTCTGGGGGTCTATAGGTGACATTAGTACTGACATTTATCTGTCTGGGGTCTATAGAGTGACATTAGTACTGACCTTTATCTGACTGGGGGTCTATAGATGGACATTAGTACTGACCTTTATCTGACTGGGGTCTATAGAGGAACATTAGTACTGACCTTTATCTGTCTGGGGGTCTATAGGTGACATTAGTCCTGACCTCCTGCTGCAGTATTATTACTCCCAGTACTCCCAGGCTTGCTACTATTAGATATAATAACCTCAGTTTTGTTTCCTTATCTGTTGGTAACATCAAAATATGATTATTAAATATTTCATATTTGTTTGTTTTTTCTCCCAAAGTGAACCCCTTAGTGTTTGTCCCACAGACGTGGCGTTTCCGCTCTGCGTATGTTGGATTTGCATCGCTCAAAAAGTATGAAAATAGATCCCCCCCCCTTGAAGCCCATTAATGACATCATCAGTAAATTGTATGTAACAGATTCCAGTGTTTAGGGTTTATGAACCAATACTGCGATCATATCATTTATGACAAAAATCCGTATTTGCCGTATTATTCAGACGCGAGTGCATCTGACACTTTGTGTTACATTTCCTGATACTTTTATTATCTTGATCTTTATATATTTACTAGCGATTTGCCCGTCAAAAAATGGAGGCAATAAGATTGTAAGGCAGGTAATGGTGTTTGGACGAGACATTCATTTTGTTGGCGGTCGGAGATCCTTCGGCGCTCATTGCGAGGCTGTTGGTTGTATTTTTTTTCTGATAGGCGCTTTTGCTGTTATTCTTTGGTCGGCGGTGATGTGTTTTTTGCGCTTATTGCAAGGCTTTGTGTGCTATGAGCAGCGTTGGCGCTCGTTGTGAGGTGCGCAGTGAATGGCTTTTATGTTTAATGTGATAATGTTTTTTTCGTGTATAACTATTTTTGTATGCTAATGAAATAATTACTAAATGAATATACTTTACCTATTTGTAAGTAATTATGCAGGAAGCAATTGTGCTGAAGAACTGACAATCTGTGTTTTATGTTCCTGCAGTATACAATGTAGGTTTTCAGTGCTGTGGAGCTGCTGTGTAAGTGTCAGAAATGTGCGCAGGTGTGTAGTGTAAATAGGCTGCTCGTGCGCGAGGGAAAGCCGTTAGGGTAGCTGAGGTACTTCCGCATTGTGTAAGTTAGTGTTGTAATAATGGCGGGGAATGTGTATGTGTGTACGCGGGTGTGGATGATTTAGCGTCCTTGTTAATAGTGTATCTTTACCTCGTACGGCTTTTTAGGAAAATCTGTGTGTGTTTCGCGTGTTTAGGGTCCTGTAGCCCTCGTTTTTCTTTTTTTCAACGGCCATTTTTTTCTCTTACTTAGGTGATTTTCGGGTGTCTAAAACTCATGAATTTGGACTTAAATGGAGGTGTAACTTCACTTGCAGAGGTCTTCGGTGCCCGCCTTGTGTGTATTTATTGTGTTTTTATGTTTTAAGTGGCGCGCGGTCTCGGGCGTTAAGTCGTATTTTTTGTGAGCTCGTAATGTTTTTTTTCTAAGTCCCGTATTTTTGGATGGTAAGTCCGTAAATTTGATGGTGTAAGTCCCGCCTGGGGCTCATTGCAGCCGACGTGGGAGCCTTCGGCGCTCCTTGCCAGCCAAACTCTGGCCCTCGCTTCGCAAGCCCGCAGCGTCTAGCAACAACCCGCCTGCTCACAACTATATATGTGATATCTGCTACGTCCTTCCCCAGTTGGCACTTGTAAATCGGCTAAGCGACAAAAAAAATGGCGTCCGGTAAAAAATGAAAATGAGGCTACACGACTCCAAACCACGCAAAACATCGCCAGCCATGTACGACTTTTACCTAGGAACAGACGAGGTACAAAATACACTATTAGAAATAATGGAAACTGCTGGCGAGCCGCGTAACACATATACAATCGCCGCCATTTTACAACACTAACTTGCAACTAATAATATTACAAATCTAAAATGGTGCGTTACACGACTATACAAGCGGTTTCCCCTCGTGCTCTGCGCACATTGCTTACACTTACACCTCAGGTCACCAACAGTCCAAATGTACACTGTAAGCTGCAGGAAAATCAAAACTGATTGTTAGCTCTTCAGGATATTGATCACTGGATATATTAATTACAAATAGGTAAAGTATTTTAGTAATTAATTAATTCATTATTATTAAAAAAATATATATAAAAAAAATACGCTTAATAGCATATTTTACACTGCCGTTACTTTACATACATTACCCGCTTCGCACTTCCTAATACATTTGTTCATTCACAATAGTTATTATCGTGCATTCATTTAATAAGTATTAATTAGTAATGAGAAATAAAAATGTAGACTTTACACTACACGAAATGTTTTACTTTTTACTCTGCAGTTATATATCTGGATTACTGCTCATTGGCTGTCAGCGATAGCACCTCAAAGCAGTTACAAATCTAAATCACTTTATTATGCTCTGAGGACCTGAATACATTTTTTCTCTGTCCCAGTCTATACTTTGTATTGCTGACCTTAGACAGTTAAAAATCTGCCCTTTTAAAATTAAGAGTTTTTGTTGGCCCCTTAAAATGTTTTTTTTTTAATTCAATCTCAAATAAGACTGTGTTGTGATCATTGTTTCCCAAAGGTTTCCCCTATTCCAACATTTGATACTACATCAATATTATTTGTGATGACTAAATCCAAGATGGCCCCATTTCTAGTAGGTTCTTGTTATAACCTGGGCCAGATAATGATCCCTGAGTGTACTCAAGAACTGCTCCCCTTAGATGATCTGCTGGTCTCATTTATCCGGTTTATTTCAGGGTAATTAAAATCTCCCATTATTAGAACTTTTAATTAAACCTTTTATATATTAGAACTTTTAATTAAACCTAAAAGGCACCCAATGTCTATAGAGAAGTTGCAAAGTGGGCCCTAAATGTTTCTGCACCGGGTCCCACCAATCACTGTCGACTCAGGGTGTGCGCAGCGCTGTCTGACCAGGGTCTAGTACAGTAATATAATAATATAGCATAGCAATAATTGCTGCTGTTTAGTTGTTCAGTCATGTCCAACTATACGTGACTCTATGGCCCTCAGCACGCCAAGCACATCTGTCAAAGGGAGGAGGAATAAAAACACAACAGTATTCAGTAACTCTGGAGGTCCCAGTACTTTGAAGAATGAAAAGTACAAATATAAATAAAATATAAACACAATGAGTTGGGAAGAGTTGGGCATTTGAAGCCGAAAATCACATTAACGAGTCCCCAGTTCTCCTAACGAGTTTATCTCATGTGCTTAATTATCTCAAAATTGGGGTCGATAACCCATGAGATGTAAGAATCTCTCCATAATAAGACCTTAATGCTCTTGTGCTTTATTATTATTCTTATTATTATTACTATATAATGTGTAGATGTACCAGGCTGGGCATGCTCTTGTGCATTATTATTATTATTATTATTACTATATAATGTGTAGATGTACCGGCTGGGCATGCTCTTGTGCATTATTATTATTATTATTATTATTATTATTATTATTACTATATAATGTGTAGATGTACTGGCTGGGCATGCTCTTGTGCATTATTATTATTATTATTATTATTATTATTATTATTATTATTATTATACTAATAAAAATAATAATAATGCACAAGAGCTTGCCCAGCTGGTACATCTACACATTATATAGTAGTAATAATAATAATAATAATAATAATAATGCACAAGAGCATGCCCAGCCCAGTACATCTACACATTATATAGTAATAAAAATAATAATAATAATAATAATAATAATAATAATGATAATAATAATGCACAAGAGCATGCCCAGCCGGTACATCTACACATTATATAGTAACAATAATAATAATAATAATAATGCACAAGAGCATGCCCAGCCGGTACATCTACACAAAATATAGTAATAATAATAATAATAATAATGCACAAGAGCATGCCCAGCTGGTACATCTACACATTATATAGTAGTAATAATAATATTAATAATAATAATGCACAAGAGCATGCCCAGCTGGTACATCTACACATTATATAGTAGTAATAATAATAATAATAATAATAATGCACAAGAGCATGCCCAGCTGGTACATCTACACATCATATAGTAGTAATAATAATAATAATGCACAAGAGCATGCCCAGCCGGTACATCTACACATTATATAATAATAATAATAATAATAATAATGCACAAGAGCATGCCCAGCTGGTACATCTACACGTTATATAGTAGTAATAATAATAATAATAATAATGCACAAGAGTCCTTCAGCACTGCACTGGACACTGAATAAACTTGCCTAGCTATTGATTTCCCTATTCAATCAGTATCACCTACACTCTCCCTCCTCTCAGTAAGACTGCAAGTTAGTTATGATTCCAAAATGGCTGCTGTCCATGAGTTAGAACGCTCTGGAAGGGAGTGTATGCTGCTGATTGGCTGGAATGTGTCTGCTGACTGTGACATGCAGGGTCACAGTTTGCTCAATGATAAAGTATTGGGGGCGGGTCGAATCTTGCATATGTTCGCCGCGAACGCGAACATGCTATGTTCACCGGGAACCATCCGCCGGCGAACTATTCACGACATCTCTATTTAAATCCACTGGAAAAGGAATTGGCAACCCAACTCCAGTAACTTTGAGAAAATAACCTTATGGACAAGAACAACCAGATATATAACAAAATAGCACCGAAAGATGATCCCTTCAGGTCAGAAGGTGCCTACTACTACATGAGGAAGAGTAGAGGGCGAGTACGAGTAGCACCAGATCTAATTAAACGAATGAGCCAAAGCCAAGAGGACACACAGTTGTGGATGTGTCTATGGGGGAGGAAAGGCTGCTGCAAAGAAGAATTCAGCATAGTAACCTGGAATGTTAGAGATATGAATCAAGGCAAAACAGATGTGGTCAAGAATGAGATGACAATGTTAAACATTGATATCCTGGGAATTGGTGAACTCAAATTAACTGGAATGAGACATTTCCCATCAGACAACCAACAGATATTCTATCATGATTAAGAATCCCCCAGAAGAAATGGAGTAGCTCTCATAGTCAATCAAAAGGTGGCCAAAGCAGTGCTACAACCCAATAATTGAAAGAATGATTTCAATTCAAATTCAAGACAATCCATTTAACATCACTGTGATAAAAATCTATGCTCCAACTATGGATGCTGAAGATATTCAACATGTCATAGATAAAACCAAGAAAAGATGTTACTTTCATCATACGAGATTGGAATAACTGGAAACCCTGGCAAGTTTGGCCTTGGAGTACAAAATGAAGCAGGTCAGAGATTAGTAGAATGTCAAGTTAATTCTCTGGTCATAGCAAACACCCTCCCCCAACAGCCTCAGTGACGACTCTACACATGGACATCACCAGATAGACAACATAGAAATCAGATTGACTATATACTTACAGCCTTATTAAATTGTGATTCGGTAAATTTAAAAGGGCTCTATATAAGCACATAGCATATTTATTTTACAGAAGTTTTTAGTCAGTGACCTTCTATCCAAAATCAAGGTCTTCACTACCTTAAAACTTCTGTAAAATAAATATGCTATGTGCTTAAATAGAGCCCTTTTCAATTTGCTGAATCGCAATTTAATAAGGCTGTTTGTAGCCAAAGATGGAGGAGCTCTATACAGTAAGAAAAAAAAACAAGACTTGAAGCTGATTGTGGCACAGACCAAGAGCTTTGTATTACATAGTTACATAGGCCCTCATTCAATTGCGATTTTGCTAATTGAATACGGCTCTAAATAAGCACATAATATATAGTGAAAACCTTGCTTTTGGATAGATGCTTAATAACTAAAAACTTCTTTAAAAAATATATGTCATGTGCTTATTTAGACCCCTATTCAATTTGCAACATTGCAATTGAATGAGGGCCATAGTAATTAAGGTTGAAAAAGGCATTTAGTCCATTAAGTTCTGCCTTTTTAGATCTCCTCTTATCTGCAATAGGCAAACAGAAAAAAAAACCACTGAAACATTGCCAATTGTCCCCAAAATGGGAAAAAAAAATTAATTCCTTCCTGACCCCAGATACTGGTGATTGGACTCCTCCCTGGATCAATACTCCCTCTCTAATTATCCAAGATAACCCTGTATGCCATTTTTACTCAAGCATATATCCAACCTTTTTTAAAGTTTATCTATCGAATCCGCTGTCACCACCTCCCTTGGCAGAGAATTCCACAGATTAGCAACCCTTACTGTGAAGAACCCTTTCTTTAATGTGGAATCTTTGTACATCTAACCTCAAAGGATGTCCTCTTGTCAGTTGAAAACATCTTGGCTCAAAAAAGTTCACTTGACAAAGCTTTATATTGACCCTGGTTATATTTAAATAAGGTAATCATATCCCCTCTTAGATGCCTTTTTTTCCAGAGAAAATACGTTTAGTTTGGTTAGTTTTTCTTCATAACTTATCCCGTCCATTTCTCCTATTACTTTTATTGTCCTTCTCTGTACTTTTTTCAGCTCTAAAATGTCCTTTTTATGAAGTGGTTCCTAAAATTGTACTCCATATTCCTAATGAGGGTATACTAGGGATTTGTATAGAGGCAGAATTATATTTGCTTCTCATGCTTCTATACCCTTCTTTATACATGCCAATATTTTACTTGCCTTTGCAGATGCTGCTTGGCATTGAGCACTGCTACCTAGGTGGTTGTCTATAAGTACTCCCAAATCCCTTTCAATATCTGATACCCCTAGATGTGCTCAATTAAGAAAATAAATTGCTTGCTTATTTCTATTTCCCAGGTGCATACCTTTACATTTATTTCTATTACAAAATCTAATTTATCCTTTAGTCACCCATTTCTTTAATTTATGCAAATCCCTTTGGAGGGAAAGTACATCATTATCTGATTTAATTACCTTGCACAGCTTAGTGTTATCAGCAAAAATTGAGACAATACTTTTCAGTCCTACTTCTAAGTCATTAATAAATATGTTATAAAGTAGAGGACAAAAAAACTGAACCCTGAGGAACCCCACTAAAGAGTATGTTCCAATTACAACTACCCTTTGCTTCGTTTATAGCCAGCTCTCAATTCAAAGGCACATATTTAGTACAATTCCTGTATCCCTAAATTTGCACAATAGTCTCCCATGTGGCACTGTATCAAAAGCCTTTGCAAAAACCACTGAGTTGCCCTGATCCAAGTTCTTACTAACCTCCTCATAGAAACTAATTAGGTTTGTTTGACATTACCTATCCCTCATAAATCCATGTTGACTCCTACTTATAATCTTGTTTAAACAGACATATGGCCTTATTCAATTGCAAGCCCACAGATTGCATTGTACAGGCCATATGTCTGCATGGCAAGACTGGGCAAGCTAGCTGGACAAGCTAGTCCAAATACATTGCATTATCAACAAAGGTCTGCATAGTTAGAGCTATGATATTCCCAGTAGTAACATACAAATATGAGAGCTGGACCATAAAGAAGGCTGAATGCCATAGAATTGACACCTTTGAATTATGGTGTTGGTGTAAACTGCTAAGAGTCCCTTGGACTGCAAGAAGATGCAATAAATCAGTACTTCAGGAAATCAAGACAAACTGTTCACTGGAAAGTACGACCATGAGGCCTAAGATCAAATATTTTGGCCATATCATGAGAAGAAAGGATTCCCTTGGGAAAACTATGATGCTGGGGAAGATTGAAGACACATGAAGAAGAGGAGGCACAGATGGATAGATGAGGTCACTGAAGCAATGAGCATGAGCTTGATGGAGCTCAAAGGGGCAGTCAAAGTCCTTTTTCAGGGATTTCCATACGGCCCTTGGTTTGTAAAAATCTGTTTCTTTTAATAGGTAAACAACATACAAATACTCATTATTCTTAAAATGCATTAATAGGCACCCCTGCACTATCTTAGTGGCTAAAATCAGCAGCAATGCGGGCAGAGGGTTTTTTGTTAAATGATCACTGTAGTTTAGTAACATCTTCTGTATATGCTTGCAAAGTATGTAACAAAATAACAACATTAACTGGTATTACAAGACAAGAACATCAATGCATTTTAGAGCAAATCTTATATTTAGATGATTCTGATCGTGGGTGAATTCATCTTAGACTGTTAGTCTGTCTGTAACTTGAGAATATGGGTTATCCTACGTGGCATTATTTACTACTTTGTCAAAGGGCTATTTGGAGAAAATGTTTTTAAAAGTGAATATAGATCTCAAATGTGCCACTGTTCCTCCCACTACTCCCAGGTTTTTAATCCTTTTAAAGACACAATTGTCTGTCATCATTAAAGCAAGGCTCATTTAGCACTCCTGAAGCTGCTGGGACTTTGAGAACCTTTACAATAGCTAGTTAGACATACTCACCTGCTGCACCACAGCAGGACTCCTTACAAACTCTCCTTGAAAAAGCCCAACAGGCAGCCTGTCCATCACTGGCCTGATGCTTTACAGGCTTGTCCCACAAAACTGGGCGAAACTAGGGAGCAAAAAACACAAGGTCACCATCGTGCAATGAGGCAACTATAATGCAGTGCTTCTACTCCTAAGAAACATTAATTGACATAGACTCTTGCATATCACACCAAAGATTATACCTGTGAGGCTTTCATCTATAAATGTAGACAGAGGCTATAATCCCACATATTTGTAGGAGGGAGAAAAGGGAAGAAAAAAATACTCATATTTAGAGAATCCTTAATGACTTCTTCCTAGTCCATACTACTACAACAGCACCAATTAAACCACCTTTTTACCATAACCTATCATTATCTACAACATAACTGCAAGCGGAATTAAAGCAAAACATGTTAACATCACTGGTATAATTTTGTCTTCTGATAAATATGGTGAAACCCTTTTATGATATGGAACCTTAAAACCAACCTAAGCAAAGAAAGGTGTGCGCTTCACCCAAGCCCCCAAGACATGCAACTAAATCAGAAGAAGAAGCTGAATATACACTCTATAATAACTGCCTGAACACCTTATCCGAACTATGAATGATTACTCAGACAAAATTATCAATGAAAAACTCATTCCTATTATAACAAAAAACTCAGATGCAATACATAAAGATATTGTCGACCTTAACACCCACTTTGCAAGATCAAGAGACCCGAGTCACTGAACAAGAGCATAAGCTAGCTACTGCAGAGGGGTCTCTTCAGTCACATAATAAATGAATGGGTCAACTGCAAAATGAAAATAAAAACTTAAAAGGAAAACTTAAGCCATTCTAAGGGAAATAGTCTTTGAATAATTGTCGTAACCGAACAAAATAAAACGCCAAGAATTTTGCAACTTTTACACCGCTGAATCTCGTACGTTTGCAAGACACCTTGCCCACACTGGTAATTGAACATATCAAGAGGGTGGAGAAATCCAGGCAAAACAATTGGACCTCCAATCCACGTCCCACAATAATTTGAGTTCTCAACTACAGAGACAAGGATCTTTTTTAGAGTTTACAGAGAGCTAAAATCAATTCCCATAGACTTTTAATATTTCATATGAAATAGCTCAATGGTGCAAAGCTGTTAGTGTTGCAAATGCCTCTTCCAAAGGAAAATTAACTTCACCATGGCATGCCCTGTCACTCTTAAGCTCAACAGCAGAAGGTTAATTTTGAAGGCAAACAAACCTAGTTCCGCCACTTTGGTCTCTTGTTCTGGCAAACAAACCAGATAACAAATAACAAAAATCAGGTGACAGCCACCACTCGCCAGCACTAGACCTGGCTCTGCTGGAAAAAGCACTAGGACCCATATTGCACAATGACCGACATTTTTAAAATGTTCTATGGAGAAAGGTGTCAGAGGAATACTCAACATAACTGATTGATTCACATTTTCTAAGGAACAATATCCAAACGACCACGTGCTTAATATCAGTCACGATCAAATTTATCATCACCCTGACCCCGTTTAAACACCACCAATAGCTGTATATATACACCTGACAAACATGTATGGGGGAGGGAACCCTCCTACCCACTTCTTTTCACTGTATACCTGCATACTGTACTGTACATCTTGTTCATACTGTTAAAGCATACTCCTTTAACCTGATTAAGTATTTCGCCCTAGAAAGGGAATAAGGACATAGGTTGAAGTTTGAACGGTTTTACGAAATTGTATTCAAATATTAATGTTTATGTTAACAAAGTTGTTAATATTAATATTGTATCTGTTCTCTTTTTACATTGCACCCCAAAGGGTATTGGATTGATACTACTTACCTCAGTGTACAGTATTCACAGGTAACCATAGCACAAAACCACAGAAAAATGAATGTCCTTTACTCCTGTTACTAAATGTAGGTAGCTTTAAAATAGGGAGCATACACATCTCAATAGTGACAGAGAATTCTTCCAAACCTTAATAGATTTAAACTGCAAAAATCAAAAACCCCCATGTAGAGTCCTTACTGCACATTACACCTCCAAAGGCAGAGGAGTAGAAGTGCTTCTTAATAAAACACTTTAGCACTCCATATTAGATCAACGCATAGCTGAGGAAGGTAGAATATTAATGCTCCATTTGAAAATAGGTGATACCAACACCCCTAACTCTGGCTCAGCAAGCTTCTTTACATGACTATATGACGGGATCCTTCACTTTCCACATACATATCTAATTATAGGGGAGATTTTAATCTCTTAGACAAACCAATTTTGGATAGCATGACCACCCCAACTTCAACCTTCAAAATATACAGCTACAGCTTTATAGAACCTTACAGACAACATCATCCCTATAATAAACACTTCACATGCCTACCAAAAACTCACGATACAATATCCATTATAGATTTTTTTTTTACTATTTTAAGGTAATGCTAATCACTTTGACTCAATTATACACCAGTTATTTGAATATGGTCCTCCTTTTTCCTCAGCCGTTCGTGTCTTTCTAGCCCTCTCTGTGGCAGCCATGTTGCTATTCACAACAACTGTCAGCCTATATTTTAGAGACAGAATTTAAATATGTAATATACTCCAACCATGCATAATAACACTCACACTAAAACTGGGCAACCCCACCAAAACTATCCCTTTTCATCTAAATGGTCTCTAAAAGCGATTTTCAGAAATGTCTTAATACAGAATGGCAACAATACCAGACAGATCATTTAAATCACATTTCTGATTCCATATTTTACTGGGAAACTGCTATGGTAGTAGTACAGGTTTCCACCATAGCATGGTTTGCCACCAAACTCCAAGCACAGTACACAACTGCGAGCCAAACACTATCCCAAATGTACACCCAATACTAACTTAACATGATGTTAGATAACTGTACTAGCTAAAAATATCTTAAATTCTGTCTGACTTGAAACACACAACATTTTCGCAAATGAGGGTCAGTTTCCACAGATTTGCAAATAAGACTGGCAAAATATTGACAAAACACAAAAAAAACAAACAGAACTAGGGCCCAAAGCAATACTCAAAACCGGCAAATGTCAGGGAAACTGACAACAGAACCTCAAGCCATTTCTCAACATATAATAAACTTCTATAAATCCTTTACTCTGGCTCCCCAATTACCACAGAAAATAATTATCAGAGGGCTGCTTTCTGGTAATCATTAATGTTCCTAAGTTAACAAACAAACACAGAGAACTACTTAATGTACCAGTCACACTCAAAGAAAAAGACACAGCTCTCAAACAATTGGTCAGTGATAAATCTCCAGGCGTAGATGGCTACACCAACAAACTCCACAAAGCCATATGATAACAAATCTCCCCATCATACAAAATCATACTTCAAAGTACCAACCATGACCCACTGTGTAACAGCACATACCTTAGACAAGCCCATAAAGGACCCCAACCCATATTGCCCCATTGCACTGCTTTATCTCATTTACAAGCTTTTCACAACAATGCTTGCACAACAGCTGTCCAAAGTTCTACCAATTCTCATCCACTCTGAATAGATGGGGATTCAAAAGTATAGGCATCCCTCACTAAACATAAGAAAGATCTTATCTGCTATTTACAATAGTAAGGAAAAGTTCCCTCGTTACCACCCATAGCGAGCCCCGCAACTGCAGCCCTTGCAATGTGGGGGACGCAGTTCTGTCCCGCAACTGCGGTCCTCGCAAAGCGAGGGATGGAGTGTCGGGGGTGGAGACCTTCTGTCCTGCTGATTCTGGATCAGTACTCAGTCCCATGGGTAAAATTGAAGGGTACAAGTTTCCCTTTGTCAGGCCTGAGCTTTCTCCTGAATGGACTGGGATGCTGGAGTTGCAACATGGGCTAGTGACATTCTCTGGTGTCATCCATGCCGGATTAATGGGCAGTTCTGACATACAGTATTTGACAAAAGTGAGCACACCCCTCACATTTTTGTAAATATTTTATTATATCTTTTCATGTGACAACACTGAAGAAATTACACTCTGCTACAATGTAAAGTAGTAAGTGTCCAGCCAGTATAACAGTGTAAATTTGCTGTCCCCTCAAAATAACTCAACACACAGCCATTAATGTCTAAACCATTGGCAACAAAAGTGAGTACACCCCTAAGTGGAAATGTCCAAATTGGGCCCAAAGTGTCAATATTTTGTGTGGCGACGGTGGGGAGGAGCTAACTTTCAAGTAGAGAGGATGTGGGATCTATGAGCTCTGCTGAAAAAACATATACAATCACATATAAAGTGACTTATCTATCACCAAATCAACATATATGACCAGGATTGCACACAGGAGGACACAGCAAGCTTTAAAAATCAAGCTTGGAAACATTTTTCCTGAGATTTGCTGCTGAACCAGAACAAAGGAGACTCTGAAACACTGATAAACACCATCCATACTTAAGGTCGGTAAAGACTCATATTGCCTGTCTGTTTCAACCCTATTCAGTTCTAATCTAAATGCCTTACACTACTTGAGATCTAGTCTGGGTAATAATTTGAAGATATACAGTGGATATAAAAAGTCTACACACCCCTGTTAAAATGTCAGGTTTCTGTGCTGTAAAAAAATGAGACAAAGATAAATCATTTCAGAACTTTTTCCACCTTCAAAGTGACCTATACACTGTACAACTCAATTGAAAAACAAACTGAAATCTTTTAGGTAGAGGGAAGAAAAAATATAAAAATAAAATAATATGGTTGCATAAGTATGCACACCCTTAAACTAATACTTTCTTGAAGCACCTTTTGATTTTATTACAGCACTCAGTCTTTTTGGGTATGAGTCTATCAGCATGGCACATTTTGACTTTGCAAGATTTGCCCACTCTTCTTTGCAAAAACACTCCAAATCTGTCAGATCTCTTGTGCACAGCCCTCTTCAGATCACCCCACAGATTTTCAATCGGATTCAGGTCTGGGCTCTGGCTGGGCCATTCCAAAACGTTAATCTTCTTCTGGTGAAGCCATTCCTTTGTTGATTTGGATATATGCTTTGGGTTGTTGTCATGCTGAAAGATGAAGTTCCTCTTCATGTTCAGCTTTCTAGCAGAAGCCTGAAGGTTTTGTGCCAATATTGACTGGTATTTGGAATTGTTCAAAATTCCCTCTATCTTAACTAAGGCCCCAGTTCCAGCTGAAAAAAAACAGCCCCAATGCTGCCACCACCATGCTTCACTGTTGGTATGGTGTTCTATTGGTGATGTGCAGTGTTGTTTTTGCGCCAAACATATCTTTTGGAATTATGGCCAAAAAGTTCAACCTTGGTTTCATCAGACCATAACACCTTTTCCCACATGCTTTTGGGAGACTTCAGATGTGTTTTTGCAAAATGTAGCCTGGCTTGGATGTTTTTCTTCGTAAGAAAAGGCTTTCGTCTTGCCACTCTACCCCATAGCCCAGACATATGAAGAATACGGGAGATTGTTGTCACATGTACCACACAGCCAGTACTTGCCAGATATTCCTGCAGCTCCTTTAATGTTGCTGTAGGGCTCTTGGTAGCCTCCCAGACCAGTTTTCTTCTCGTCTTTTCATCAATTTTGGAGGGAGCTTGTGACTTATTTTCTCCACTTGATGATGACTGTCTTCACTGTGTTGCATGGTATATCTAATGCCTTGGAAATTATTTTGTACCCTTCTCCTGACTGATACCTTTTAACAATGAGATCCCTCTGATGCTTTGGAAGCTCTCTGTGGACCATGACTTTTGCTGTGGGATGCGACTAAGAAAATTTCAGGAAAGACCAACTAGAGCAGCTGAACTTTATTTGGGGTTAATCAGAGGCACTTTAAATGATGGCAGGTCTATGCTGACTCCTATTTAACACGATTTGGAATGTGATTGCTTAATTCTGAACACAGCTACATCCCCAGTTATAAGAGGGTGTGCAGACTTATGCAACCACATTATTTTTATTTTTTATTTTTCTTCCCTCCACCTAAAATATTTCAGTTTGTTTTTCAATTGAGTTGTACAGTTTATAGGTCACATTAAAGGTGGAAAAAGTTCTGAAATGATTTATCTTTGTCTCATTTTTTTACAGCACAGAAACCTGACATTTTAACAGGGGTGTGTAGACTTTATATCCACTGTAGAACACAATTAGCTGTATAATTGTGTATTTTTTTAAGAGAGGACCCAGCAGATTATCTCTCAAAGATATAATATATGCCTTTTATGTGGGAGACTGTGAAAAATTAATTCAGACTATACTGCTTTATAAGGCTATAACTACACAATTAATTTGGAACTGAAATAACTTTTTCTTATTGAAAAGCCACCACAATAAACGAAAAAAAATATATTTGTTTACAACTGTCTGTGTAAGCTACTGTGTATTCTACTGCCATCTAGTTGCCAACTGAAATTATAACATCTGTAAAAAAAAAAGATGGCTGCAAGACATTCCTCCAAAAAGTATCATGCCTCTATAAAACGAAATGTGCATTCTTCCCGAAACCTTGTAACCCCAAATAAACAATTACAGAACAATGGAAAGACTTCTGAGCCCAGCACTAAAGCTGACATTCATGATTTGAGAGAAATACTCTCCTCTTTCAGATCAGAAATTCCAGCTGAGATTCATAGATTTTCTCTGGAATCAACAGCAGAAATAAAAGCATTGAACACCAAAGTTCTTGAATTGGAGGGCAAATATAATAACCTTCTTAAGTCACACACAGAAATGGAAAAGGATCTGATTGGGCTGAAAGAGGAACAAAAACAACTTAAAATCATACAGGAGGATCTAGAAAATAGATCTCGTATACCAAACTTTCACATACGTAATTTACCGGAGTCAAGACCTACCTCTGTACATGAAAGATTTGTGTGCCAAACTCTTACCAGGTCTAAATAAAGAAGAACTTAAAATGAACAGGATTCATAGAGTCCAAACAGCACCGCAATCCTCCAATGAGAGACCAAGAGATGTGATCGTCAGATTACATTATTTTTCCACAAAAGTCTCATTAATGAAAGCAGCTAGATATGGTGTTCCTGGAAATGAAGGAGGTCAACCAGCTATCTTCTCGGAGTTGTCCGAAAAAGGAACCTCCTGAACCCCTTTTTAGGGGTGATTATAAAGCATGGACACAAGCATACTTGGGGTTTTCCTTTTAGACTGAACATATCAAAAGAAGGGAGACATCACACAATCCATACTCCCGAGGAAGGTGAAGCAATGCTCCATTTGTGGAACTAACCAACTCCAAACAACCTGGGACAAAATTAAAATTCCCTAATACAAAGCGGACCAAGAAGAAGAAAGATGCACACAATTATTGAAATAGAGTGCACAGAAATCCTCATGGACTCTTATAGGTGATCAGCTGAACCATGTGCCTACTCTCTAAAACTGTTGTAAACGTTCTGTTTTATATTCTATTCTATATTTTTACTCTCCCCCAGAATATTTTCTAAGCGCTAATTGTTGTATACGTTGTATACCGCCTGTGTATCTAATTTTATGATACAATCCGGTTCACCATCAAAAAAGGGGACAGTGATTGCTCTCCTCTCAACTGATGTTATTATTTTAATATTCTAAGATTATGCTAAAGTAAATCAGAGAGTTTAATAACTCTTGCAAGATATAGATATTATTAAGCTGTAAAGCTGGTTATAAACATAAGTTGTTAAGTAAAAAGAGAAATAAATAAGGTTTATGAGTAATATGTTATTTACTTACTATATAAAATCATTACAGTATTATACTTAATATTTTGTTTTGCTACGTAAAGTATCTGACATAAAAAGCAGAAGAAAAAGATAAACACGTTTTTGAGAAATATTATTCATTTACTATATAAAATGCTTATAATCATAGATTTGTTATTGTTAGAATTAGGAAAGGGTAAAAAAAAAAAAGAAACAAGGAGAAAAGAATTACAGTAAATAGATATAATAGGAAAATGTTATGTTATACTGAAGTATATTTACAACACTGGTGTTGTTTATTTTTATTCTCTGTTTTCACAAAAAAAAATATTTTGTGTGGAGACAATTATTTTACAGCACTGCCTTAACCCTCATGGGCATGGAGTTCAACAGAGCTTCACAGGTTGCCACTGGAGTCCTCTTCCACACCTCCATGATGACATCACGGAGCTGGTGGATGATAGAGACCTTGCACTCCCCCACCTCCTGTTTGAGGATGCCCCACAGATGCTCAATAGGGTTTAGGTCTGGTGACATGCTTGGCCAGTCCATCACCTTTCCCGTTAGCTTCTTTAGCAAGTCAGTGGTAGTCTTGGAGGTGTGTTTGGGGTCGTTTACCATGTTGGAATACTGCCCTGCTGGCCAGTCTCCAAAGGGAGGGGATCATGCTCTGCTTCAGTATGTCACAGTACATGTTGGCATTCATGGTTCCCTCAATGAACTGTAGCTCCCCAGTGCTGACAGCACTCATGCAGGCCCAGAACAAACATATATACACATATGTCTATATGTGTATATATGTTTTCTATAATATGTTGTGTTGATTCCCTCTATATGCATTTACCTGCTGGTGTCAGATGCTGCCTCCACTCTCTCTGCATCGCTGTTTAAGTTCAAACTTAGGGTTTCATCTCGTATCAGTGTTTTTGTGCTCTTTATGCCTTATCCGTTTATCTGTAATTTATGAATTATATCAACTGGTTTTCTTCAGTATAGATGTATACTTTTGGTGGTTGGAATGCCATGGTCTGGGCCTGCATGAGTGATGCCAGCACTGAGGAGATACAGTTCATTGAGGGAACCATGAATGCCAACATGTACTGTGACATACTGAAGCAGAGCATGATCCCCTCCCTTCAGAGACTGTGCCACAGGGAAGTATTCCAACATGATAACAACCCCAAACAAACCTCCAAGACGACCACTGCCTTGCTAAAGAAGATGAAGGTAAAGGTGATGAACTAGCCAAGCATGTCACCAGACCTAAACCCTATTGAGCATCTGTGTGGCATCCTCAAATGGAAGGTGGGGGAGTGCAAGGTCTCTATCATCCACCTGTGATGTCATCATGGAGGAGTGGAAGAGGACTCCCGTGGCAACCTGTGAAGCTCTGGTGAACTTCATGCCCATGAGGGTTAAGGCAGTGCTGGAAAATAATGGTGGACACACAAAATATTGACACTTTTTGCCAAATTTGAACATTTCCACTTAAGGGTGTACTCACTTTTGTTGCCAATGATTTAGACATTAATGGCTGTGTGTTGAGTTATTTTGAGGGGACAGCAAAATTACATTGTGATACAGGATGTACACTTACTACTTTACATTGTAGCAGAGTGTCATTTCTTCAGTGTTGTCACATGAAAATATATAATAAAATATTTACAAAAATGTGAGGGGTGTACTCACTTTTGTGAGATACTGTAAGCTGTTGTGGTTCAATAGCCAACCCCCCTTCCAACAAGCCTGGTCAGTGGTTAAAAGCACACAAACAGTGTTTTTGGGCAGCTGCAGGGGAGTCACTGTGGGGAGGCCGGGAGACAAACCACAACCTGGGGTACCCTCTGGCTCTTTGGTCTCTGGATCCTCAGGTGGAACCACCTGGCTCTCTCCATCTGAGACTGCCTGGTGTGTACATACAGGCAGCCTTTGAGCACCGTTTTAGTTTAGTAGAGGGATATATTAGTATAGTTTAGTTTTGTTACAATGTATGGGGTAAGTGGTGGACCCCCAGTTCTACCATTTAGACCAGGGATAGCTTCTATAGGCAGGTGTAAGCACAGAGGAGTAAGTGGTAGGCTCCGCTACCCCCATAATAATTAAGGGATATTTAGATAGTTGTTTTGCACTAGCATTAGCTCTTTATGTATAGAGCTTTTGTGTGTGTTTTTTCCTGTGCCAACTGTGTTTGGTCCTGAGACTATTGAATATCAATTTTCTTTGGTGAAAAAGTCTGGAATACTTGATTATAATTCATCAGTGTGTGATTTGTGATTCATTTTTACTATTTTAATTGTCGTTGTCATTGTCGTTTAATTTAATTTAATAAACTTTTTATTTTAATTACATGCTGTGTCTCTGCAATTTTGCCATGACATCATAATTTACATGCTAGAAGAGGTACTTTGGGGATCTTTAAGTGTCTTTTTTTGTATATTGTGTATTTCGTTTTCACTTTCCTCAAAGAGCGGTTCTTAATAGTATTTACAATATATGGATAAAACTAATTTGACATAATAAAGTCCTTTACTATGATATTAAAGAGAACCTCCTCTCTATAGTATACTGTTCCTCTAATTAATAAATCTCTTTAAAAGTTGCCATCTTTCTGTACATTATACAGAGATCCCACCGCTGCCACCAATTGTCACAATCTGCTTCTTCAAGGGGGTTTGATATGAACCTCGTTCAAACCTACCCCAGCAGAATCATGTGGTTCTTGTTCTCTGTGGCACAAAATATGGCTTCTGAAGAGGACAACACCCAAAGGTACCAGCAAAGAATACTGGATACAAGTTACTAGTGGCCTTCTGCTAGTAACATCCCTCACTATAATTAAAGCTATACCCTTCCTTGCTGCAATTGCAGCAGGCAATGGGTTGAATAGTAATAACAATGAATGAAGGGAGTTTATGCCCTCTGAGGTCCCTGCTACTTCGCCTATCATAAAAGGAACCCTGCTGTCCCCTGTGACCCCCACAACACCCAAGGGACTATTTGAGACCCCTTCCCCCACCCCCTTGTGCTTTGGGCTGGGAGGCCCATTAACTCATTATAATTTTCCCACCTATACAAAATAAATGCTAACTGTCAAATGGAGTCCCACTGGTCCCTCATAGTCCCTATCCCATATGGGAGTCCTTAGGGATGCAGTTGTTGAACAATTTATACTGATTCTTAACAATGTTATGTTTACTTTACTGGACACCCTCCTATCACCCTCTTTACATCCCACCTCCTGCCCAACCCTAAACACAGTAAACTAAAGAACAAAGGAACGAAACACTTTCTTTAAAAAAAAAATAATTTCCTCTTAACTATAATTAATGTAATACACTTTCTTCCCAGCCCCTCTCTCTCCCTCCTAATAAAAAAGAAAATAACTTCAGGTGGACACTGATTTTATTGCTGAAAACACATATTATACTATATGTTTTTAACAAAGTGAATATCTACAGCATTGTGGGTCAGCTGTACAGACAGGACTCAGTGGTCAAACAGCATTAAATAATAGTAACTCTCTTAAAGAATTTGTAATGTTTTGATAAAGTCAGCATTTATCATAAGGGTTCCCCGAATCCCAGGTACACTAATAAGGGGAATTAACTAACTACCAGCATCTATGGGAAAACAATGAATTATTGAAGATTCTGTGCATATAGAAAGTTCAATCTTATTAGCACTATCTGCAAGCTGCATCCTCAGGTGAGGTGGGTGTGCTTGTTTTAACTATCAGTGAACAAAGGGTTTGGAAGGAAAAGGATTTGACATCTCCATGAAACTTTTAATGTTTGACACCTAACCCTGTCACTACACGCATGATCAGAAAGAATCAGTCGCAATGTAAACTTCAAACTCTGCACATACAGAAATGTAGATCTACCTCTCACACACACAGCCTATTATAGAAACCCCCATTGTCCAGTAGAGGCATTGAAATTTATTTTTTCTAATTGCTTCTAATAATGGCAAGCTCATTGGCTTCTAATGCTCTGCTTGTTCAGACAAGGCTACGATTGTCCACAATAAACAATACAAAATAAAGACTCTATTATATTTTTCTTAAAGTTTCTAAAATGATCTAGTCTATTTCTTCAAAGAAGCATATTGTAACAATAGCATTGCAGTGGGCCTTTAACGCAATTTCATGTAATCCAATTAATAAACTATAAAACAGACAGGGGCTAGGTACAGTGAAATAAATGCACAAAAAGACTCCTAAGGATATTAATAATTAGAATTATACTTTATCATTCCCAAATAAAATACAGTCTGCAATTACAATTTACTTTGGGCCTCATTCAATTGCGATTTGGCCAATTGAATAGGGCTCTAAATAAGCACATAACATATTTTTTTTAATAAGTTTTTAGTTAGTGAGCATCTATCCAAAAACAAGGTTTTAACTAACTAAAAACTTCTTTAAAAATATATGCTATGTGCTTATTTAGAGCCCTATTCAATTGGCCAAATCGCAATTGAATGAGGCCCTTTGTGTTTAGTTACTGGTGATATTTCTAATTGTCCACATAAAATCACTAGCACTAAAGATGTCCTCATTGCAATCAAAGCAGCTGAATGCTTTACTTTTGTTCTCACTTCTACAAACAAAATGGAAAAGCCCACTACACCATGTTTGCATATATTACCTAATAAATTAGTATTTGTACTCTTTCTATTTTAGTTTTTAGTTTTTTAAGTCCAATTTCTTCAAGAGAGAATACTATAAATATTGGGTTAGACCAGTTTAATTTGATTCACTTAAAAATATTTGAGTAAAAGCACTGTTTGCAATCTAAATTCTGCAGGACACATTTAAAGGTTCTTAATATTAATGTGTTATACATATTGCAATAATCATGTATCTGTGATATTTAAATAAATATAGAGGCAGTTTGGCTCCTTTTTCTTGCAGACTTTCATTTAGTTGGTGAAAGTAGAATAATATTATGTGATTTTTTTTTATATACGCTTACATATCTGGATAGATAGATAGATAGATAGATAGATAGATAGATAGATAGATAGATAGATGCAGAGCTCAGATAGATAGATAGATAGATAGATAGATAGATAGATAGATAGATAGATAGATAGATAGATAGATAGATAGATAGATAGACAGACAGACATAGATATATAAATAGATAGATAGACATGGATATAGATAGATAGATAGATAGACAGACATAGATATATAAATAGATAGATAGACATAGATATAGATAGATAGATAGATAGATAGATAGATAGATAGATAGATAGATAGATAGATAGATAGATAGATAGACATAGATAGATAGATAGATAGATAGATAGATAGATAGATAGATAGATAGATAGATAGATAGATAGATAGATAGATAGAATCCGCTCTTATATTTATTTCTATTCCGGTAAATCTCCATACACAGCAGAACAAAGCTCATCATAGGAACGTTTGATCCCGGAACCTTTGAGTCGCAGCATTCAGTTCGGAGAGGGAAATAATGTGCTGCACTTGCTGAAGAGCCAGCGTGTAACGGGGAGATAGATAATTAGTGCTGGGTAGTACAGGCAGAGCCCGGGCTGGGACACAGATACCTCGGCCTGGGGTGCATTAGAGGAGCCAGACCCCAAGGAGGGGGTTATGTTGCATTGGTAGATATACATAGGAGGTGTTGGTGTATTTATTATTCTACGTGTTAAATGTTCTTATTTAATGTTAGCTCTGTTTCTTACAGAAGACCGTGTAAGGTTGTTACCAGAAGACCTGCAGAGGGTCTATAAAACTTTTGCTGTGTATCTATGACCGGCTGTTGTATTGCATTGTTTTTACATAATCATGAAGAGGTACAGAGGGGCATTACTGTAATGATTACGTGTTGGGTATGAGGACTAGGGATAGCTGTGCTGTATAATGATGGTTGGTTCTGTGCAGGGTGTTTTTATGAACAGTGACTATTTAAAGATTTTATATGTGAATTGCTGGTAGTGGTAGGAGAAGCTGCCTGTATAATGTGTCTAGTTATGAGCTCAGAAGGTTATGGCTTGTAGGGGTCTTACATTTCTTAGCTGTGCACCGAGTATCAGGTCCCAAAGATGTATCTGACAAAGAGGAAGCCAGCCCTGTACATCCGAGAAGACAGCAGGTAAGGGTGATGGCAAATAAACCTCTACTTGTACTAACACTCGCCTCCACTACTGCAACTCTCTCCTTGCTGGCCTACCCATCACCTGGCTGTCTGCACTCCAATCATTGGTCCTATCCTGTTTTGTGTTTGCCACTGTTGCGTGACGTGGCCTACTCGCACTCACGTCACCATCTAATGGTGTAAATGAGCTACTACGGCTGCGCCATCTGTTAATGTAAGTGGTTTAGGGGTTGGGGTTCATTTGGATGTGTTTTTACACTAGAGGAGCAGATTACCAGATGGTGCAGGTGTACTACCTAATTTTCACCACTAGATGCATTCCAAGAGTCGGCTGCGGTGTGCTTCAACAGCGGAGAACACACAACAGGATAGGTCCCAATCATTATTGAACGCATCTGCTATACTCATGTAGCACGGTGTCCACAGCACCCCTTTGTCAGTCACTCCCCTGGCTTCCCACAGCCTCCAGAATAACATTTAAAATCATGACCCTAACATATAAAGCCCTCCACAATATTGCACCCTGCTTATATCTCTGCTCTGGTCTCAAAATACGTTCCCGCCCAGCCTCTTCGCTTTGCCAATGACCTTCTTCTTTCCTCACCTCTCATCACCTCATCCCTCTCCCGCCTTCAGGACTTTTTTTGTACTGGCCCTATTCTTTGGAACCCCTTGCCTTGCTCCACTAGACTATCTTCCTGTCTCAAATGTTTCAAAATCTCATTAAAAAACACATCTGATAAAAGAAGCCTATCATCTTAAACCTCTATTTGCACAATGCATCTATCACTCTCCTGTACCTCATCTGTAACATTTAGAAGGTAAGTTTGCAAGTTTTCAATCTTTTGTGCTTTAGAGAAAGCACTATGTGTGTTTGATTGAAAGCTCAATAACAGGGCCCTCCATTCCTTTGCATTGGGTTCAAATTGTCTTTGACTTAGCACCTGTATAGTGCTACGGGATATGTTGGCACGTTACAAATAAAGGCTAATAATAAACATTACAATCTAAATCAATGTCTTTCTTTTACTCACTAATTGTGTATAAAGGACTCTTACTATTCTTCAGAGGCTTCCTAAATGCTGTGCTAATCGCTAGTGATTTTTTTTTTCTTCTTTATATCAGTATCTCTTAAGAAATACAGTGAACCAGATGTTTAACATCTAAAGTTGGAGTCTATCAGAAACTTTCAAAACAAAAAATCAAATATATATTTTTAATTAAATATCACATACAGAACAATGAGGCTCTGCATAACTAAAAATATAGAGTGGCAATACCGTACCATGTGCACCCACTTATCCAAATATGAATAATAATATTTAAAAATACAATTTCTTAAAATTGCACTCCTCTTTCAGGAGAAAACTGTGTGCGTAATGCAAAGCAGTAAAATGCCACTTCTCATCCCAGCAAAATTAACAACTTTGTTTTCTTTCTTAGATCAGGCCTTTTTCTAGGTATCCTGCCTAGGAAATGCAGCATCTTCAAACTGTTCCTGACTTGCTTGATCCTCGGTTTCCTGTCTATGCTGTGGCTTCAGCTAAGTTGTACAGGTGATGTCAACAAAAGGGGACAGCAGGAAGAACTTTATATCCAAAAGTCCTGTCCTCCAATTCCCAGGACTGTCAATGAAGATCCCTCATGGGGTTCCCACCGTCTTGCTCTCTTGGTTCCTTTTAGGGAGCGATTTGAGGAACTCCTGAGCTTTGTCCCTCATATGCATCAGTATCTGTCACAGAAAAAAATCAGACACAATATTTTTGTCATCAATCAAGTTGACCATTTCAGGTCTGTATTGTTGTCTCAGTCTCTTACTAAGCTCTGTCTGTAAGGTGTAATCGATCAGTTATAGCAAATGTTATTGAGCAAAATGATCACTTTCTCTTTAAAATGATCATCGCTATGATTTATTTACCAGGTCCCATTGTATTCCACAAACCTATACATTAGTGGAATATTTGAGATTCCTAATCACCTAGGAAAGGCAAAAGTGCTTATAAAATCCTACAGTCTAGATCCGTGTTTCTCTACAGACGGTCCAGGACCTTCTCTGCTGATCCTCGGGAAGTTTACACAAACCAGTACCATTGGTCTTGGTTATAGATTATATCTGCAGTTAAAATGTGCTCTATTCAAATAAATACAAAATTAAATAAAAATATATTGTCACATTTCTTAAAATTATTCAAAATCTCAAAGCCAGCGCCCATTATAACTGAAAGTCGTGTGTTGAGGAGTGTGTCAGAAAAAACTTTGGTTTATCTGCTCGGGGGATTTGGACCGTGTATAGGTGATGGGGTTTCATGTAATTCTCCTTAAATAATTATTTCAGTATATCGTTTTGTAGGATAGGAAGTGTGCTGGTAGGTAATTTTTGAAAAGGTCTTAAAGTGAGCAGGGTGGGGACTAGATATGAAATGGCTCTATCTTGGTGAGATTGTATAATTTTGCATGATATATTAATGTTTTACTAAATAGTAATTAGCACCTTGTTTGTGTGTGCTAATACTGTTCGCAATGTGGTGCAAGCATACTTTATAAATGAATGTGTCCCTGAATCTTAGAACCTACCATATGTTTTTAGCCCATGAGGCACAGGGAGTTAGTGACTTGCCTACAGTAACAGGGGATTGAAAGAGACTTTCCTAGATTATGAGTGCTGCTAGCCAGTGCATTTACCAACTTAAATTGTTGAAAGTAGTGAATAAAGTGGCCCTAGAAAAAGTTAGGTAGAAATTATAATGTTCTACAGAATGTTTGTATCAACTGCATAAACATAGGAGTTACTGATGTATAAAATAACTGTGTGAAAGGAGAAGCTTTCCAAAGCATGAGCTGTGCGTGGGTTATTGGTCACTTCTGCTAGTATGTCGAGAGTGCCAAAAAGGGAAGCCTGACTGCAGTAACAAACTAGGAAGTTTGAAGGGGCAGCATGCCAAATAATTTTACAAAATGTTAGAGTAAATAGTGACGTGGCTGTGCAATTGTAAATATCCATAATTGAAAACTACATTTAAAACCAGGGTCCAGGCAAATGGATATTAGTAAAAATAATTTAATAAATACATTTTTGGGTCATGTAGTAAAATAGATAATGTATTTCCCTTTTGCATGTTTTTATTTCCTTCTTTACACAGTTTACTATAGGATTTTTGTTTGTTTCTGCTGACCAGGTTTAATAGAGCTTCTCTGATAAACGTGGGTTTCTTGGAGAGTGGAAATGAAACAGACTATGTCGCCATGCATGATGTGGACCTGCTACCTCTAAACCCAGATCTGGATTATGGGTATCCAGAGAATGGCCCTTTCCACGTTGCTTCCCCAGAGCTACATCCACTGTACCATTACAAGACTTATGTGGGAGGAATTCTTCTGCTCACCAAACAGCATTATGAGATGGTGAGCTATGCTCGGTGTTCCTTCTTGTTGCATGTGGACTGAGGCTGCATAACAAGCGTATAATGTCACATATTACATTAACTCTCTAACAAAAGTACAAGTAATGAAAAGTTACTGTAATATAACAGTACTGCAAATGAGACTAAACAAATATTTTTTTTTCACAAAATAATCTGTTCACACATAGAGTTAAATATATATCAATGACTAGACTATCAGTAGGTATGAGACTGCTGCAAGTTCCATAGATATTTATAACCGCAAAGTAATGGAAATATAATATTTTCACATATACTTTCTATGTGGTAGTGGATTCTTTTGTTAATTCTTTCAAAAGAATCAAATGTAAGAGCTCATTTAATTGTAGTTCTTGACATAACGCTCTTTTAATACTGACCTTAGAACTGATTATAAATGAGGTGTTTACTGAAGAGTTTTAATAGTGCAGTTTTAGAAAACGTTTTTTTTTTTTTTTTTTTTTAGAAAAGTTCAGTGCAAATTGTAAGTGTACAAATTTTAAAACATTGTAATAATCCCTGTTCGAAATGCATTTTCAAAAAGTCAAATAGCTGTTTTGAAAAAAAATGTTGTGGCTGTATCGTGTACAGCCAGTATAGGGATACATTGATTTCTTCATAGAACTCCATAACCCAACTAGTACAATAAACCGTTGCTCCTTAATTAGTTAGAACAAATTCTTTATCATTCAAAACCAGTTTTTGTTCCGGGACTAAACATATATTTTTTTTTTTTTTTTAACCCTTAACGCACTTTTCTTTTCCCATACAAACAACAACTTCTGTAGTGGGTGTGTGTGTGTCAGCCCTTTTAATCCGCTTTTTTTTTTTTTTTCATTCACAGTGTAATGGAATGTCAAATCGGTTTTGGGGATGGGGCCGTGAAGATGATGAATTTTACCGCAGAATTAAAGGAGCTGGACTCAAGGTGGCATAGAGGGTTTTAATTCATTTATCATACAAAATAACTGGGAGTTGATCTGCACTTTGGCGATCAGCAGTTTCTACTTGCACACACCCACTCATCACTGTCTCTCTTTCACTATATAGTAAATAATGGATCATTAATATATCTTTCTGCAGCTCTTACGTCCATCTGGAATCACTACAGGCTACCAAACCTTTCGCCATATTCACGACCCTGCCTGGAGAAAGCGAGACCAGAAGAGAATCGCAGCTCAAAAGCAGGTAGAGCAGCAATGCAAGCAAATGAGTGAAAAGTTTGCTAGGTAGTTCCATAGTCTGTCTGACATTTTTCACTTTAAAAGTCCAAGGAGTAGAGAAGATGTTGCGTGTGCACGGTCTTGTAAACTAAAGCTGATTATTAACTTTTTTTTATTATTATTTGTAACCTGCCAACATATTCCATAGCTCTATACAGGGGTTTTAGGAACAAGGCAGATTTCACATTGAAAGAATGGAGGACCCTGTTTTTGAGTCTAGAATCTTATATAGAAAGTGTTTGGTTTTTTTTCCCCCCCAAAGTACCTTACAAGATTGGAAAATCGCAAACTTACAATTTAAAGCAAATGAGAGGCAGAAACCTTGGCAAGGATTACGGATAAGAATCTGGATAGATCAGAGAGGAAGTGAAAAGCTACATAGGTAGGAAGTTAGAAAGGGTTTACATTTAGCAGGGGAGGGAAGGGAACATATTGAAAGTCATTGTGAGGTGAATGGCTATATAATGTAATTTGTTATCTTCACCTAGTGGTCAGATAATATAACCTGCAAATGGGATTGGCATGTTATTTGTTATAAAGCTGCAACAATTAGGGGTGGGGGTGAGAGACAAATAGTTTCTTTAATCAGGAGGAAATTAGGTCTGAGAAGCCAGGAAGACACAGTTTGAGACCACACTGTATAGGGAAGAAGGGGGGTCTTGTGTTAAAAGGGTGGATACTAAAGTCTGTGACCAAGCGGTACAAAGTACTATACTCTGAGTATCATTTGAAAAGTAAGAGAGCCCACATGACAAGGAGGGAGTATGAGAAACCGAGAAGACCAGATTTATTTCTGTACTGTTCTGGTAATGAACCTCCACCATTTGGTGCCTCAATAAATATATAGAGAATAGCTAATATCAACATAGTGATTCTCTCTGATGGCATGTCTGCTGCATGGCATTCATGTTCAGCAACGCAGGTGACAAGACTTTGAATCATGGTGTTTACTTTATCTGTTATCTTGTGCTGACTTTTAGGAGCAATTTAAGGTGGACCGTGACGGGGGCCTGCACAATATCCAGTATCGCGTGGAGTCTCGATCAGAAATCGCCATTGGAGGTGCACCCTGTACTGTACTGAATGTGCTGCTGGAATGTGACTTGAATGAGACTCCCTGGTGTGTTTTTAACTGAACTCTGTTTTCTCCATTTGTCTGATGGTTTTCAGAAGCAGTGACGTAGCAAAACCTACCCAATGTTTTCTCTCCGATCAGACTTGAAACTGTAGCTGACCATGGATTGTATGAAGTTTTATATATTATAATAAAAAGGTCAAAAACTCTTGGATGCTAACTTTATACATTTTAGGTGCTACTCAGACTTGAACTGCACTTGCCTCAATTTCATGTGTTAATTTACAGTTTGAAGAAACCAAACGCTTCACCCCAATGGGATTTAAACTTCTTCTGTGTACTCTATTACATCCTTAATTGCTGTATAACCACATTTATAGCAGATATGTGCACAGGCAAATGTAAATGGTAACAACTAATGGCTTACTTCTGTGATCAGTTTTGCTATACTTTCATGATTGGATCTTGGTAGCATGTTCATACAGAGAAGTTGTATGACCATTTATTTTTAGTTTTTTGATGTCTGGAAGAATTTTGTATTGCCAAACTCCAAGGTTATATTCATTATGACAGCAACACACAAGCCAAGGTTTTTAATTCTGTGTTGTGTGGTTATATTTTATACTCCCAAATAAGAAGCTGTTTTTTGTAAATCCGAACAGCTCATAATGTGTTACTACGTCTTTTAATATTAAACATGTACCTGTCTGATGTAAATGCTAGTGAAAGCTACACATCCATATACTTTTGGATTTGCTGTTTGATAATTGACCTGATGTAGAAATGTGTGAGGGCTTGCAATATTTTTAGATTTGTTACATCATGATAAATGTTGGCTCGTGAGAGAACAAGAACTGAATAGGTTCTCCAAAGCGCTAACCTGTATACACCTAGCTCTGTGTTGAGTGAAACTATGCAATGCCCAGCAGAGGGAGCTTGTGTCCAACCAGTCACTTAGAAGGTGCACCACAGGTAAGAAACTTCATTATCAAGATGTTGGTGTCTTTCTGTCTAAGAAGTATCACAAAAAAACATCAATGCAGGAGTAATAATTAAAGGATGGACTTTGCATGTATTGTGCCTTTCCATTCTATTGAGCAATTACATATTGTGGGCCAAGGTGTCCTTGAGAAATGGCTCCTGCATAAAAAAAGGATTTAAATCCATGTATTAAAGATTAGTATAGCAGTGTTACTATATGTATTTGGCAGAGGGGGAGCTGCAACATTAACAATTATCTATTTATGAACGAATTTTGTAGCATGTAGATAAATTACATATACTGGTAACCACTAATGACACTTGCAAATTGGCAAAACATGTTTGAAAATACAAAATATATTTGAAAGTAAAAACATCTAAATTTTCATACATTTTAAATGGTGTCCAATTAATCATTTTTGCAGTTGCTTCATGTAGAAAAAAAGGTATATTCTGCAGTGCAACCTAAATTGGCCACACCAGTGGGTGAGTTCCTGAGATTGAGGAGAAATGTTTCAGATTGGAGAGATTTCAGACTATGGTTTGATGAATTAAGGACCAGGAGAAGGAGAGAGGCTATTGTAGGAGAGTCATTAAACAAGGCATTCCATAGAGCACTCTTTACAGATAGAGAAGAACTATTAGTCCTGAAACCACACAAGAGAGTGGAGGACAAAATACAATATGTTGGTACTTTCAGCCAACAGTGGAAGGTAATTACGGGGACATTAAACAAACATGCCAACCACCTCCAGAAGAGATGATGTGCTTAATAAGTATTTAGATTCAAAAATAGGTGTCAGCTGGCATAGATCACTAGCCATTTCTCCGGGAAAAGAAGAATCCCATATAGAGGCACTCAGAAATGCGGTCAAGTTAAATTATGCCCATATATTCTGAATGTGCAGGAATTCAATTACAGGACTGGCAAAATAACATGTATCAATAGCTTCTTCAATTGCGCCTTAGTTGTCATTATTTATTGCTTAGAATATCGCTGTGCTAAAAGTTACATTGGAGTAACCAGCTGTGAAATGCAACAGAAATAAAGAGTATTTGGAAAATGTTAGAAAGAGTAGAGAAGACTCTGCAAGAAAGCAAGACACTGATCACTGCAGACAGACATTTCATGATCTATTGCTAATCAAAGGAGGATCTAAAATACTGGGTTCTACAGAACGTCATATTATTTGTCAGTGGAGGATGGAGTTCCTTACTTGATAATGTGACATTTAAAGGCCTAAAGGAAAATATACATTTCACAGTGTTTACATATAACCACACCAGTATTTAGTGTGATGTGTCTATTCTTCCTTTGGACATATCTCACTCATATAGATGGTAAATTAATTTATGTTGAGTTATTGTTTGTTCTGTCTTGTCTGATCATACCTCAAAGGACCATATATCATAATGGTACTCTTTGGATAAAATACTAATATGGACCCTTCCAATGTATTTCTTCTATTGTGTATAGTAAGACTGAACATAGATTATGCAGACATGTTAACTTAAGAGATCATTGTATCCTACATTTATCTGGTGAATTTAAGATTATTTTATTATACTCTTATAAATTGGAAAGTATTCACATTTTACTGTATGTTTGAGACTTAGTAAAATAATGAACCCTGTTTTGGGACCTCTGTACTTCACTGTTCTTCTTATTCTATTACCCAAAGGGTAGCTTGCTAATATAAGTTTACAGCCTGCCCAGCCTTATGGTGTCACTATATTCAAAGACCTTACCCACCCTCATACTGAATAACAGGAGAGTATTTCTGTAATGCAAATTTATGGCAAAGTGTGTCAAAAATATTACAAAAATATAATCGTTCATACTCCTGCTAGTATACAATAAGCGAATAATAGATAAAAAAAACAATGAACAAATCTATGTGCAAAATATAATGCTGCAAAGTAATAAGAAAAACATAGGTTTTAGTGCCAATCTATAGACCACTAGCCACACATCCCCTGAACTGGCATGTACCATTCTCGAAGCTGTTTTTCTAAAGGGGCATACAGGAATTGCAACCATTTAATGAATAGTGACTAAAATTATGCATTGGCTTAAAAATAAACTGCTAGGAAAATAATTTTTAAAAATAATACAACTAAGGATTCCTCTGAGCGTCCTGGTCTGCGGAAATACTGGTATTGCAAATAACTATTAAGCATAACGAATAACATTATTAAAAGTTTAACAAAAAGTAGTCCAGAAAAAAGTTCAGAATTTTATTGCTGTTGGATGCAAGCTATATTCCAGTACAATATAGCACACTATAGTTGTTGAACAGAAGGTAAAATAGCATGAGGGGTCAGCCAAGACCCTTGGCAATATTCATATGGTTCACCCAAACCTTCAACACAAAAGCTGGGGAATTACTTTACTAGAACAAAAGGCTGAACAGAAGAAATTTGTTAAAGTAGTTCTTTAGAGAGAGTATAATGAATTTTTGGAACAAATTTCTAAACAAAGTAAAGACATCAGTAATGAGTAAATACAAGAATACATATTATATACATATTTACTTATATGATTAAATAACCATATAAGTTACTAGTTATGAGCTGCACCATTAGAAAATAGAAAGGCATTCTGAAAAAAGTATTTATTTTTTTGTAATTGCTGCTGAATTAAAGGTATAGGGCATTTTATATACAGTGGATATAAAAAGTCTACACACTCCTGTTAAAATTTCAGGTTTCTGTGCTGTAAAAAAATTAGACAAAGATAAATAATTTCAGAACTTTTTCCACCTTTAATGTGACCTATAAACTGTACAACTCAATTGAAAAACAAACTGAAATCTTTTAGGTAGAGGGAAGAAAAAAAATAAAAATAAAATATGGTTGCATAAGTATGCACACCATTAAACTAATACTTTGTTGAAACACCTTTTGATTTTATTACCGCTCTCAGTCTTTTTGGGTATGAGTCTATCAGCATGGCACATTTTGACTTGGCAAGATTTGCCCACTCTTCTTTGCAAAAACACTCCAAATCTGTCAGATTGCGAGGGCATCTCCTGTGTAAAGCCCTCTTCAGATCACCCCACAGATTTTCAATCAGATTCTGGTCTGGGCTGTGGCTGGGCCATTCCAAAACTTTAATCTTCTTCTGGTGAAGCCATTCCTTTGTTGATTTGGATGTATGCTTTGGGTCGTTGCCATGCTGAAAGATGACTTTCCTCTTCATGTTCAGCTTTCTAGCAGAAGCCTGAAGGTTTTGTGCCAATATTGACTGGTATTTCATAATTCCCTCTATCTTAACTAAGGCCCCAGTTCCAGCTGAAGAAAAACAACCCCAAAGCATGATGCTGCCACCACCATCCTTCACTGTGGGTATGGTGTTCTTTTGGGGATGTGCAGTGTTGTTTTTGCGCCAAACATATCTTTTTGAATTATGGCCAAAAAGTTCAACCTTGGTTTCATCAGACCATAACACCTTTTCCCACATGCTTTTGGGAGACTTCAGATGTGTTTTTGCAAAATGTAGCCTGGCCTGGATGTTTTTCTTCATAAGAAAAGGCTTTCATCTTGCCACTCTACCCCATAGCCCAGACATATGAAGAATACGAGAGATTGTTGTCACATGTACCACCAAATCAACAAAGGAATGGCTTCACAAGAAGAAGATTCAAGTTTTGGAATGGCCCAGCCAGAGCCCAGACCTGAATCCAATTGAAAATCTGTGGGGTGGTCTGAAAATGTGCCATGCTGATAGACTTGTACCCAAAAAGACTGAGTGCTGTAAAAAAAACAAAAGGTGCTTCAACAAAGTATTAGTTTAAGGGTGTGCATACTTATGCAACCATATTATTTTATTTTTATATTTTTTCTTCCCTCTACCTAAAAGATTTCAGTTTGTTTTTCAATTGAGTTGTACAGTTTATAGGTCACATTAAAGGTGGAAAAAGTTCTGAAATGCTTATCTTTGTCTCATTTCTTTACAGCACAGAAACCTGACATTTTAACAGGGGTGTGTAGACTTTATCTCCTCAAATACAGTGGATATAAAAAGCTGTAGTAGAGGGTGGAAAGATAATGAGTTCAGTCTTAGACATGTTGGGTTTGAGTTGGCGGGCAGACATCCAGGAGGATATGCTAGAGAGGCAGTTGGAGACTTGAGCTAAAAGAGAGGGGGATAGATCAGGTGCAGAGAGGTAGAGTTGAGTCATCTGCATAGAGATGATACTGAAATGCAAAGGATTGTATTGGGGTACCAAGGGAGGATGTGTAGATGGAGAAGAGGAGGGGGCATAGGAATAAACCTTGGGGTACTCCAACGGACAGAGGGAGAGCTGAAGAAGAGGTGCCGGAGAAGGAGACAGAGCGTTTGGATTAGAAGAGGATGGTCAACTGTATCGAAGGCAGCAGAGAGATCCAGGAGAATTAGAATAGAGAAGTGACCCTTTGATTTGGTGGTTAGCAAGTCATTGGTGACTTTTGTGAGGGCTGTTTCTGTAGAGTGTTGGGCCCGGAAGTCAAACTGGAAGGGGTCAAAAATGAAATTGAAGGAAATAAAAAAAGGCGCTCCTTGCCAGCAACTGCACCCCTCGTAAATTTTGCGAGGGTTTCAGTTGCTGGCAAGGAGCGCCTCTTTGGCGCTCCCTGCCAGCAACTGCGACCCTCGCTTCGCAAGGGCAGCAGCTAGCTACGCGAGCCTGCAAGCATGAGCAACGGCTCGTATGCTCACAACTATATATGTGATTTCTAGTTCTAACTAGATATATAGTTGCTTACTTTAAATTTTTTAATTTATGTTTTGAAAGGGTCAACACTTATAGGGAGAATTATTTTCCTTTGTATCTTATTGTTCTTTTGATGGGCATATGGTTCCTTGTTAGTCTTGTGAATCTATTTCTTCTCCTTATCAGGAATCTAGTGGGTGACCATTAAAACATTACATTTCCTTCTGTCAGTTATATATATAACCACTGTACAGTGTTGTTTGGCTATTGAACCTGATGATGCCCCTTCCTGTTTGCTGTCATGCTGCCTTCTTAGGATACAAATAATGACCGCACATACATAGACATTTTGTGACAAAATATACTGTGTTTCATATGGCATCAAACAAACATCCTCGATGTAACAGAACAATGCAAGGTCCAAAAGTATTCACCAAACTGAAATGCCAGTGTAATGTAGCTTCCAAACCCCTTTAAAGGGCCACTGAAGTTTAAAATGCATTTAAAAGAGAATGTTTTTCCCCCATGAAAAATAAATTATAGTAACTGAACAAAATTAACTCTAGAACAACAGGTACTTAGAAAAAAATATATGTTTTATCCACAATTATCTACTAGTGAATTAAGAGAAAGTGCAAACGAGGGCTTATGGAGACCCTGGTAATTGCCTTCTTATCTGATTTTCATTAAGACCTATAGAAGTAAAACCACAAAATGTTGCATTCTAGACAACTTCATGGCTCATTGTCCCTCTGTTTCCTGGAGCTTAGCAGGACAGAGGAGTAGAAAATAACCCCATACATACTGGGAATTGTTGAGTGTACAGAATTATCCTATTCTCCCTACTGAGCTCCATGTTTGAATACCGAAGACACAGAAATACAAAGTGAAGATCTGCTAGGATCAACAAATGATATAATATAGACTTGAACCCAGGTTTTCCCTTTGTCCTTTTTGCATCTCGCAGAAGATTAATGCTGTGCTGTTTTTATCTGTCCTCTCAATGAATATATTAGCACATTGAAAATAGATTATGCATTATTCATAATGATTATATGAACAATATATCTAAATGACTGGCATGTAAAAGCCCAAGAGCAAGAAATGTATCTTTTGTCTGCAACTCACTAACCTTCTGCTTCTTACCCTGTTACATGGTTGTGAATGGCAGTTAAAGTATCACTGGGGTCAGTTTTTTTTTTTTTTTTGTATATAAGTAATTGAATACTACATTTCTACATACTACTAGATTTCAAAATCAGCTTTGTTTTAGAAAGCAAAAAAACCCTAATAATAATTGCAGCCTTTGCCATTATAACATTTTCGTTTTATATGCAATTGCTCTTTACTACAGCGTTCCATTTTCTTCCCTACTTTCTCAAGAGGGTGTAATTTTTCCTTTAGTTTTTTTGAAAGCATTGGCAGCTTTTACTGCCACATTACCATTGTTAAGATAGAAACTTCAAGTGCATTCCAAGTCTTCTCCTAAATCAGGAAGTTGATCAATATAATAAATTATAATAAATCAAATAAATCTAAATAATAGCTTGCATTGTAGCATAATCATATATTATAATTGTCGAACTACAAGATGTCATCACGCTTTGCGTGGTGCGTACGACTTAGCGATGAGCACCAAAGGAGCTCATTGTCTGCGAACCTCACAAAGCGAGGCGAGACGTTAAACCACTAAAATGCGCAGCACATGCGATAAGCACCAAAGGCGCTCATTGCCTGCAAGCCTCGCAAAGCAAGGCGAGCAGTGGAGGTAATGAAACACGCAGGACTTAGCCTCCAAACACTTACAAAACGCGGGATTGCCTTAGGCTGCAAGCAATTGACGAACGTGAGACTTAGAAAAAAAAATTACGAGCCGCAGGATTTAGAAAAAAAAAATACGAGATGCGTCAGTTAGAAAAAAAATACGACATAGGAAAATTACGAAGTTAGCGTCCGAACCGTGCAAACCAAAAAACAAGAAAAACACAAAAAAATATAAAAACAAATACAACAAAAACATCACACACAGCACGGGAGAACAACCAGGACGTCTGGAAGTGAGGTGGAATGCAAATTTATGTAGAATTTAAGCAGTTTCCGCACCTGAAAATCATTTCGGCAAGAAAAAAAATGTCGGCCGAAAAAAATTAAAACGTGGCTACGCAACCTAGAACCATGCCAAACACAGCCAGCGACGTACGTGGTAGAAAATTACTAATAGGAAGGACGCAAAATGCTTGCGAAACACTTAAAACATAGTCTAACGCCGCCATTTTACAACACTAACTTACACAATACACCTACATTTACACATTAACAGCCTTATTAAATTGCAATTCGGGTTAATTGAATAGGGCTCTAAGCACACAGCATATTTGTTTTACAGAAGTTTTTAGTTAGTGAAGACCTTGCTTTTGGATAGAAGTTCACTAACTAAAAACTTCTGTAGCAAAATACGCTATGTTCTTATATAGAGCCCTATTCAATTGGCCGAATTTCAATTTAATTAGGGCCTCATTCTATTATCGGCCGTAGGAGATGCGGGGCCGCAAGGACCGGCCGCAAGCTATTCGGCTATTCTATTCCCCTCCGGCCGGGGATTCCGGCAGGCTTGCGGCCGGCGTCTTGCTATCCCTTGCGGCCGCTCGCGCCGGAGGAAAGCCTTTGATCTAAAACGGCCGCAAAAGTTTTGGCCGCAAGAAAATCCCGGTTGCTATTCAATTGCTCCGGGAACCCTCCCTGCAAGGCTAAAACCGAGCCGCAGCTTACTTGCAGGAAAAAGGTCCCGCTAGCACCAATTAAGCACATTATAAAGCCGAAATAAAGCCATCCTGCACTCTGAGGAGACTATAAAGTGATTGTAGGTGTTAGCAAAAATAGCACAACATTCCCCTACACTCAAATCCGTAAATAAATTATTTTTTAATTTATGTCAAAAATCCATGATAAAAAGTCCTGAGGGCTTGGAGCACCTCAGACTCGCCCAGGCTGCGGCCGGAAAATAAACAGTTAATGTAAACTCGGATTTGGGCTGATGTGCAAGCTTGAGAGGGGGTTGCTATTAATCCTCATGTCCCCCAATATGATCCCTAGCATTTACAGAGCTGTACAGTGCCGTCTTGAATATATTTTTGCTTTTAAAGATTTCTGAGCTTGCGGCCGGTTGCAAGATATACGGCCCGCTGTAAGGGAAGATCCTTGCGGGCCGTATAATTGAATTGCAAGATAACGGAACCCCCGCAAGGAATCGCAGCCTTGCGGACGTTTTATGGCCGATAATAGAATGAGGCCCCAAGGCTGTAAGATTCTGAAATGGCGAATTTCCCTCCTAAACCAACGGTTTTGTCTCGCGCACGCAGCCTATATATAGGGCATACTTGCCACAGAACTGATACTTTCTCCTAAGGTAATGGCAGTCTGAGTGGACATTTTCTGCTGCCGGAAAATCCAAAGAGATTGTTAGCTCTTCAGGATACCAATTGCTGAATATTAAATACAAATAGGTAAAGTGTATTATTTTTTTTATTAATAATCATTAATAAATAATTAATACATTAATTATTCTTAAAAAAAGATATATATTATTAGTTAAAAAAATTGAGCAACACACTTATAATTTACACTTGCTTTAGTTTATTAATACTTTCATGCTTAGATGTTTGTAATATATTAATTAATTGAATAATTAATTAGTAATGTACATTAATTTATGAATTATTAATTAGTAATCATTATCAAAAAAATTATATAACATTTTAAACTGCCTAAAGTTTATTAATACATTAATGCTTACCTCTTTTTAATATATTTATACATTGATTAATTATTACTGTACATTATTTTATTAATTATTAGTAATCATTACGAACAACAAATATTCTTTATTTTATGAATATATTAATGCTTAGCTCTTTAGAATACATTTAGTCACTGATTAATTGATTATTAATGTACATTAATTTATTATTTTTTAATTAGTTATATTACAAAAAAAAAAAAGGACCACAAACAATATGTATATTTTACTAGGCACTTACATATCCATGTTGCTGCTGATTGTCTCTTAGGGATGAATCCAAATATTACAAATCCTTTCCATCTTATTTGACAGTTTCATCATCTCTGCAGCTGACCGAACACAGAGAGTGTGGATTGATGACAGTTATTGATTAATTAACGTATATGAATACATTAATTAATTAATAATTAGTAATCATTACAAAAAAAGCTTACATTTTATACTGGAAAAAAAATAATAACATTTTTTAACCTGCACTTATATATCTGCCTTACTTCTCATTCATGTACATTGCTTTTGGAACTATTATAATAATAATAAATAAAAAAAACAACAACATTTATAATAGATCAAGAAATATGTACATTTTACAATGCACTTACATATCTGGAGTGCTTATAATTGCCTGACAGTTATAGGACCTTCAAAGCACTTACATTTTTAAAGCAGTTTCTTAGATTCTGACATGTGCTACATTTAATATTTTATACTGCTTTTATTTATGAATATATTGATCATTATGGGCCTCATTCTATTATCGGCCGTAAATCGGCAGTAAGGCTGCGATTCCTTGCGGGGGTTCTGTTAACTCGCAATTCTATTATACGGCCCCGCAAGGATCTCCCCTTACGGCCGGCCGCATATCTTGGAACCGGCCGTAAGCTCAAAAAAAATTTAAGTCAAAAATAAATTCAAGACAGCATTGTACAGCTTTGTAAATGCTAGGGATCATATTGGGGGACATGAGGATTAATAGTAACCCACTCTCAAGCTTGCACATCAGCCCAAATCCGAGTTTACATTAACTGTTTATTTTCCGGCTGCAGCGTGGCCAGGTCTGAGGTGCTCCAAGCACTCTGGACTTTTTACATGTATATTTTACATATATTAAAAAAAAATTATTTAACGGATTTGAGTATAGGGGAAATTTGTGCTATTTTTGCTAACACCTAAAATCATTTTTATAGTCTTCTCAAAGTGCAGGATGGCTTTATTTGGGCTATATTTCGTGCTTAATTGGTGCTAGCGGGACCTCTTTCCTGCAAGTTAGCTGCGGCTCGCTTTTAGCCTTGCAGAGAGGGTTCCCGGAGCAATAGAATTGCAAATAGGATTTTCTTACGGCCGATTTCCTTGCGGACGTTTTAGATCAAAGGCTTTCCTCCGGCGCAAGCGGCCGCAAGAGATAGCAAGGCGCCGGCCGCAAGCCTGCCGGAAGCCCCAGCCGGAGGGGAATAGAATAGCCGAATAGCTTGCGGCCGTTCCTTGCGGCCCCGCAACGGCTGTGGCCGATAATAGAATGAGGCCCTATGTGTTTATGTTTTGCATCTATGCCAATTAAACATTATACTTTCAATGAGTCACGAATTAATTGAATACCAACCTTAAAAATTATTTTCATGTCATTTCACAGATTCCTCATCTCTGCACCTGACTGAAGATAGAGTAAATTCTGCAGGATTTTATCTGCAATAACATAAATTTCACAGGTATATGATTTTATGATGCCCTTTTTGTTTTGCATTGATGACATTTAATGATTAATTAATTAACTTATATTCAGTTAGAGCCTCATTCGATTGCAATTTGCAAAATTGAATAGGGCTCTGTATAAGGACATAGCATATTATTTTTACATAACTTTTTAGTTAATGAACATCGAACCAAAACCAAGGTTTTCACCAACTAAAAACTTCAGTAAAAAATATGCTATGTGCTTATATAGTGCCCTATTGCATTGCACAAATTGCAAATGAATGAGGCCCCTAGTATTTAATTATTCATTCATAATAACAAAACAAAAACAAAAATAGGCATACATATATGCTTACCTAATTAACTTTTAAAGAATGTAAATTACACCTCGTAAGTCAATTGATTTCAACATTAATACATTTACTAAATTGCACATTATTTTAAGCCCCATCTGTACTTTGCTCATAGATCTTTGTGTTTGCCCTTCTTTAGGAAAACATACTTACCTCTTTAGGTTTACCATTGATGTCAGTTATTTATTAATTCATTAACGTATATTCATTTATTAATGACTTAATAATTAATTATTACAAAAAAAAATCACATTTATCAATATATATATATATATATATATATATATATATATATATATATATATATATATATATGCAGTGCTTTCCTTTTTAATGTATGCCAAAAAAAAAACAACTTAAAGGATTAATTTATTTCATGGAAAATTCAAAAATGATTGCATTCTTTCATTAAGGCTATTTAGGTTTTGCATTGAGAGCAGCTACAAACAATATGTACAATACAAACAAAATGACATCTTACACCTGTATTTACAATTACAGATTACAATGGCGGACAACGGAGAAGACAGGATTGAACGCAAAAGAAGAGCGGCAAGGGAAAGGAAGCAAAGGTGCAGAGATACACAGTCCCCCAAGACTTCCCAACGCTTAAGAGAAGAAGACCGACAGAGACTTTTAAATAAAAGAGAGATGAGTAAGAAAGCACAAAGTGAGTGTGCTGGAGCTTCAAAGAAAAGAAAAAGTAAACAAAAACATGTCTGTGAAACATTGCCTAATGATCCAAAATTGCTTCTTGACACCAATGTTCATACACATGACACCAAAGTAGATATAGAAAGTTGTAGTGATATCTTCGTTGAGGAAGCTCAGGATATTGCTTTCATTACAACACTAACAGTAGACACTCATTATTGTGGATTATTCAGTGTTGTTTGTCAGTTTTGTGGGGCCTATCATTTTCTCAAGGAAAGACCAACTGACGGAGACTTCATTAGTTGCTGTCAGAAAGGCAATGTAAGTCTTCCACAAAGACACACATTTTCAGATTACTTTCAAAGTATATGAGTGATCCAACATTTCCAAATTATACCAATTTAAAAAAAAACATCAGGTCTTATAACAGTGCAATTTAATTTGCTTCTATGGGTGCTACATTAGCAATGTCCCAGGACATGGTCCATATTGTTTTAGAGTCCAAGGACAAATTTTCCACTGCACTTCACAAAGGAAATTTGCATACTTATATGTCTTAGATACAATGGAAGCTGTTGAACAAAGGATGATGCTTCCAGAAAATAAACAGTGTTTGTGCGTCGTCTTTGAATAGCTGGATAAAATGATGTCCAACAACCCATACAGTCAAGCATACAAACAATTAGCACAGGTTGAAAAAGAACAACAGTACCATGCTCAAATACATCAATTGCCAATGCCAAGAGTAAATATGGTTTTAAAAAGAGATTGCAATACTGATCAAAGACGGTATCATTTACCAACAGTAAATGAGGTTGCCATGGTCTTTAAAAATGAGGATGTGAACCACCTTTTCAGCTGGATATTAGAATATATGCTCGCAATGAAGACCAACCTTCTATAAACATAAATATATTAAGTTGTAATTTGGATTCTATGACATATCCTATTTTCTTTCCAAATGGTGAGCCAGGATGGAAACCAAAATTACAATTGCAAAGTTATCCCAATAGTAAAGTTTGTGTTAGATGCAATATTTCTATGCTGGAATATAAAGTGGCAGATACTGCTATTTATGATAATTTTAATCCCATTTTATGTGGGGGCAAACTCACACAACAATGGATTATTGATTCCTATTTACAAGTCGAAGCAAATAATCAAATTTCAACAAAACAAGCTTTGCATAGAACAATATTGTGGATTGGTGGATTATGTCTCTGAATTGGCTACCAACAGACATTCCAGCTGGAAGAGCAATCATTTTGCCATCCACTTTCCAAGGATCTCCTCGTAATATGCAAGAAAGATATAATGATGCCATGGCTATTGTCACAAAATTTGGAAAACCAGATTGATTCATTACATTCACATGTAGTCCACAATGGTCAGAGATTAAGGAAAATTTGAATCTTGGACAAAATACTTCTGTCCAACCAGATTTAGTGGCAAGATTATTCAAAATAAAATCAATTCATTAATACATGATATACAGTAACTAAAGCACAGTTATTTGGAAAAATGTAGGGCTTTTGTTTATACCATTAAATTTCAAAAAAGAGGCCAGCCATATGCACACATACTTTTAATCCTGCAGGAAAAAGATAAATTGAATACTGCAGAGAGAGTGGATTCAGTAATTACTGCTGAACTGCCACATCCAGAAAAATATTCAAAACTTTATGAGATTGTAACACACAGAATGATTCATGGGCCATGTGGAGATATCAATCCAAATGCACCATGTATGGAAAATAAAAAATGTACAAAAGAGTTCCCAAAACAATTTCAAATGCAAACTTATGCTAATTGTGATGGATACCCTTTGTATAAAAGAAGAGAAGGACAAACAGCTATTATCCATGGACAAAAGGTTGATAATAGATATGTCGTTCCATACAATCAACATTTACTGACGAAGTACAATGCACATATAAATGTGGAAGCTTGCACTTCTATTAAATCCATCAAATATGTTTATAAATATATATACAAAGGATATGATGCAGCAACTGTTGTGCAAGGTCCCCAAACGAAAAGGAAAATACAATTTTACATGACAAACTTTCATATTATTTAGATGCTCGTTATGTCAGTGCTCCTGAAGCAATGGGGCATCTTCTGAAATTTGAGATGCATGATCGGTCACATGCTGTGTATTTAGTAGCTGTCCATTTGCCACACAGTCAGTTTGTTTGCTTTACTGCAGGCAATGAAAGAACTGCCTTAGCACAAAGTGAACATCGAGAAACAACACTTACTGCTTTGTTTCAATTAAACTGCCAGGACACTTTTATACATTGAGATTCCATATCACTATGTATTTGTAAATGCCCAATGGCGACAACGAAAAAGAGCTACTCATAAAATTATACCACAAATTTATACCGTCAGTCCAAGAGACATTGAACATTTCAGTTTCAGATTACTTCTTTTACATGTTACCGGTGCACAAAGTTATGAACATTTACACACAGTGAATGACATACAGAATGTGAGAGGTGTCTGGAAGAAGCAGCACTATGTCAAATGCCAAAGCAAATGAGAGAACAATTTGCATTCATTTGCATCTTTTGCAATGTACCTGATGCATTTGCTTTGTGGGAAACATTTAAATTAAATATGTGTGAAGACTTCTTGAAGCTTTACAATGAGCCCATTGCACTCTTAAAAGCATTAATGGAAATTCAAGAAATATTTCTTGCTCATGGATTAAATTGTGCAAGTTTTAATTTGCCTAATCCAGGATTTATAGATGTCATCAACTTTGATGATTATGACACTGAGCTTCAACAACAAAAAACTAAAGAAAAACTGGCAACTTGAAATCTTTTACAATTGCAAGCATTTAATGCCATCACATGCTACAGATGATGCATAGACCTTTATCTAGATGGCCCTGGTGGATCAGGAAAAACTTCTCTCTACAATTGTTTGATGAGTTGCATTCGAGCACAGGGTCAAAAAGCAATGCCATTTGCAACAACTGGAATTGCCGCACTTTTGTTTGAAGGTGGCAGAACAGTGCATAAAGGATTTAAACTGCCAGTTCCCATACTAGAAACATCAGTGTCAGATATTCGACTGAATTCTTTACAAGCCAAAATATTCTAAAAAGTAAATTAATTATCATAGATGAGGCAACAATGATGTCATGTCATGCTTTGCAAAGTATTGATAGATTATTAGAAGTGATGGATAATAATTTGCCATTTGGTGGAAAGGTGATGTTGTTAGGAGGACATTTTAGGCAAATATTACCTGTTGTATTTCCCATAGACAAAATTAAAGGACTGGCCCCACAAAACAGTTACGTTGCATTTTATTACTATTATAGTGTTTAAAGTTTAATACATTAACTTTATGTTTGTAATGTTAAAATTGTTTTTGCAAAGGTCACAAAAGTTGTTTCATTGTATATAATTAAGGATTCATGTTAGTAAGAGGATGATCATTTGTTGTAAAAATGAAATGTATAATTCAATACAGAGTATATATATACAGTGCCTTGCAAAAGTAATCACCCCCTTGACTTTTTACCTATTTTGTTACATTACAGCCTTAAGTTCAATGTTTTGTTAATCTGAATTGTATGTGGTGGATCAGAACACAATAGTCTAAGTTGATGAAGTAAAATAAGAACAATATGTACATAAGACTATTTTTTAGAAATAGAAAACAGAAAATTGGCATATGCGTATGTATTCACCCCCTTTGTTATGAAGCCCATAAAAAGCTCTGGTGCAACCAATTACCCTCAGAAGTCACATAATTAGTTAAATGATGTCCACCTGTGTGCAATCTAAGTGTCACATGATCTGTCATTACATATACACATCTTTTGTGAAAGGCCCTGTGGCTGCAACACCTAAGTAAGAGGCACCACTAACCGAACACTGCCATAAAGACCAAGGAACTCTCCAAACAAGTAAGGAACTATGTTGTTGAGAAGTACAAGTCAGGGTTAGGTTATAAAAAAATATCCAAATCTTTGATGATCCCCGGGAGCACCATCAAATCTATCATAACCAAATGGAAAGAACATGGCACAACAGCAAACCTGCCAAGAGATGGCTGCCCACCAAAACTCACGGACCGGGCAAGGAGGGCATTTATCAGAGAGGCAGCACAGAGACCTAAGGTAACCCTAGAGGAGCTGCAGAATTCCACAGCAGAGACTGGAGTATCCTTACATAGGACGACAATAAATTAGACTTTAGCTACCCCACTGCTTCCTGGCATTTAGATGGGGATGAATTTGAGACAGTGACATATTTTCCTGGGCTCCAATATGGCTGCAGTTGGTGACTGCAGCTATGAAATCAAAATATGTTTGCTTCTGGAGAAGAAAGCTACGGCAAGCCTGGGCAAGCTATTATATAGAATGGACACCTTTGAATTGTGGTGCTGGAGAAAACTGCTTGGACTAATATTTTGGACATATCATGAGAAGGATTCCTTAGAGAAGACTCTGATGCTGAGAAAGATTATGTATAGAGGTTATTGAAGCAATGAACATAATCTTGATGGAGCTCAGAGGGGCAGTGGCTGTCAGATTTACCTGGTGTGCTGTGATCCATAGTGTCATGGAGACTCAGACATGACTGAACAATTAAACAACAAAACAGCTGCTTTTTAAAGAATCTATTATTTATTAAGATACTGAGGCAGTATGCACCTGCATTTTGTGTCATTAATGACAACGGACATTTAGGTTGTGTGTTAGAAACCTGTATTTTGCTTGATTTAGTGGTTGCTAGTGGTAACTTTAAGGCACAAAAAAATGAAAACTTATTGCTATGCTAGAAATAAATGAAGATCATATTTGCACTGTAGTTATGCTGAGCAAACCTAGATTCTGAAACATCACCTAACTTGCTTCAGCGACCTTTAGCTTGAGCAACCACAAGTTATGATATGCATAATCAGTAACTGAAAGTAGCAAGTAAAGCTGTCTATTCATGTAAGGCAGCCTAGAATAAGGCACCTGACCCCTCTTCCTCCCTCCCCCATGCATCTCCGGCCTTACCAGCTCTTCTATCCTTATCCTCCCTGGCCTTCACGTCTTGTCTGCGGTTGAGAGAATCCCGAACCATGTAACAACATTGCATAAGCAACCACATCCAATTCTCTGCATCAGTCTTTTGAAGGCTGTGATCAGGTGGATCTGATTAAACTGCTCCAGGAGTTAACTTTTTCACCTGGGGGAAAGGGAACTTTGTGACTCATACAAATCCCTTATTTCACTGTTGTTGGACCAAGTAATGGTTGCCTTAAGCAGTGGATTTTTGTAATGTTTAAAATATGATCTTTTTTCAAATATCCAATTAAGATAACAAGCAAAACGTATTAACCAATCAAAACACTCAAAAAAATTAATTTTTAAAAGGGGCACTCACTTATTTGGATTGCGTTGGTGTAATTTTAATTTGGGCAGAGTCAATAGGTATAACTGCCAGCAGGTTACAATAGAGTTGTCACCTCTGTGTTGGCAGTGGGATCAAGGCCAGTGAAATTGTGGCCCAGCCTGTTTCCAAACTCCATGATGGTCCACCCTAGGCAGAATTGGCCATCAAAGGAAAACAGACAATTTAAAAAGTAAGAAAAATATAAATCTATAATTTATTGTAATCTGTATATCCTACAAACAACCACTGAATAAATATCGAGGCATTAGGACACATCCCCTGGTTCGGTGAAATGGGGGCCATGAGTGAATGATTAAATATAATGGGTCTGACCAGGGCTAGATCTACCTTTTTGGAGCCCCTAGGCAATGACGTGGAGGAGCCCCTGCGAGTGCACAGATCCATTTTTGATTTTTCTGTGAATGTAAGTTTCTTTTCCTGTTGTAACTCTCTTGTTCTAGGTGGTTGCCAACTAGTAGCCAGTCTATGAACTGCAACATTTCCTTTTTCTAAGCAAGGAACCATTTATTTTTAAAAAGTGGAGCCCCTCACAGGGAAGCGCGACTAGGCGGCTGCCTAATTGGCCTAATGGGTAATCCGTCCATAGGTCTGACTAACTAACCTAATTTAGTCTTTAATCTAGGGGGGGTATTACTGCAGTGCACCTCAAAAAAAATGTTTTTATTTCTTTGTTTAAATTCTCAATGCCCATGCCCGCCCCCCCCCCCGACCCCCCCCCCCCCCCCCCCAATATAATTAACACAAATGCCTTGAACTCATACATTTGGCTTTGGGTGGTTTTTTTTTATAAATGTTTATATGTATTCTATTGACTTAAGAATTGTAGCAATATTAAGAGTGATTTTAAGTGTGTATATATATATATATATATATATATATATATATATATATATGCATATACACTTATATATTATATATATTATATAAATCTGTATATACATATATATTTATATATTATATATATATATATATATATATATATATATATAATCAGAGTATTGCAGTGAATAGTGATACCTTTTTTATTGGACAAACGTATTCATAATAAAGCGACGAGCTTTCGAGAGATAATGCCTCTCTTTATCAAGTCAAAAAGCGATACTTGATAGAGAGAGTTGAGAGTTGAGGCATTATCTCTCGAAAGCTTGTTGCTTTATTATGAATATGTTTGCCCAATAAAAAAGGTATCACTATTCACTGCAATACTCTGATTATTCAACTGTATTACTGGACATTCACAGCTACCTCACTCTTCATATATATATATATAAATAATGTATGTCTATCTGCCAACATATTATTATCTAAATATAATATATTATAAACAAATGTGAGGGAATACAATAGAGTACATTTTCAAATTCTAAACCACTTGTGGATAAATTTGCCACATAGAATACCCAACCAGCACAAATACGAACACGTAAGACTATTTTATAATTTTTGCAACTTAAAAAATAACTTTTATTAATACTAAAAAATAATAAATGGGGAATTTAAAATACCCGGTAGAATGGAACCGCAACCTCCCGTATACATTCTAGAACAGCAAGTATTACAACAGAATTTGTGAGCCTCATTCAATTGCTACTTTTTTGGGCTCGCAGATGGAGGTCGCAGGTTACTTTTCTATTCAATTGACAAAGACTTGCGGCCTTCGATCTAGTTACTTGCTCTGACCCGCGATCCCTAACGACCCATTGCTCCTTGTCAAATCACAACTCGAAGGTTCTCCCATCTGATTATCCAACACACACAAAAAAAGGAGGTATAATATCCGGGGGAAGACAGAATCCCAGGAGTGTAACACTTAATTCCTAGCCAAATTATATTATATAAAAACAAGGTAAGGCATTAAAATGTATAAAAGCTTGTAACCACACTATATTTAATACATTGTAGTGCCTTACCTTGTTTTGATATAATACTAGCGACTTGCCCGTCAAAAAATGATGGCAATAAGATTGTAAGGCAGGTAATGTTGTTTGTGTGCGAAATTAATTTTGTTGGTGTTCCAAGATCCTTCGGCACTCATTGCAAACCTCGCTCTGAGCGCCTTCGGCGCTCACTGCGAGGCTCTTGGTTGTTTGTGTGCTATGAGCAGCGTTGTTTTTTTTTTTTGGTATGGCAATGAATAATGAATAAAATAAGAAATTAATATACTTTACCTATTGTGAAGTAATATATGCAGCACTGTGTTGAAGAGCTGGTAATCTGTTTTCATGTTGCTGCAGCATCAGTGCTTAGGTGATTTTCGGGTATCTAAACTCTGTAATTTGGACTTAAATCGAGGTGTAACTTCACATGCAGAGGTCCTGGGTTTTTCTCGTTTTATCTTTTTCCGCGTTTTTTAAGGTGTGGTAGTTTTTTACAAGTATAGTTTACTTGTTATTTTCCCCATGTGAGCAATGGAATAGAGCCCATATTCAGCATTGAAAGTGTGTCTCATATATGTGCATGTGCAGCTCGGTGTGTTAATTTGCTATTCAAAGTGCATGACAAGGGTGAGGGAGGAAATCTGCCTGCTAACCTTAGGGGGCATTGTTTTGCCACTACAGAGACAAGCAGACTGCAATCATAATTTGCACATAAGCTAATTCATATGCAAGTGAATGGCTCAGGAATATTAACACAGCATAAAAAATGATTAACTCATAAATGTCTCACTTTAGAATTAATTGGGTAGCACAATGTACATATATTTATGTGTTTCATGGATTCCCTCTAATTTTCCTCTTTTTCTGTTATTAATATTATTTTGTCATAATGTATTCAATTTGTATTACTTCTGTGTCAGTGTTTACAATTAGATATATTGTATTATGTTGTATAATAGTGTAGTTTGAAGCAGAGAAGTCCAGAGTTTCTTATCACTATCAAAAGCATTTAATTATTAAATCATTTGTTGTTTCTTTATTTTGCATTTTCTTGACTTGTTTTCTATTTTTAATGCTATAGTAACAGTTCAATAACATTGTATTACGATTTATGGGACATACAGTAATACAATTAGTCATAGTTATGTGAACAGATACTTCATTGTGTTTAAGATGGCAAAGATGGATTGTTAGGGCCTCATTCTATTGCGATTTGGCCAATTGAATAAGGCTCTAAATAAGCACAGAGCATATTTTTTTTTCAGAAGTTTTTAGTTAGTAAACACCTTGGTTTTTGATAGAAGTTGACTAACTAAAAACTTATTTTAAAAAAATATGCTATGTGCTTATTTAGAGCCCTATTCAATTGGCCAAATCGCAATTGAATGAGGCCCTAGTGAATACTGTGATTGTGATCACAGTTGCTATTTTTCATATAACTCATCCCAATATAACTAATTTATTAAAAGATTACATATTAATTTATTTAGAAAACTGTATGTTATTTATTTAGACATTAAAGTAGTATTCTAAAGTATATATTAAATGGTATTCTTATTGTCTTGTGACTGAGAAATCAATAATA